>CM060471.1:2652847-3007847 GCA_030544235.1 Lepturacanthus savala
TAAAACATCCCATTACTCACCTCAACCCTCAGCAATGGGAAGAAATAAAAGCCAATATGAACAAGAGAGTACGGTTGTGCCAGGCAGTTATGGGCCATTATACAGTTGCAGGCCGAGCTCCTGCCTCTCAGAGAGACGGGTCAGTGTCTGTAACTCATACGGCAGACAGCATAGCTCCAAGGGTTTTTGTGTTAAACTAGCAGAGGTCATGGCGGGTGACTGGAGGCACGCAGGCATGAAATGGAGGTGTCGCAATAAATATGCAGATTCACTCAAAGTGCTACAAAGTCCTGCGACACACTTAAAGAAATGGAGCCTGCTATAAGCTGTCATGATGACTTTGCATGTTCTCCATCAGCTACATGCAAATGCAAGAAGCCCTAACAAATGAGTAATTATTTTATTCTTTTTTTTTATTTTCTAAATGAAGGTACCAAAGAAATTCGCAAGTATAGAGCTGAGTCATGAACAAGGAAAGACACTTTATTAAGAGAGGGGAAAGACTTTGTTTAGAGCTACATGACAAAAGAGCTTAACAAATAAAAATATCTTGTTTATGTTTTTACAATTAGTCCAATATTGTTTTTTTTTCTTCTTTATTTTGCTAAGTTTAGTCTTGTTTTTCTTAAAATAAGATTTTTTTTTATCTCATATGCACCTTTTATCTCAAACTCTTTGAAAAACTTGAAATAGGTTTATACAGTGGTGTGAAAAGGTGTTTGCCCCCTTCCTTCCGCAATATTGTTTGTTGTGTTACTGTCTGTGACAGATTGTGGAAAAGAATTGCCCTTACGGAATGATAGAGGAATCTACAGTGGTGTAAAGAAGTGATTTCTTATTTTTTTGCATGTTTGTCACACTTAATTGTTTCAGATCATAGAACTACCCACAGTGTGAGCCATTATCCAGACATGGTGAAAACATGGAACAGTGGTCAACCTTTCCAGGGGTAGCTGGCAAACCAAAATGACCCCAAGAACACAGTGACAACTCATCCAAGAATCACAGAAGACCTCACAACAACATCCAAAGAACTGCAGCCTCACTTGGCTCAGTTAAGGTCAGTGTTCATGACTCCACCATAAGAAAGAGACTGGGCAGAAATGGCTGCATGGCAGAGTTCCATGATGAAAACCACTGCTGAGCAAAAACAAAATTAAGGTTTGTCTCGATTTTGCAAGAAAACATCTTGATGATCCTATAAAATACTCTTTGGTCTGATGAGACAATACTTGAACCTTTAGGAATGTGTCTGTTTCATTACATCTGGCAAAAAAAGTAATGCCATATTTCAGAAAAAGAACCTCATACCAACAGTAAAATATGGTGGTGGTAGTGTGATGGTCTGGGGCTGTTTTGTTGCTTCAGGACCTGGAAGACCTGCTGTGATAAATGAAACCATGAATTCTGCTGTCTACCAAAAAATCCTGAAGGAGAATGTCCAGCCATCTGTTTGTGACTTCAAGCTAAAACCAACTTGGGATCTGCGGCAGGACAATGATCCAAAACACAGTAGCAGGTTCACCTCTGAATGGCTGAGGAAAAACAAAATAATGATTTTGGAGTGGCCTGTTCAAAGTGCAGATCTGAATCCTATTGAGATGCTGTGCATGACCTTAAAAAGACAGTTCATGCCCCAAAACCCTTCACTGTAGCAAAGGGTTAGGGTTGGGGCAAATTCTGCAAAGATGAGTGAGCTAAAATTCATCCACAGTGCTCTAAAAGTTATTGCAAGTTATTAGAAATGCTTGATTGCATTTGTTGCTTCTGAGGGCACAACCAGTTATTAGGTTTAGAGGGCAATCATCTTTCACACAGGGCCATTTAGGTTGAATTTTTTTTTCTGCTTTATTAGTAAAAACCTTCATTTAACCTCATACTAACAGTAAAATATGGTGGTAAAATATTTTGTTTTCACTTGTGTGTGAAATTTGTTTGATGATCTGAAACATTTAAGTTTGACAAACATGCAAAAAAAATAAGAAATCACTTCTTTACACCACTGTAGATTCCTCTATCATCCCGTAAGGGCAATTTTTTTCCAAAATCTGTCACAGACAGTAAAACAACAAACAATATTGAGCACCAAGGAATTACCAACATTAAGAAAAAATATATTTAAATGCACACACATGAAAGAGAGATAAAAAGGAACACAAATCACACTCAGGAGCTGGAGTCCATACAGATTCATTTAGGGAGCTTGTTAAAGGTAGAGATAGCAGACGGGACAAAGGTCCTGTGAACACCTGTTTCCATCTCAGGGTCTTGTGTCTGCCTCCAGACAGTAGAAGTCTGAATTGGAGTGAGAAATGTCAATCCAAAAATGTGGATTGAGAGGGTGAGCTGGGTCATTGGCTATTTTTTTGTGAAGTAAAATTATCTGACAAAGGAAAGTGATAATTCAAGATAATTGTATTCAATATTGGACTAATTGTACTAAATAGAATATAGAATAAAATGGGCCATTTAGGGTTTTGGGCTCCCAACCCCTTTGGAAATTAGAGCCAATGACTACAAAGGATTTCACAATGTTGAGATAACTGTGCTTGACAAGAAACAGGTGATTTAATTAGTTTAGGGTTTCTATGGTGGTGAGACAATACTTGATAATGCTGATAGTTTGATATATTAAGACATTTTTGGAAAAGTTATGTTCATCTCGGTGGCCCAATTTACTTTAACCCCCTAAACTAAAATGGGCCACATGGTTTCAGCTAAAATGGGGCCTAACCCTCTGTGTCGCTCACAAACCCACGTGTCTGGCATTTGGTTCAACTAAAACATAGACAATATGTTGATTGTCATGTGAAATTAGTTCAACTCAAAGTAGTCACTACAGTTACTGTGTTTATGTAACTCAGCTTGTTACATATGACTGGGCGCTAGCTTTTGTGTAGTGGTGCTTTGTGGTTTGAATTCTACTTAAAGGACAGACTACCTTGCGTCCATTGGCAACTACACATCTTAACATACAGACATAACCTGTGGGGTCCCCCAAGGTTCAAGTCTTGGGTGTCTACTATTCAACATTTACATGCTCCCGCTAGCTAAAAAAATACCATATTTATGCAGATGACAATCCTATACAAACAGTGAGAAAATGCATCTAGCAAAATAAATAAAAATGTATATTGATTTTTAGGCTTAAGGTTGTTTTTTTCTAATGTTTTTGTAAAGCACTTTGAATTACTTTGTTGTTGAAATATGATATCCAAATAAATTTGCCTTAGCCTTTTGTAGCTTGATAGCTTAGCTTGTATGCATAGATTCACTTGCGTGTGTGTGTACAACACATAACTGATCTGTTCTTAGCAGCAATATGAGTTTGTGAAATGTGTTAGTTATGTGGTTCTAAGCATTTGTGTTTAACATTAAAACTGATGATGAATTAATTTTGAAATTGAGTTTCCCTTTGTCATTTGACTGGCCTGTTTTACCTGATAAGATCACCCATTTTACCTGAAACTGCTCATGCCAAAAAAATTGGCACATCAGATATTTTATCACATAATTCCAGCACATAATGATCAGAACATCATTAATCATAAATATGCATGGAAAAGACATTGGTATAGTGTTATTGTCCCAAGCGATTGACCAAAAAGTGGCCCTACCTATCTATCTGATATCACCCTACTTCCCCCTTATAAGATTTGATTTTTGTGTAGTGTGTAAATATTTTGGTGTCATCTAACACACTAACTGTGAAATAAAGCCACTCACTTGCCTCCTCTGTAGTGTTGCTGAAACCTGGCTGAACACAAGCCATTTAAAGATGATGCTGGTTGTGATGTCACAACAAGAACGGAAGTTGACAGTAACCATCCCTGAATCCATGTAGCCACCCCCTTCTTCTGGCATCCTTCTACTTGACTTCTGTTTCCCTGGTCAAACCTTGCTCTCTGAGGGGCGGGGTGTTTGTGACAGAGCTAGGCCAATCAGTGTGTGTTTCTTTAGGGAGAGGAGGGGGGAAACAGGGATTTAAGGGTGAGTGTGTGAGAAGGCAGACTGCCTTGCTGCTACAAATAAAACTATCTGCTTTTGGACCATAATAAAATGCTAAGTAGACAACGAAAAGTTAAATAATAAACTGGGAAAAATGGCAAAATAAAACTCCTTTAATTTAATAAAAAAAAAATATAACATTAAAGCATACTGTATTGGAATCATCTATCTATTTTTTTATTTATTTATTTTGTTCACTGCTTCAAAGAAAATAGCATTTAAAAACAATATGTATCCCTAAAAAATTCTTTCTTTGGAATACTGTAGAGACATAAGTGATTAAATATACATGTCAGAGTTGAAAATTATATTAATTTACATAAAAATGACCTCTTTCTGGGAGGGTTTGTTTTTGCCATGTTCTCAGGAGGAAGGGGCAGGAAGTTGATGACATCATATGACAGGAAGCACTTGAAAACTTTTTTTTTTTTGCTTAAAACGTTTGTCTATATTGTCTACTATCATGTAATATAAAAAAGAAAATGTATAAATAACATTTACATTTTTTGTTTAATTTATTTAAAAAAAAAAAAAAAAAAAAAAAAAACTGACAGTCATAGACTTCAGCAACTATAGTTGCCAGTGAGCTTAAATGGGTTAAATTTGGAGAAGCATTGAAATGTCACTCGTGTAGTTGCAGGACATATCATCAGGTCATCTCAGATATCTGAAATATATTTTAGTTGGATGGCCTTACTATTAATGCAGAACAGGTGTCCTGTTTTCTGAGAACAGACTTTAAGAAAGATTGCCAACTCAGATAATGTCACCATCAGAATTCAGTTACTTGCGATCATAGTCAGTGATTTTCTATACCCGCTTATTCCTCATTAGGGTCACATGGTCTGCTGGAGCCAATCCCAGCGCATTACGGCGAGAGGCAGGGATACACCCCAGATGGTCACCAGCCAATCGTGGGGCACACACACCATTTACTCACACACTCACACCTATGGGCAATTTAGAGTCTCCAATTAACCTCAGCATGTTTTTGGACTGTGGGAGGAAGCCCGAGTACCCGGTGAAAACCCACGCAGACACAGGGAGAACATGCAAACTCCACACAGAAAGGTCCCAGACCCAGGACCAAGGAGGTCCTGAACCTGCAACCTTCTTGCTGTGAGGCGCTAACCAAACATCATTGTTTTTTTTTTAAGTGAAAGGGTGTTGATGTTTCTACATAAATTTAAATGATGCATTAAAGAGAAAGTCAACTTTAATTTCTAGGATTTACAGGCCTGTTCTTTTGGGCTTGGCTTATAATTTGACGTCTAATAAGCAGATCATAAGCTCAATGCTCAAAAATTCATTACACATTGGCACAGAGAGAGGGCTGTGTTTTAAGACACACTGTTAACACTATATCACAGGTGTAATGATCAGTATAATGTCAATAAAAGATATACAATTGAAGCAAGGCAGTCAAATGTCTTTGCTGCTATTGGCTAATTGTGTTCTCTTTGATTTGTTCTCCTGTGTGGCCAGCAAACCTCTGGGGTGTTGGAAACAGCTTGTTTCGACAGCTAGTAAACATTCAATATTTAATTTGAGAAGTAGATGTGCTGTGAGGTAGCTATTGGATTACATTTAAGAAGTGTCACTGAGCAAACTGGACTAGCCTCATAGAAGGTGGTACATAAAGTTATGCCTGCATAGATTGCAAGGAATTTTGATTCTATACACAAGATACTAATCAAAAGCAATATCAAAAAATCATTGCATATGCCATTTTAGTCACAATCCCTGAGCCCTCCTCAGGAATTCTGCTGGTATTCAATGTATGCGATGTATCTACAAGAGAAAATGATGTTACTTACAAAGATTCCAGATGTTTTAACTATGCTGAAATCAACCAGATTTTCTTATATATTAAAAAAAATGTATCACCTCAGCTTGAAGAGGATTCTGCTAGGGAAGCTGATTTTGATGCCTTCCAGCACATACATCTCATCTTATTGGTGGATGACCAAGACTTTCTCCAGAAAATTTGTATTGTTTAACCTGTTCCTTTAAATCACAATGTTATATTCGCTGTCTGAAAAGAACCTTCTTCTTTCAGCCCTGTTTTGTCAGAAGCAGTGACATCTGTTTTCCAAAACAAGCCATTTAATTAATAGCACTAACTTTGTTGAATTTCATAAAATTTTTCTTCTCTGTGGAAAGGGTATTTTTTTCAATTAGGCACATGCATGCATATATTACCAGTGTAGATTTATACTTAACCCGCACAGGTTTAACAGACAGTTTGTAACTCATCACTATCAACCTACCTGTTGTCTAATGTCAGAATTTGCTACAGATTAAGGTGCTAATAGCCAATATATAAGGATCTATGGAAACTTCCAGATGCAAACTGGGCCATATGACCTAAACCAGCGGTTTTCAAAGTGTGAGGCGCGCCTCCCCTGGGGGGCGCCAGAGGGCTTCAGGGGAGGAGCGGCGAGAGAAAAAAAACAATGTAAGAGTGTAAACGTCTGGCGAGTGGCAAAATGGATCGATTTTTAACATCCAAAGTCAAAGTGAGAGAGGGCACAGAGTCTGGGGTAGGCTTGTCCCGAATATCGGCATCGGATCGGTCGCAGATATTGGCAAATTTCCAGCGCACCTATTCAGATTATCCATTCCAGTTTTTTGCTGTTGTTTCGCTAAAATCCAGTCCGCATTTTCCAGCACACCAGCATCAGCGTCTCCCCACATTTGTTCAACTCGCCTCGCGTTGCATAGCAACCAGAGACACTCAGACTTGTCGCTCAGTGCCAAACGGCACAGACACAGAAACAGCGTAATTACACCGAAACGAACCACTGGAATTGTTGCTGCACTCGGATAATGTAACTATTGTGACTACATCGTTTTCTTTATTTAACATGGGATTTTGACTTCTTCTCCTTTTCTAACGGAACGCATCTCCGCAAATCTGCGGAAATGTGAGCGCGACTCCGGTGACTGGACTCGACTGTGTCACCTGATGCAGGAAAAACGACGAATTAAAATAAATAAAAAGTGTTAAACCAGCATGTCTAAACAGAGAGAAGATGTATAACAGGATGTTGAATATCCATTCAATGTGACAAATAAAACGTTTATTTAGACTCTTTATTCTGTCGGAAAATCCCACTTTGAAAAAACTTTATTTAAAACACTCCAGACCGCCATTACATTTTTTAGCTTGCGCACCCCCGAGTGCTCAGACTGCAGTCAGGGCAAACAGTTGAAGGCACTGTGTAGATACAGATGGAGCAAAAAGTGTGGAGGAGATTGGGGAGTAGAGGGCATTTTTGTTTTTAAATAGTTAACAATATAATTTGCACTGGTTTTTAAAGCCTTAGTTTACACCTGCTCAAAAGCAGAGTACTGATGCTGAGTTAATAGCCTATTTTACACTCAGGTTATTTGTTTCTTTTTTCCATACAGTTTACAGTCTGATTTGCACTTTTACTGACCACTGATGCCATTCCTGTTTGTTATTTTTCATGTTGTTAATCCCTGAATAAACAGGTCAGTTTCTTGTTACCAACCTTTGTGTATTCAAACTCACTTAAGTCAGCTGGCTAGTTGTTATCCAGAGTACTAAACCCCTTTTCAATATGAGTCTTATAACTAAGTAAGAAGGCTAAGTAACTTTAAACTTTAATACATGCTTGGTTGGATAGGCTGGTATCGGTATCGGCCACCAGTATCGGATCGGAAGGACAAATACTATATTGGTATCGGATCGGAAGTGCAAAAAGCTGGATCGGGACATCCCTAGTCTGGGGTGAGCAGAAAGAAAAGAAAGTATGACCCTGATTATCTGAAGTTTGGCTTTTCATATACTGGCACAGATGATGCTCCGCTGCCACAGTGTGTCATCTGTAAAGAGGTGCTAGCTAACGACAGAATGCGGCCATGTAAACTCCGGCGTCACATTTCAACCAAACACCACAGTTTATTGACCAAGCCGAGGGAGTTTTTTGACCTGAAACTGAAGGAATTGCGGTCACAGAAAAAAGTAATTGAGGCGTTTGGCACTGTGAATACCAGGGCAACTGAAGCATCATATCGCGTGGCGTTATGTATTACGAAGGCAGGGAAGCATTAAAATGTTAAAATGTGTTTAAAAATCTATTGAAAATATACAGATGTTAAAATGTGTTGTGTTAAAAACATTTATTGTTTAGAACCTTTTTGAAACAACAACAATAACCGTAATAATAGCAATAATGATTAGGGGGGGTGAAGGGGGGCCGGTGTGCTTTTGAGTTCTCCTAGGGGAGGCTCACTATCCCACACTTTGAAAACCCCTGGCCTAAACCATAGTCAGCAAATGGGAAAAAAATGGGCAAGACTATGGGGAAAAATGATAGAGAAGAATAAAGAGAAACCCAGAATATCTCTGGTCCCTGGATTTTGAAGATGATACAAGGGCTCACTGAAGTTGGACTTTCTGACTTAGAACGTCAGAGAGCCTCAACACTCCAAGTTGTCATCTCAAGATGACTGCCCAGCTGTAAACAGTAGTAGAAGGTCCAGTTTAGAGCAATTCTAACTACCGTAAATTCCAGACTATAAGCTGCTAATACTACGGTGCAGCGTATTCTTTTTTTTTTTTTTTTCGTGGTAGAAGAACATTTTCCCCAGCAACAGTAGAACAATAAAATGAATGAGTAGTTCACAGAGGTCCAATGAAATTGTATGATTAATCACAACTTCAGTTATTGCAAATCAGTCACCTTTCACTCAAGTCTGCCAGTGGATCCTAAATGAGATTGTAGTGAATGATGAGATCCTGGGGCTGTTTTATTCACACTGAATTAGAGGACTTTGATGGTTTTAGTGAAGAAGGCGATGAGTGACTTTTTCTGGTAGGATGCGGTGTGTGGTATATGTTATACGTTTGTTATAAGTATGTTATAAGTTAAGTTATTAAGTTAAAAGTTATTAGAAGAATCTGGAATACTGTTTATGCACTGTTGAGTAAAAAAACATCAGCAACCCATAGAGTACAATGTAGTTGTGTGTTCCGATATAAACGTCTGCTATATTTCATAGTAGCCGCCTACAATATGTATGTATGTCATTCATCTGTTTATGTTACTAAGCTGATTAAATAAAAACGTTTTTAAACATCTCACCTGTGTTATCTTTCTGGGTAAATATCTGAACAAAGCTTAAGAAGAACAACACAGTGTTTCATTTTTTTAAATCTATGACATGGACATGAATTTGAAGGAGCCTGTGGCTTAAAATCCGGTGCGGCTTTTACAATTACAAAATTGATTTTCTTTCTTAAATTTGAGCATGCAGCTTTTAATCAGGTGCACCCTGTAGTCCGGAATTTACGGTGTTGCATTAACTCAGTCATATGAATAGTATTGTTTAAGGTGTAGATGGGTCAGTGACAAATACTGTTTGACAAGATGAGAAAGTCAACAACTTGTTAAAATACAGTTTTAAAAAGCATTCATCAGGTCTCTCAAAATGTACATTGACTTGAACTATCTGGTGCCAAGTGTTTAGGGTTAAACCACATGGCTTTAGTTTTAGCACTGTCCCATATATGAAAATGTTGCTATACTGTTAATGACATTTTTCATAATATGTGCAAACTACAACTATGCAGAATATGCTAACAATAGCCTGTGGCCATGGACATGTTTCATTTCCTGTTTTTTTTCTGGACTTTGTAACTGGAATATTTTTATCTTGGCTGTAACATCATTCCCAGCTCAGAATTATGAGGTTATTGAAACACAGCATTGGAGTAGACACCAGTTGACCACCACTTTTTGGCAGAATATTTGGCAGTTTTTTCCATGGTATAAAATGTATTGCCTAGATTATTATATTGATGCCACAGAGAAATAATCTACCAAACACAGATTTCTAAACTATTCTTTTCATTGTTGACATGCAGCAGCTGATTATTTAGCACATTGGAAAAAGTGTAGCCTTGCTCAAATAAAAAAAATTATGTCCATTCGTCACATCTAAAATATTTTACTTCACAGAATCTAAATAAAGTCACTTGTTACAACCTGATTATTTTATTTTGCCATAAACCATATTACTGCACTTGACCTAATCTTAATTCTTCACCTTGATCCAAGTAAAATTTTTCACATTTCGATTTCGGAACTAATATATATTGATATATTGAAATTGAACCAACAAATGTATTTACATTGCATTAAAATAATATGTTTGCACTCACACCAGTTAATTCATTGGCATAGTGAAATTATATTTTTTACATTTCATTTCACTTTGATTGAAAAATAATTTTCATTTCCTATCTCAAAGTCTACAACACACTGGAGACTTGACCAACAGGGCTTTTAAACATCATTTAGGGGAAAAAAAAAATTAGGACATATATATGTGTGTGTGTGTGTGTGTATGTATTTCATGACTATTTACATTGTAGATTCTCAAATGTGTATATTAAAAATAAAAAATGAAGAGAAATTGTGAACAAAGTGAGCCATGCAGAAAAACGGTTTAGGAAAGCAGTATACGGAATCCTTATCACAGCAGCAGCGATGAGCTGTGGCCCTTGTGGCTTTTGTGAAATTTCTGCCTGCTAAGGATATATCATGAGAATGATTTGCACAAGGCAAATTTAAAATCACTATTATAGCAAAAATTAAAAGACCGTTGCAAAAAATTAATTTTGTTATAAAGAAGTTGTTGGTTCAAGTCTAAAATGGGAATAATAATAAGAGAAAATCTTAAAAATAACAACTTACTTGGTCATGCCATTTCAAAATTGTCAAGTCAATTGTCATGTTTGAATCCTGTAAAACAATATCTAATTGCTTTACATAT
The DNA here is from genome assembly GCA_030544235.1 of Lepturacanthus savala. Lineage (NCBI taxonomy): Eukaryota > Metazoa > Chordata > Actinopteri > Scombriformes > Trichiuridae > Lepturacanthus > Lepturacanthus savala. The sequence goes on from CM060471.1 coordinate 2,663,663, forward strand.
TCCATTAATGAAAGTGTTCATTAGGTTTTATGCTGTTACTGAAAACATTGTGGAAACTACCAGTTTACTGACACATCCATATATGGAAGGAACTTAGGTGCATGTAAGATTATTGTGGAAGCTGTTCTATAAAAGCCATTATAAGGAAGATGTGGATACTAATCTTATTCCATTTGTCCGCTGAGATGAGCAGCTTCCTGTAGACCATATATAGGTCCCACAGTCCATAGTCAAACAAGTATGCTTTGTTTACTCCACAACACTCTCTCTGTTCATATATATATATATATATATATATGTGGTGATCATGAGGGTCTAATTATTCTATTCTAATATACACATTTAGTACCAACAACGCCACCTTGGGTTAGGGCCCAAGGACCCGTACTAAGCTTGAGCTAGTACATCTATAAGGACACAGGTTTAGGAACTCAGGGAGGACTGGAGACGGAGTTCAATATTCACACACACTTTTATTAATTAAAAGTCATCAGAAATAATGCTATAGGATGTTCAATAAGGAGGCCCAACATCAGAAAAAGGGGAACCCAGCTGAGGCTTACCGATCGGAGGAGGGGTCAAGAAGGGAAATAAGGTGAAATCCAAAAGAAAGGAGGAGCACCCCACTCACAGCCAAAACGTGACTTGTAGCAAAGAAAAATTCAAACGGGGATCACACAAACACACAAGGGGATCATCACCACCACCCTGGAAGACCACCACCGCCGCCGGCCGTCAGCTCTAGGGGGGACAAGGAAAGGCACAATTAAAAGGGTTCCAAAATAAACATAACAAAAATAGTTTAAATTAATCCCAGCCAAATGAACAACGAGTCTCTGGCCAGAGATAAACCCAAACAATATTACTTTGTTTAACACAAATAAACCACAATGGAAAATAAACCAATAAATCACATAAATAACCCAACAATACCATAAACACAAAACCCAGGTTAACTACAATAAACTTAATTTAAACAAAAGCAATTAAATTACACAAAACAATTGAACCAAACCCTCTATAGCAACACACACACACACACACACACCAGTCAGCCACTGGAGGCAGTGCGGTCGGTGAACTGACCGAGCCCAACACCGACCCGGAGAAGTGTCAGAAGCGGCAAGCTAACTGCTAAGGAGCTGCAGCAGCGAGGCGAAGCAGCAGAAGCGGCGGCGCGGCCGCGGAGAGAAAGCCGCCGTATAGCCACAGTATATCAGTGCTCGTCTTACTTATTCAGTGTCTGTATAAAAGTCCGGTTCAGGACGGAGAACTAGCGTCCGGTCCACAGAAGAGGGAGAGGAGTGCAGAGGATCGGCGCAGCGGGGAGAGACAGCCGCCACGCAGCACACGATTCGTTGACTGTTAAAGGGAGAGGAGCGACAGAGGCTTAGCATCTGGCTAACAACAACCAACAACAAACTGATTGTGACTCACCGATGCGTTGATTAAACATCAGCGACCCAGTACATCGCCCGGCTGCGACGGAAGCGCCAGCTCTGTTAAAGAGCTATGATTAGATTAAATAACATAATCACACGTACAAACAGCGTGCTGAGACGCACCTACCTATGCTCGGGGGTGAGCGGCGGACACGACAACCCGGAAGTGGGCGGGCCGAAAAAGGCAGGAAGCGAGAGGTCAAGGGGAGGTGCGTGACCTACTCTTATCCTCCTCTATCCGAGACATGATTGGCTAATAGGCCAGAGGGGGTGTGATGCAGAAAGAAAGTCTGCTGAATGTGGCAGATGTACTTCATACCACTACAACCCATCCCCCCCATTTTCATCGTCGGCCCGACGATGCTCTTTCACTATAGTGACTCTAAGACCATGGTCTAAAGAAAGCCGAGACACCATGTGACTGAGCGGCTGAGGGCTCAGCCTGACCAACCTCACGGGCAGGCCTAGGTAGGTGGTGAATATTTGAATGTTGGCCAGCTCTGGATCGGACTGTGCGTCGCCTAACAACCTCCTCACTCCTTGGCGGGGAAACTGCCAAAGAAGTGGCATGGGCAGGACGTGACTGTCCTGCCAGTGGGGCAGGCGATGTGGGCAATGATGCCATACGCAGCACAGCAGGGTTGCTACTCCCAGTGGGGGAGACAATGGAGGAGGCCGAAAGCGGCTGGAGTGTAGGAGCAACAGGTGTCACTGGGGCAGGGGCATGTTGGGCTTTGACCAGGTGACCAGTGGATGGGGGAATGGTGTCCCTCATCACCACCATCAAGTCCTCCCCGTCTGAAGAGCTCTCAGAGACTGCAGGCTGGTCGGGTGAGATGGGCAAGGGAGCAGAGTGGTCTGTTGCAGCTGCCCCGACTATGGCCTTAAGCAACGTCCGATGTACCCGCCTGACCTTGGCAAGGTCTTCCTCAGGTGCAACCGTGTACACTGCACCGTTATTGTGGGGAGCTTTAAGCACCCGATACACCACAGAACTCCACTTATCCTGGATCTTATGACGACCCACCCAACCAAACTCCTTTAATAGCACCAACTGTCCCACCCCAAGCGGCGCTGAGCGGACAGACTGATCATGCTTCTCCTTCCGGCGTTGAGCCGTTTCCTTCAGCCTGTCCCGAACACCCTCGAAAGCCATGTGTAGCCGGGTTTGATGTTCCTGGACCCAGTTGTTCACGGTCCCACCAACAGGTTCTTGCACTCTCCCCAGCAAGAAATCTACAGGGAGCCTTGCCTCACGACCAAACATGAGGAAAAATGGAGACTCCCCAGTGGAGTGATGCGGCGTGGTGTTATAGGCATGCAGTACCTGAGGTAGACAAGCGTGCCACTCGCGCTTTCGAGAAGGAGGCAAAGTGCGCAGCAAATCATGCAGTGTGCGGTTGAACCGCTCGCACTGGCCGTTACCTGCTGGATGGTACGGTGTAGTGCGGGACTTTTCAACGTTATAGAGACCGCACAGCTGCTGAATGAGCGCACTCTCGAAATTGCGACCCTGGTCAGAATGAATACGTACTGGAACACCGAACTTCGAGAACCACTCCGTGACGAGAACGTGTGCCACTGTGGAGGCACGCTGGTCACGAGTGGGGATGGCAAGAGTGTATTTGCTGAAGACATCCGTTAACACAAGGACATTCTCCAGCCCGTTATGTGCTGGTTCGAGCAGTGTGAAATCCATTGCCAGGATTTCATTAGGCTCTGACGCAAGCAGGTGTCCCATAAAGCTACGGGCTGTTGGCCCAGGATCCTTAGCCACTTGACACCGCTCGCAGGTTTGACACCAGCGCTTCACGTCAGAAGACATTCCTGGCCAATAGCAGCGCTGCCGGAGTAATTCCAGAGTCCTGCCTACACCCTGGTGGCCATGGTTTTGATGGACCTCTGTGAGGACTCGGTCCTTTAATACAGTGGGCAAGAGCACCTGGAGGACTGGTTCCCCTCCATCCGAGCGAGACACTTGACGGTGCATCACTCCAGCTTGCTCTACCAACCGCCCCCACTGTTTAAGGAGCACCAAAGCTGGTGGCGATAGCTGCTTGCGCTCATCATAATTTGGGTATCGTTTCTGATACCAAAAAGCGAGGGCTTCCTTTATCACAGGGTCAGCCTGTTGAAGCTCACCGATGTCTGTAGGCAGAGGTTGAGGCAGAGCCTGGATGGTTAATTGACAGACCGCAGGCTCACGGTCCTGGAGAGCCTGTTTCAATGGTTGAGGGAGTGCCGTACTAGAGGTTAACACTCCAAGATCTATAGTCCCAGGCGGGTGCAAACGAGACAGTGCGTCCGCGTTCGTATTGCTCTTTCCAGAGCGGTACCGGAGCTCAAAATTAAAGGATGCAAGTTGGGCTGCCCAACGTTGCTCCAGGGCTCCCAGTTTAGCCGTAGACAAGTGGCTAAGCGGATTATTGTCGGTGAAGACAATACATTTGTGGCCAAGCAAGTACTCCCGGAACTTGTCCGTCATGGCCCACTTTAATGCCAAAAACTCTAGCTTCATAGAGCTATAGTTGGCTGGATTTCGCTCAGTGGATCGGAGACTTCGGCTTGCAAAGGCTATGGGTCGCACTTTTCCTCCCTGCTCTTGGGAGAGCACAGCACCCAGTCCCCCATGACTGGCATCAACTTCTAAAATAAATGGAAGTGAGAAGTCAGCATATGCAAGCACCGGAGTAGTGGTAAGCTTAGATTTTAAAGCTTCGAAGCTCTGCTGATGTTCTGCTGTCCACTTGTCAGAAACCCGGTGTTCAGACCGCTTGGACTTGGACCCCACAAGCTCAGCAACGAGACGATGGAGAGGGGCAGCCAACCTGGCAAAACCCTCTACAAAGCGGCGGTAATAGCTGGCAAACCCCAGAAAGGATCGAAGATCCAAGATGGTGGTAGGGGATTGCCAATTAGCTACCACTTCGACCTTGCTTGGGTCGGTGGAAACGCCCTCTGCGGAGATGATGTGGCCCAAGTAACACACCTCCTGTCGGAAAAATGAACACTTTGACAATTTGACCTTCAGGCCCTCATGTTGCAACCGCTGCAGGACCGCTTCTAGTCTTTCAAGGTGCTGTTGAAAGGTAGATGAGAAAACCACAATGTCATCGAGATATAGGAGTAACGATTGGCATTGCTGATCCCCGAAAATCCGTTGCATAAGTCGCTGGAAGGTGCTGGGTGCATTACACAACCCAAAAGGCATGCGATTCCATTCAAACAGGCCAAAAGGGGTACAGAATGCGGTCTTTGGTCGGTCTGCCTCAGCCACTGGGACCTGGTTGTAGCCGCTGGCTAAATCCAAAGTGGAAAACCAGCGGGCCCCAGTGAGTGCGTCTAGTGATTCCTCGATCCGAGGGAGAGGAAAGGCATCTTTTCGGGTCCGGCTGTTAAGCTGCCGGTAGTCTACGCACAGGCGCAGAGTACCATCTTTCTTCTTAACTAAGACAATTGGTGAAGCAAAGGGACTGCAACTTTCCCGGATGACCTGTGCAGAAAGGAGCTGATTTATGTGTTCTTTAACCACTTCATAATCCGATGGTGGTATGCGCCGATAGCGCTGACAGATGGGAGTGTCATCGAGAAGCGGAATTTCGTGGGCTATGAGGTTGGTGCAGCCCAGATCACCATCATGTGCGGAAAACACTGAAGCGTATTTCCAGAGGAGATGTCGAGCCGCCTCCTGTTCCTCTACCGACAACACGGATAGGTCGACTGCATCTATTTGGTCTTGGATCGTTGGAACCGCAGCCTGAGACGCAATGGTGGCGAGGTAAGATGGAACCTCCTCAACGCCAGAAGGCAAACTCACCACACACACCTCACGTACAGCACCAATCGCTGTACGAGGGTATAGTAGCACATCAGACGTGCCCACATTTACAACTGGTATGTATGCAATACCTCTTTGGACATGAACCAGTGCTGGAGATGCCAAGAGCCCAGCAGGGAGACCCTGCTCCTGTGGTTCAAAGAGCACAGTAGCCCCCGAATACTGGGTGGAACAGGTAGCGGGAACAAACTGCATAGTGCCACCAAAGATACGGCAAGCTCTCTTGCCCCGAAGCTTAACCTTGCCAATGACATCAGGAGGTGTCAAAGAGGCTTGGTGGCAGCTTTGTAATGCCCGCATCACAGACTTTGGTGCTTCTGTGACGGTGGATAAATTGAACAGGGCAGAGCCATGTTGCCCAAACAAAAGGTCGTAGCATCTGCGCAAAACGTTCATTCCTAAAACACCTGGCGCCGGAGGTGAGAGAGTAGTCGGGGGGTCCTTGACGACGAGTAGCCCACACGCTGGCAACGTCTTGCCACAGAGCTCGACCTCCAGCTCCAAGTAGCCGAGGTAGGGGATGGGCAGGCCATTGGCCGCCTGAAGCTGAAGCCAATGGCAAGACTGAAGCTTTTCTTGGCACCACATCTCAAAGTGTTGCCGAAAGAAGCTCTCTCTGATAGTGGACACCATGGACCCAGTATCCACTAAACAAGGGACCATTACTCCCCCCATCGCTACAGTCACATGTGGACAAGAACTGACCAACCTATTCTTCCCCCCATTCCTCAACATAACTGGTGAGCCAGTAGTAGCTCCCCCCGAACTTTGGCTCCTCGGTTCGACGGGCGCTAGTTTCCCGAAGGATGAGCGGGATCGCGCCGAGAGGTTGGCCGCGGGAAAGCAGATGCTGAAGGCTGAGAAGGAGCATGTCGCCCCCTGCACTCCCTGGCAAAGTGGCCAGGCTGGTGACACCGCCGGCAATTGACTGGGCCACGGTAAGGAGAACGGTCACGCTGTTGGTTGACCTGCAGGTGGGCAAGAGCGTCAGTGAGACGGTTAAGCTGTTCCTGTTGGAGCTTCAGCATAGATTTCACCTCCTGCAGTTCTGAGGCCTGCGGTGAACTAGCCGCTGCGACAGCGGTGCGTACACCACACTGCAGGCCCATCATCTCTGGAACGGAGTGACTTCGGCCACGCACACCCCCCGGCAATCCTTCTCGCTCCCACCTAATCGCCTCCGCCCGAGCGTCCAGCAGAGACACAGTAGGGTCCCTGCGTACAAGCTGTTTGAGTTCACGGCGAAGGGAGCCGTCACTAACATGCTCAATAAACTGATCGCGCAACAGAACATCAGCATTTGGCATCCCGTTAGGAGCATTTTGTTTCACGGCGGACATTAAACTCATTAGTGCAAGCGAGAACTCTTGAAGAGTCTCCCCATCTTGCTGCCGCCTAGAGAAAAATGCCTCCTGCAAAGCAACATACGAGTCAGAAGGACCATACAACTCCCGTAAGATAGCAAGGACATTATCGGGATCGCTTCTATCTGCGGCCGGGCGATATTTTATTTCTGCACGTGCCTCTCCCTCTAAGTGATCAAATAAAAAAAATGCTTTGTCACCGGTGGACAGGTGACGGGCCCTCATGCAAGCTTGAGCTTCCTCAATCCACTCCTCTAGCCCTATACCTACTCTACCACTAAACACTGGGCACTTCCTGTCACGGGGTACGAGGACTAGCCGCTCTGTTGCAGGAGCGATAGAAGTGGATGGAGCTGGGGGAGGTTGAGTAGGAATGGAGGATGCATTGCTAGGACCAGGCACAGCTGCACGCTGTGCCTGCTGCAACCTGTCATTCTCCGCCCTTAAGCTTGCCACTAAATCCCTCAACTCTTGTAGTTCTTCCTCCATTTTTCCTAAAACTATACCTACGCTGTAAGCACTGAAGCCACGGCTACAAACAATTGAAACACCGGTTCGCCTTAAACTGCAGCTCCTTCACACAAGCAATCTAAAAACAAAAACACAAAAAGAACACAACACACCCGTCTCCAGTTCCCTGAGTAGATCCTGCCGACAACGCCAAGTTTGTGGCGATCATGAGGGTCTAATTATTCTATTCTAATATACACATTTAGTACCAACAACGCCACCTTGGGTTAGGGCCCAAGGACCCGTACTAAGCTTGAGCTAGTACATCTATAAGGACACAGGTTTAGGAACTCAGGGAGGACTGGAGACAGAGTTCAATATTCACACACACTTTTATTAATTAAAAGTCATCAGAAATAATGCTATAGGATGTTCAATAAGGAGGCCCAACATCAGAAAAAGGGGAACCCAGCTGAGGCTTACCGATCGGAGGAGGGGTCAAGAAGGGAAATAAGGTGAAATCCAAAAGAAAGGAGGAGCACCCCACTCACAGCCAAAACGTGACTTGTAGCAAAGAAAAATTCAAACGGGGATCACACAAACACACAAGGGGATCATCACCACCACCCTGGAAGACCACCACCGCCGCCGGCCGTCAGCTCTAGGGGGGACAAGGAAAGGCACAATTAAAAGGGTTCCAAAATAAACATAACAAAAATAGTTTAAATTAATCCCAGCCAAATGAACAACGAGTCTCTGGCCAGAGATAAACCCAAACAATATTACTTTGTTTAACACAAATAAACCACAATGGAAAATAAACCAATAAATCACATAAATAACCCAACAATACCATAAACACAAAACCCAGGTTAACTACAATAAACTTAATTTAAACAAAAGCAATTAAATTACACAAAACAATTGAACCAAACCCTCTATAGCCACACACACACCCACACACCCACACCCACACCCACACCCACACCCACACACACACACACACACACACACACACACACACTGGAGGCAGTGCGGTCGGTGAACTGACCGAGCCCAACACCGACCCGGAGAAGTGTCAGAAGCGGCAAGCTAACTGCTAAGGAGCCGCAGCAGCGAGGCGAAGCAGCAGAAGCGGCGGCGCGGCCGCGGAGAGAAAGCCGCCGTATAGCCACAGTATATCAGTGCTCGTCTTACTTATTCAGTGTCTGTATAAAAGTCCGGTTCAGGACGGAGAACTAGCGTCCGGTCCACAGAAGAGGGAGAGGAGTGCAGAGGATCGGCGCAGCGGGGAGAGACAGCCGCCACGCAGCACACGATTCGTTGACTGTTAAAGGGAGAGGAGCGACAGAGGCTTAGCATCTGGCTAACAACAACCAACAACAAACTGATTGTGACTCACCGATGCGTTGATTAAACATCAGCGACCCAGTACATCGCCCGGCTGTGACGGAAGCGCCAGCTCTGTTAAAGAGCTATGATTAGATTAAATAACATAATCACACGTACAAACAGCGTGCTGAGACGCACCTACCTATGCTCGGGGGTGAGCGGCGGACACGACAACCCGGAAGTGGGCGGGCCGAAAAAGGCAGGAAGCGAGAGGTCAAGGGGAGGTGCGTGACCTACTCTTATCCTCCTCTATCCGAGACATGATTGGCTAATAGGCCAGAGGGGGTGTGATGCAGAAAGAAAGTCTGCTGAATGTGGCAGATGTACTTCATACCACTACATATATATATATATATATATATATATATATATATATATATATATATATATATATATATAGAGAGAGAGAGAGAGAGAGAGAGAGAGAGACACACACACACACAAACCATATTGGTCCGAATATAAGACAGTGCTTTTTGCATTGAAATAAGTCTGAAAAAGTAGGGATCGTCTTACATTACATTCGGGGTCTAGACATTATACCCATTCACAATGCTAGTGTGGTGCATGCACCTCTGGGGGTGCGCGTGCGGCCACTCAGGGGTGCACAAGCTAAAAAATGTGATGGCGGTCTGAAGTGTTTTTAATAAAGTTTTTTCAAAGTGGGATTTTCTGACACAATAAAGAGTCTAAATTTTATTTGTCATATTAAATGAATATTCAACATTCCGTTATACAACTTCTCTCTGTTTAGACATGCTGGTTTGTTGTGTGATTGGTTTAATTCATACAGCGCAGTGACGTATGACGTAGGAATGTATGAGAGAGGGGGGGACAGACGCGCCTGCGAGGCACCAGCGTGTCCGTTTATTTTACCAATGATTCAGTAAACGGTAAACTTTAAAACTGGCCGTGTATGTCTCTCTGCACCTACTTAACAGTTTAATACTTTATTTTTTTGGTGCGTCATTATTCTTGCATCAGGCGACACACGCAGTCGAGTCCAGTCACTCGAGTCGCGCTCACATTTCCGCAGATATATATATATATATATATATATATATATATATATATATATATATATATATATATATATATATATATATATATATATATATATATATATATATATATACACACTCACCGGCCACTTTATTAGGTACACCATGCTAGTAATGGGTTGGACCCCTTTTGCCTTCAGACCTGCCTCAATTCTTCGTGACATTCGCAATGCGAATCTCCCGTTCCACTACATCCCAAAGATGCTCTATTGGATTGAGATCTGGTGACTGTGGAGGCCATTTGAGTACAGTGAACTCATTGTCATGTTCAAGAAACCAGTCTGAGATGATTCCAGCTTTCAGCAACTTATATTTAACTTATATATTATTAACTTATATACTTAGATTTCAGCAACAATACAATCAGAAAGTAGCCATCAGAAGTTGGGTACATTGTGGTCATAAAGGGATGGACATAGTCAGCAACAATACTCAGGTAGGCTGTGGCGTTGCAACGATGCTCAGTTGGTACCAAAGGGCCCAAAGAGTGCCAAGAAAATATTCCCCACACCATTACACCACCACCACCAGCCTGAACCGTTGATACAAGGCAGGATGGATCCATGCTTTCATGTTGTTGACGCTAAATTCTGACCCTACCATCCGAATGTCGCAGCAGAAATGGAGACTCATCAGACCAGGCAACGTTTTTCCAATCTTCTATTGTCCAATTTCGATGAGCTTGTGCAAATTGTAGCCTCAGTTTTCTGTTCTTAGCTGAAAGGAGTGGCACCCGGCGTGGTCTTCTGCTGCTGTAGCCCATCTGCCTCAAAGTTCCACGTACTGTGCATTCAGAGATGCTCTTCTGCCTTCCTTGGTTGTAACGGGTGGTTATTTGAGTCACTATTGCCTTTCTATCAGCTCGAACCAGTCTGGCCATTCTCCTCTGACCTCTGGCATCAACAAGGCATTTCCGCCCACAGAACTGCTGCTCACTGGATATTTTTTCTTTTTCGGACCATTCTCTGTAAACCCTAGAGATGGTTGTGCGTGAAAATCCCAGTAGATCAGCAGTTTCTGAAATACTCAGACCAGCCCTTCTGGCACCAACAACCATGCCACGTTCAAAGTCACTCAAATCACCTTTCTTCCCCATACTGATGCTCGGTTTGAACTGTTTGACCATGTCTACATGCCTAAATGCACTGAGATTGGCTGATTAGAAATTAAGTGTTAACAAGCAGTTGGACAGGTGTACCTAAAGTGGCCGGTGAGTGTGTGTATATATATATATATATATGTGTGTGTGTGTGTGTGTTTACCATTCCATTGGCTACTTTCAATGGCAGAAGCAACCCAAAATAAAGCCAAAGAAGGCATTGCAATATATAAAAGGGACAACCATGCTTTATAATGAAACACAGATATGTTAGTTTTGTAGGTATTCCAATGGAGAGTGACTCTGATCTAACAGCTGATGAAACATCTGCAGATGTTGCAGAACAGCTTTTGTGTGATAGATTACAACATTGTATGTCTCAGGACTATTCCATAGGGAACTTTGGGAATATTAGATAGATAAATATTTATCTGACTCTGATACAGCAGATTTAATTTCTCCTGGAGTGAAACTTTTGTCTGCTGGATGTTTTGAGCCTTGAGTAAATGTTTGGTACTTTGCAATATGTTGCTGCCTTTTTTGTAGCATTCCTCACATGTATCTTTTCACATTATTCACACATATACAAAGAATTTCCCTCAACATCAGCTTTTGAGAAATGCTTCCACACATCTCATGGTGAATGTGGCATTTTTTGTTGAATAAAATAACAAAAAGCTTGTAAAAATGCTAATGCAATGGCACAAACAGAAATATAGTTACTGTAGCTATACAATTTACTTGACTCTATATAGTCCACAGTTTAAAATATTCAATATTCTTGTGCTTTGGGATTGAGGAGTATGCTTGCATTAAATTTGATTGTTTCAGCCACAATTATGCTACAATATATTTTCTCCAGCTATATTTAGGCTAGTGAATTTGTTTTGCACATTTCAACAAGGTAATTCAAAGTGCTTTACATGAAACATTAAATGAATCAAGATATAAAAACAGTTGATTAAAAGTAGATTAAAAGGGAAAAAATAAATGAATTAAAAGATTAAAAAATTAAGAAATTAAAACTGAAAATAAAAAAATAAAGCAGTCCATTAAAAGGGGAATTATTAAAAATTAAAAACAAAAATAAAGTTCCAGTGCAGTGTAAAATAATTAAGAAATTAATTAAGAAGAAAGTCTTTAGCGTCAGAGTTAAAAACAGTGAGATGAAATAAATTGGCAATTGGTAAACAGCAGGACAGTAGACAGGGCAGCAATAAATAAAGCCTATTCAGATGAGAATAGTAATATTGTGGACTTTGTAGTTTGCATGAGGGTTAAGTTCAATTGTTTTTTTCAGTATTAGGGCTATGTTTCAGTGATGCAAAGCTGTGGTCTGCATGGTTCATTTACTATGAATTTTCGAAATTTTGTTTTGTATGATATACGTAACTTAAGGTTGTGCATAAAGCTGAACAAATTTGTTCTGGAACTGGACTTGCATGCAGTTTGGTGATTTTTCAAGCATAAGAAGTAGTGTTTCCTGGGGAGAATAGTAATGCAGGGAAAACTAATTCTTAGCCAATCTGAGCACGTCCTGTCTAGTGAATTTACATGAATGCCCCTAGGCCGTCGCTACAAAGCACACCTTAGAAGAAATGGCTACTCTAAGTCCTTTTATTCCTTCTGCTATCAGGATACTAAATGTTGAAGGTAGTCTTTTTAAATTAATGCATTATTTTGGAACTGAATGATTGGGTTTTTGTTTTTTTCTGCACATGTGTGGAAGGCCAATACAATGTGATAAATAAAGTAAGTAAGTAAATTATGGAAAAGGATATATATATATATATATATATATATATATATATATATATATATATATATATATATATATATACAAAAAAAAACATACAGGGTATAATTTAAACAATAATAAGGAAAAAGTAAAATTAACTATATATTGAAACCTATTAGCAATAAGAAATAATTAAAACTAATAGTAAATAAATAGTACTACTAATAATAATAATCATAATTCATGATTGAGAAAATACAAATATGCCTACCGGTGCAGGCTTATATTATATATCTATAAATACATACGTAGGTATACATGTGTAACAAATTATGATTATTTATTTATATTAATATTTTTTCCATACATAACCATGCCTAAATTCAAACAATAAATCTAATATGAATCCATAAGTCACTTTGGGGACTTGCTTTTAAGAAGAAATTATCAAATTCTCTAATCCTTAAATGTGAATATGTATAGTTCATATATTGGTACAATTAAAAAACTGTTGAGGGGCAGCTGTTGGACTTTTAATGCAGGCGTATATCTTCAATTAAGTTTGATTTAAGCAGCTTAATTAATGTTTTACTGTAATATGTCTGGCGGCATAAAGATTTTACTATAGACCTATGGCATCATGGTATAATTAACATTAACATTCACAGATTGATTATATATATATATATATATATATATATATATATATATATATATATATATATATATATATATATATATATATATATATATATATATATATATATATAATTCATCCATGCTGTCACATTGTCAGAGATGATTTTGGGCCTTCGAACAAGCAGTTGCGACATTAACAAACACTCAGTGACTGACAGAAAGCCTTGGGCATGAAGATTTGTTAGTCATGTCTCAAAGTGTTGCTGACGCACCACTTGACATGTTTAAGAACTTGAGAACTTTTGTAACCATCATACAGCAACATACCAGTACACATTTACTGTTCCCTTAACCATCTCTTCACTGTTTCTGCCTGAGTCCAGTCCTATTTGAAGCTGCCAAAACCCAGATCTGCACCACCGGAGCTCAAAATCCGAGCTGCATACCACCTGGACGTTCTCCTAAATCCTATTCTTCAGACAGATTACACCTTCCAATATGAGGAAACCACCTCCAACCGCACAAATCCTCAAAGGAGGCATTCACCAAACACTGATGTAGCCATGACTCACACCATGCATAACTGCATAACACTATACACAAAATACCTCAAAAAATGTCAGGAAAAAGACATTTTGCAGCCCTTCATTTTGCAGAATATCTCCCAGTGCTGACAAAAGGTCTTAAGGATGAAGTGAAGGGTTGTGTTATTTTTAAAAGAAAGTAAGCTTATTGCTGACAAGACAACTTAATAATTTTGTTCCTGGAGCTGTCTGAAACATCTCTGCTACCCAAGAAACAGGTTGCATTCTCCTTTTGTATGTTTGATGCATGTATATAGAATGTATGCAGAGGACTGACCTATTCGATAAATAGGGAATTAAGTACTGTGACTACTAGTAGTGCAGCTGAAAGTGCAGCATGTGCATCTCTGTGTCTATTCTGAGGTCCAGCCTTGTGTTCACGTAACAGCTTTATGCTCAACATATCTGTTCTGTGATTGGCTCTTTGCATGAACTGTTGAACACTGGAAATACTCAATTTCAGATGGACAAAACACAACTTTTTTCCCATCTAATTTACCAACTGATAATAATAATAATAATAATAAAAAAAAATCTAGGTTATTAAGTCTATAGGTCTGTTATTCTGTGTACATTATACCTTATGATATCAAGTTATTTATACTATAAAGAAAAGTAAAAAAAAAAAAGTGGATCTAATCAAAAGTAAATTCCTTTATTATATAATTTAATCAATCTAACAAACTTTATTCATAATGCACTTTTCATACATATGAAATGTATCACAAAGTGCTATATAAGTTAAAACACACACAGACACACAAACAGTCCCAAACACGAACATGTAAACACCCACCCACACACACACACACATACACACACACACACACACACACATTGACACTGTCTGTGTACAGAGGAACCATGTCAGGAAACACTGCCGTCTGTGCTGGGGAACATTCCACGGCCCAAGTCGGAACACCACAGCTCCGGTGCAACCAAACCATGAACAGCAGAGGACCCATGATACTGTAGTGGAGGACCACCACAGAACCATTGATCCACCACCCACCCCAGCCGGTGACCCCATGAGAAGTAGCATCCCAACCCTGGCCAATAACAGCCTCCAGCACAGAGGGCAAACACTGAGGAAACACTGGATAGATAGAATGAAAAATAAATAAAAAATCAATAAATTATATAAGAACATTAAAAGCTAAAATGCACATGAAAAACATAAAGGAATGTTTAAGACAAAACCCCGGTAAAAATATGGAGTAAAAGAATGTAATGAAACAACAATTGGGATTAAAGCCAGATTAAGTTAGAAGTAGTAGTAGAGTACAAAAAAAAATAATAAATGATAAAATAAAATAAATAAGAATAACCAACATAGAATGAAATACAATAAGATAACTAAAAAGGATAAGACAAAATTATTAAGAACATTGGTTAAAAGCCAAATTAAATAGATGGGTCTTGAGCCTATTTTTAAAAATATTAACGCTCTCTGCAGCCCTCAGGTCCTCCGGCAGGTTGTTCCACAGACAGGGGCCATAAAACTGGAAGGACGCTTCCCCATATGTTCATGTTCTTACTCTGGAAATAGATAAAAGGCCGGTGTCAGAGGACCTGAGAGTCCACAAGAGTTCGTATGGTGAAAGTAGTTCAGAAAGATAAGAAGGCCCCTAAAGACCGCTAAAACATTTAAAAACCATTGAGAAAATCTTAAAATCGATCCTGAAACACACAGGAAGCCAATGCAATGACTTCAAACCCAGTGTAACATGCTCCTGTCTTCTGGTCCTCGTCCTGGTCGAGTTCTGTAATAATTGTAGACTTGTGATGTTCTTTTTAGGAAGACCAGGATTTAATGTCTAAAATACAGTTAAAAAGGGCATCAAGTGACCCTGTGTCATCAGGAGACATGGAAATATGCAGCTGTGTATCATCAGCATAGCTATGAAAATTAATGCCATGTCTCCTGATGACAGTCACATGGGAGCATATATAAATTGAAAAGAATTGGTCCTAAAATTGATCCTTGGGGGACACCACATTTTATTTCATGCATTCTTGAGGAGCATGTATCCAAACTTACCAGGAATTTTCTATCCGTGAACCATTTGAAAACAGTACCAGAGAAGCCAACCAGGTGTCTGAGTCTATCTAAAAGAATGTGATCTACTGTATTAAAGCAGCGCTTAGATCCAGTAGAACAAGGACTGGAAGCTTATGTGAGTCCAAACTGCACCTGAGATCATTAACAACTTTTAAAAGAGCAGTCTCTGTACTGTGGTTCATCCTAAAATCAGATGAAACTTCTCAAAGATTGAGTGATTAATTAAATCATTTAGCTGGATAAAAACATTTTTTTTTCTAAAATTTTACTTAAAACTGGTAGGTTGGATACTGGTCTGTAGTTATTAAGAAGAAGACGCCGTCTGAAGAGAACAATTCAGAATGTTTAAACGTTTAAATGCTTTAACGTTTCCTGGCAGTTCTCACCGCGGCCTCCCGTTGTATAAAACCAGTGATGTTAAAAAAAACACACAGTAATGGCCGGACAAGGCCAAGTCAACAACAGAGAACACACTGGCTGAGAGGCCATAGCTAATAACCAGGTCCAGAGTGTGTCCCCTGATGTGAGTCAGCCATGTGACATGGCACCTAAAAGCTTTCAATTTTCTCAAAAGCCGACAGTGTTCCTTATAATCCTTAGTGCCTTATATATGAAAAAAAGTTTTAAAATAGGCCATTCATTGAAGGTGCGCTTTATAATCCGGTGCGCCTTATAGTGCAGAAAATATGGTAACTAAAAAGGTTTAAAAACTCTTTAGTCATGTGGTCGGATGAATTATTTATGTGTAAATTAAAATCACTAGATAAAATTATAAAATTGTAAGCATGGATTATTGATAAAAATTCGGAGAAATGACCAATAAAAGCAGCATCATGTTTAGGAGGTCAGTAATTTGTGATGCAAAGAATGGTCGGGCTGCTAAACGCATGGTGTTCAAAGGTGGTGTACTGATCAAATGAAATGTTTTTTGATGCAAGTGAATTGTTGGTTATTGATGCAGTGCCACCACCTTTCTTAATTCCCATTATTATTACCATTATAATCATATTTATAGATTTGAATTAGTAGTACTAATAATTAGGAATAGGCTTTTTCCCCGGCTCTAAACAGTATTTCACAAAAGAAATCACATGCACACTCACAAGGATCTCATTGGAAATTTTCTAATTAAGATGACAAGAGGGTGCTGCAGACATTGCCTCAAAGAGTACACAAACACACAATGCTGCAAGTATTATATTGATCTGTGCTCTTGCTGTTTCTGGAATTATCACTGTAAACAATTACTGCACTACTCCCCTTCTACATGTAATACATATACTCCTCAAATACATGCACATGCTTGCCTTGCACATGTTTTTTGTTTGTTTTTTATGTATTTTTAAATGAAATCTCAATTCCTAACGATATAAGTAATTACCTGTGTCTGGTCCCAGAGCATTGTAACAATGCACTGGAGGAGATTATTATATCTTTATTTATTCTTCCGTAAAAAGTTTGGCTCGGTTCTCCTCCCAGGGTTTTGAGAAATCCCTAACAATATATACATATATATCTCACATTGACCGTTAATCGTGTGGTATGGCTTTTTGTGACAGGACTAACACGCAGGACTAACCTGCCTTGGACAATAGGAGATCAGTCCAAAGAAAAGTGCTGGAAGGTCTTGCATGAAGGCTAAGAACAATCTGGCAATGAGTCGCTGAACCAGAGAGGCTTAAATACAGTTTTGAACTGATCACCTGAGTTGCACAGGTGAACAGAGTTGGCTGATGAGGTGGGAGTGGCCGGCAGGGAGAGTGGAGCAGAGAGAAGGAGAGTGGAAAATTACTGGCAGAGCAGCAGAGTACTAAATGTGACAGTTGTGGGGTTAAGTAATAAGCAATCAACCATGCTAATGAACCATAGTTTATTTTACTGAGGTACAAACATTTGTATCTTTCTGTTTAGACAATGAGTACAAATAGCCTAAAGCACATGTGTCAAACTCCAGTCCTGGAGGGCCGGTGTGGGTGCAGGTTTTTGTTCCAACCAAGGAGTTACACACCTGTATCTACTAATCAACCACTACAGTCCTTGCTAAGGACCTTCATTAGTAGAATCAGGTGTGGTACTGCTTTGTTTGAACAAAAGCCTGCGCCCACACCGGCCCTCCAGGACCATAGTTTGACACCCCTGGCCTAAAGGAAATTCTGCTTCCTACTTCACCCAACATCGTAAAATTACAACGTTCCCATAAAACGTTACAAGAACATAGTATTGTGTTTGTGCAGGAGACAATAACCACACCGTGTTGCTTCGTCTGTCGCCTTTACTCCACTGCCCACACCTTTACACTTTACGACCTTGTCGTAATCGTTGCTGCAAAACTTAAAGACACAGTAACCTCAGTGCATAAACTACTAGAGTCCAACGGGACACATTATGAAGATAACTACATATTTTCAGACATAACATTTTCCCCCCACCCCCCAGGGAACTGAAACATAACATTTGCTTCACACCCACCCCCAATGTCAACGTCACCCTGTCACATAGTCCCCATGCCAGGCAGGCGGAGCCCTAATCCTCTGAGGGCGTGCTGGCCCTGAAGCTGTGTCAAGTGGCACTGGTGGGTCCCCCGCCACCCGATTAGCTCCAGGCCTGGGCTGCCACCCCAGAGCTGCCGGTGACAGAGGTGAGGCTGGTGCAGTGGGGCCTGCGACTCTGTGCAGGCGGTTTGAGTGCCAACGAGTCCCGTTCTCCAGTCTGTAGGTGGCCGGCCCCAGCTGCTTAGTCACCTGCAGTGGCTCTGACCAGTATGACTTCAGCTTATTTTGGCGGTGGAGGCGCTTGATCCTGACCCAATCCCCTGCTGAAAGTGAGGGGTCTGCACTCTGCGTGTGGCATCGTACTTTCATTTCATACGAGCCTGTGAATGTTTCACCTGAGCTGTGGCTTTCAGGAGCCCTGGGCTCCCACGTGCAGGAGGTGGCTCAGCTCTCAAACAGTCCAGTGGTTGCTTTAGTTCACGTCCAATCATGAGCAGTGCAGGTGTCACTCCCGTAGTGGAATGTTTTGATGCACGGATGGTCAGGAGAGTTTGGTTGAGGGCATCGCTGAAGGTCTTCCCTTCCTCCAGGCAGGCTCGGATCCCATTTTTGAGAGTTTTATTTAGTCTTTCTACCCCCCCGTTACTCTCTGGGTGATACACTGCCGTCCTGATGTGCTTGATGAACCGCAGTGTGAGAAACTCTGTGAACTCTGCTGCTGTAAATTGGGGCCCGTTATCTGTTGTGACCACACCCGGGAGGCCCCAGCGCCCAAACAGGTTGTCCAGGCGGTCGGTGATGGAGCTCAACTGGAAAACCTCTGGCCATTTCGAATGAAGATCGTGCACCACCAGCAGGTAACGGGCATGAACAGGCGCCCCGTGAAGTTCCCCGCAGATGTCAACCTGGATATGTTCCCAGGGTGAGGACGGCCAAGGGGTCGGGGTGAGAGGGGCTGTGGCAGGCTGGCCTGTTTTCCCACTCAGAAGGCAGCAGGCGCAGTTACGCACCAGCTCCTCAACGTCCGTGTCTATGTGGGGCCACCAAACTGTATCACGGCAGCGCTGCTTTGCCTTGACCACCCCCAGGTGTCCCTCATGCGCCATGTGTAGTACTCGGGACCTGAGAGTCTCTGGAATGACCGCACGGTGACCCCGAGCTAGGCACCCAGCCCCCCAGCAGGAGAGCTCGTCGCGGAAGCGGTGGTAGGGAAGCAGCCTATCATCCACTTTTGCAGGCCAGCCGTCCCGGACGTAGGAGCGGAGAGTCGTGAGGGCCTCGTCAGCAGCTGAGGCCTGCTGGAGCTCCGCCAGGGTGACAACTGAGCTGAGGGGCCCGTGCAGGATGTGGACCCAGTCTTCATCACTCTCTGGATCTGATGACACCCCACCCATCTCCTTCGTCACAGACACAGCCCTCGACAGGAGGTCGGCCACCGTGTTGGCCCGCCCAGGCATAAACTCCAAACTGAAATTGTACTGGTTCAGCCGGTCAGCCCACCTTAGCAGTCTCATAGGCCTGTGTCCTGAGCCTTGGGTCGCCAGCAACGCCGTCAGCGCTTGGTGGTCTGTGCGAATGGTGAAAGGCCTCCCGTACAAATAAACATGCCAGCGTTCGCAAGCCCACAGGCAGGCCAGGGCCTCCCTCTCCCCCACCGAATACTTCTGCTCTGCTGGAGTAAGTGCTCGTGAGGCGAAAGCTACTGGGCGTTCCACCCCGTCTTGAGTCTGGGAGAGCACGGCGCCCAGCGCCACCCCGGAAGCATCACAGGTGACCAAGGTGGGCGCGGTGAGGCTGAAATGGGTCAGTGTGGGTGGGGAAGTGAGCTGCCGTTTGATGACGCGCACGGCTTCGTGGCAGGCCGGGGTCCAGGCCCACGCAGCCTCCTTCCGGAGCAGCTGGCGCAGGGGAGCTGTTGAATCAGAGAAGTGTGGCATGAACCTGAGATAGTAGGCGGCCATTCCCAGGAAGGAAGACAGCTGAGACGGTGACTGCGGGTCTGGGAGAGACAGGATGGCTTCAGTGTGTGACATAATCGGAGTGATGCCCTCCTTTGAGAGCCTGAAGCCCAGGAACTCGACTTCCTCAACCCCGAACATGCACTTTTCAGCGTTCAGTGTGACCCCATGCTGTTCAAACCGCTGTAAAACTTGCATCAGGCGAGCGTCATGCAATGTGGTGGAGGGTGCATGCACGACCACGTCATCCAGGTAGATGGAGACACCCTGGATACCAGCCAGTATGAGTGACATAATCTTCTGAAAGCAGCTCGGAGCTGACGAGAGTCCAAATGCCATGCGTTTGAACCTGAATATTCCCATGTCGGTGACAAACGCCGTAAGGTCCATGCTGGCCTGTGCCAGAGGAACCTGCAGGTAGCCGTTTCGTAGGTCCATCTTGCTAAAGACAGTGGAGCCATGGAAATGGCTAGTGAGTTCCTCAGCCGTAGGCAGGGGGTACTTGTCGGGGATGATGGCTTTGTTCACGTCTGTGAGGTCTACGCAGAGCCGTAATCCGCCCCCCTTCTTCTTAGCTATCACCAGGTTTGACACCCATGGCGAGGCGTTGACAGGCTCGATGACATCTGCCCCCACCAAGCGCTGCAGCTCGGCCTCCACTGCGTCACGGAGAGCCAGGGGGATGCGTCGTAGAGGCTGGATGACAGGGCGGACTGACTGGTCAACCGTAGGCTGGTGTACAAATCCTGTCATGCGGCCCAGCCCGTTGAACAGTTGTGGGTAGCGATCAGGCCAGGAGGTGGCGACCTGCAGGACATGCTGGCCTCTGGCATCACTCACGGCGAAACCCAGGGCGAGGAACAAGTCTAGTCCCATAATGTTCGCACCCCTCCGTGTGATGCAGAACTTGATGGTAGGCGCACATTGTTGATCATATCTGACGGGAAGGCAGACCACGCCCAGAGTGGAGATGGGAGAATGGCCGTAGCCCAGCAGGGGTTTAACTGCTGCTTCCAGGGGCACCTGACTGAAGAATCGGTCGTATGTGCATTTGTTCAGGATCGACACTTTGGCCCCTGTGTCCACGAGGAGCAGGATTAGAGCTGTGCCCACACGGCATGTGCAAAGTTTGAAGGCAGGATGTGAGGTCTGAACAGTGTTTATGGGGACAGCAGCAGTATCATTGGAAGCAGGGGAAGAGCGACAGCAGCGTGCAAAATGGTTCAACTTGCTGCAGTTGCTGCAAAGTTTCCCTCGAGCAGGGCATGATTGATCTCTGACAGCATGTTTAGAGGAGCCACAGTTGCTACAGCCCTTAGCCACACTCTCCCTGGGCCCCCTGTCCACTCTCTGTACATCCAAACCGTCACTCACCCCGTCGTTTGGCTCTGCAGTGTCTGTGTGATGAACTGACAGTGGTGATGACGTCACCGGGTCGTGTACGGTGCGGCCGAATTTGCGCGCCTCCATTAGGGCCGTTTCCAACTGTTTTCCAATCACTAAAGCATCTGCTAATGTCATGGAGTCCGGTTCTAATAAAAGTCTCTCCCTCAGTTGGTTGCATGACATTTTCTCTATTAACTGATCCACTATAAGTCCATCCTCCAAAGCCCCAAAGTCACAAAGCCTAGCCAGCTCACGTAAAGCTGACACGAAGTGGGCAACGGTCTCACCCGGCTTTTGGGTCCTCTGACGAAACTCGAAGCGGTGGATCCGCCGGCTTCTCCCGGAGCTGAAATGCGCCTTCAACGCGGCCGTAGCCGTGGCGTACTTATCGTCCAATAAGGTGAGCGTGGCAAAAACTCGCTGTCCCTCCTGCCCGAGACAATGGGGTAGGAGTGCACACTTCCTCGCCTCCGCTAGGTCCGCGTGTCCCAACGCCAGCAGATAATCCTCAAACGACTGTAGCCACCGATCCCAGGGGACAGCCGGGTCGCCAGGAACAAGTAGGAAAGGTGGAGGAGGTGGTAGGGCGAATTCAGACATCCTCGTTCGCCAAATATTGTGTTTGTGCTGGAGACAATAACCACACCGTGTTGCTTCGTCTGTCGCCTTTACTCCACTGCCCACACCTTTACACTTTACGACCTTGTCGTAATCGTTGCTGCAAAACTTAAAGACACAGTAACTTCAGTGCATAAACTACTAGAGTCCAACGGGACACATTATGAAGATAACTACATATTTTCAGACATAACACAGTATTTTTGAAAGGCCTGCTACAAAACCATCTAAAAGGTCACTTTTTTATGTTTTACTATGTTTAGGTTTTACAGGGCTAAGATGTAGTTACCCAACTAACGACTAATCTTCCAGTCGTTGCTTTTTTCCAGCTAGAAAGACAGTGAATTTCAAAAATCACATTTTTACACAAGCAATGATTCTCCTATACTTGTGATCTTTCAAGATGAATTGCAACTAGTTGCAAAAGGGCTTTTGTCCAAGCGGTGTCGCTGTCCAAGATGGTGGAAACAGCTGCACCCAACTGCACATGTATGACTAAAAGGTTAGCAATTAACAGGGTTATAGCTGGGGGTGTCCTGTCAACAGTTTTACAGGCTTCTCTTTTGCTATTGCTGTCTATTCAGAAAATGCTTTTTGGGTCGTATGGGATTTTTTGTTGTTGTAGCAGGAGCAGCCACTGGGAAAAATCAGTGTGCTGCTGAGAGACGTGATACCCTGTCCATGTGCTCAAAATGGAGCAGGCTAGGGTTCGGGAGGGCTTAAAGAGACAGGATTCTCTTTCAGGCAGAGGCTGACAATATAAATAACCAATATACAATGTTTTCATTCTAGCTTGTCATCCATGTTTAAGAGGCATCTGCACATTTTTTATTTAAATACATTAAATAATTTGCAGTCTGCTCAATATGCTGTACTGATAACATGATATAAAAAGTATAAATGCTCGGAACGAACACAGTCAGATAGGATGGAGTTCAAACCCAGAACCTTCTCTCTGTGTACTACGATAGTGTCTAAGTCTTGCGGCTGTAGGTCCTGTCTGTCAGTGTGGCTGTATCCTGGGGGTTATCTGTTGGGCAGCTCCCAGCACATGTCTGCTTCAATCAGACCGCCACACATCCAGAAGCCTCATCAAAACACATTTCTCACCCCCATGAAAGTGACTCATATCCATCCGTCACCCCTCGTCTTCCGCTGCAGGCTGGAAAAGTTGGACCACTCACAAGTCATCTCACATCACTGGCGACACACATTCAAATCAAAGGCTCCTCCTGCTGCCCACTTTAATGTAATTTCATCCCTTCAAACATGTCTTCACTGCTCCTGTTAGCATCTGTTCTGTTACTGCAGAGACAGATTCTGTTACAGCATTATTGCTAAACAGAAACAGAAGAAAAATTAGTTAAAAGAACTGAATCCACTTTTTTAAAAAAACATAATGTAAAAGCTTCATAGGGGATATCATAGTTACATTAGTGATATTGATACATAAGGTGAAATTCTTCACTAAATGTATTAATTTAATTTAATAATTAATTTAATGTGTTAATTTAATTTTACATAGTAATAAAACAAATACAGATGAGAGTATTGATAAAGGACCGGACCTGATCGATAAAAAGTAGTAGTGTCAATCCCTTTTAATTACAGAGGCTGTTACCAGTAGATTATTTGTACTAGTACTAGTGTTTATATTGTGTAATTTAAATATAATAATGTAAAACATGTGTAACACTGGGAAGCATAGATTGCTACACTGCTGGATGAGTGCATCTTTGCAGAACACAAAGGAGAAAAAAAAGACACATGATGAACGTGCAACACTGAAATGTGAAGCAGCAAACATGTTTTTTTTAATATGCAGAAACCCGCTGGTATCTCTGTCACATGCCTCATCCACAACAGTCCACCTGTCTGGACTGAGCAAACCTCGCTTTCGGTCCTTTTGTTGTTCTGTGCACGCCGTTTACCAGCGTCACTGCTTTTCTTCCACATGAAAAGAAACAGGTTCTCTTTTCATCTCACCGTAATTTTCGACATATTCACATCAGCTGCAGCTTGTGATCACATGCCAAGCCTCAAACTCAAACAGCGAAGGAGCTGTTCCATGCTCGTTTTCCACAAACACACCGTGTCTGTGCTGCTTTGAAGAGACCTGAACTGCCTGTAATGTGTAGGACCTGCTTATGATGCATTATGATTTTCTCCCTTTTCGTCTAAACCCTCAATGCTGCTCTGATCTTATCTAATGATCAGTAGTCCTTGTAATTCAAAAACACAGGAAAATCTCAATAAAGTAACAAACACATACATTGAATTTGAATGTCTAATGTTATATGACGGAAATAGTGTAATTCATGCTACACTTAATATGATCTTGTATTAAATAGATTGATGGAATTTTAAAACTTATTTACAACAGTATGTACTGTACACAATAAAAACATAAATAAAATAAAATCAGAGGTATTATTTTGTTATTTAAATGGATCAGTGACAAAAATGCTGTGTGGTGTAACTCTAAAAACTTGGTACCAGATAGTTTAACTCTCTTAAACCGGTTTCAAAAAGATAAATCAATAAAAACACATGCTATCAACAAGTTTTATATTCTAGGTGGATAATATATTTCAAATTTATATATTTTTTTTCGTTACACTATTTGATATTTGGGGTCAAAAGATCCCACAAAAATCATAAATTGTGTTAAAAATTATACAAATAGACTTTTAATCAAACCAATAGGAACACCCAACATTTCGAGACTTGATGAATGTTTCCTAAAATATATTTTAATATTTTTTTTACTTTCTTACCTTGCCAAACTTACTAATTGACTAATTAACTGATTGAATTGTCACTGACCCATATTGAATTTACGTGACGAATGTTACAACACAACTGTGTAATTCATGCTACAGTTAATAGGATATTGTGTTAAATAGATTAATGGAATTCTAAACCTGATTTACAACAGTATGTATAAGATAAAAACAGACCAGTGGTATATAATTGTATTACTAAAATATAGATTATTATAAAAAAAAGGAAAATTATTTTACTCAATTTATAACAGAACATTTATTTATATATTATTATGTTATGGGAAACTTGAATGCTTTTATAATTGGAAAATACCGTTACTTGAAACGGCTAACAAATATCAAGAACAATCTAATGGTTAAATGTTAAATTAAGCTATGAACTGTAATTTATTTATAGACAATGACTGTACTTTTATGAAATTATTATTTCACAGTTTCACAATTTATTCCACAGTATATACATTTATTTTCTCCCCATGTGTGGTCCTCCTACACTGACACAGCTCCTTAAAAACACATCAACAGACAGAACCTTTGCCTCTGTGGAGTGTCTCCCGCCATTTATCTCTCCATCCTTTTATCACTTCACCCGTCTGCGCCCCCTTCCACTACAGCAAACGCGTATCAGCCTCTCGCTCTGCCACATAAAACATGCTGTTCTACAGTCCACAGGCTGATTCGAACAGGTGGTTGCATGGCAACAGAGTGGAGCACCGCTGTTAACGGGGAGCGAGGTGGATCAGTGAGATGAGCTGCTGATAGCCTACACGCCCTCACAGATCCTTGGAGAACCAGAGGCGGCCGACAGCATGTGTACCATCACATGGTCAGGACTCAATCTTACAGCGTCTGGTGGCCTCTAATCACATTTTATATGAAACAGACACAATCAAACACACAGAAAAACACATCTGACACAGCTGTTTTTACCTCAAACAGCACAATTCCTTTCTTTTATACCAGTCCCCCTGAGATGAATGTTAGGCAAGAAAAGTAGTCAGTTGGCGAAACGCATAAAGGAATATTTAACCCTCATTTTGTGTTCCCAGTCAGATTTGACCATTCCATTAGGACTCATAAAAACTCATTATCACCTCTTGTTGTGTTAGATTTTTTTCATCAACATAACTTCTTGTGAACATTACTGTGTCATTGATCTGAACTGATACATCTGGAAATTGAGTTCTAAAAAAAAAAAAAAAAAACAACACAATTTCTGGATTAATTTCATTATAATAACTAATCAGATGAAACATAGTCTACGTTTATCACAGAATACTTTGGGTCAAAGTTATCAAGGACATTTGTTTTGAAACAATTACAATTTTTTACATAATCACAAAAAGGAAAAACCTGTTGGCTGTTTGGAAAGATTCTATTTGTTTTCAAAGAAAATTATCCCAAAACTACACTTTCAATTTCCCAATATTCCAAGATATACAAATCATTTAGAATCTCTGTATGTGTCTGTGAACCTTTGGATACTTTTTAGTTCAGGGATTATTTGGAATCCACCCCTTGTTGCAGTGAAGGAAAATATACAATAATGAATCGGATGATTTTCAGTATTACTCCTAATGCCAAAAAAATCAAATGGAAAAGACTAAACACAATTTGTTCATCTGTCTCTCAACACGTGTGAACCCTGAACAGTGTCTCTGACACTGAAGACAAAACTCTTTAAAAATAATTGTCAAATAAAAAGTTCAGTTAATTTCTTAAGCAGCTGGTTACTGTATTTCTTCAGTAACACTACCCAAACAGTATAAAGTACCAACAGTAAATAGTGCATTTGTTGATGAATGGGGACTATTTTTCACTGGTTGAATGAATGGATGAATCCACATTCAATGCTCTGGTTGCAGCTTTTTCTCCTGATACCCTTTCAAATAACGTCTTGCCCAGAGGTGTCAAACTGTGCACTGGGGGCCAAAACTCAAAGCACACTTTAGGTCATGGACCAAACATAAACATTTAATGAATTAACTAAAAGTAAATATTGTTTTTTGATGGATGGGAACAAAATCAGACATGAATAATATTCTACAATAAATAAACTTACACATTATATAACCTAAATACTGATCTCTATAAAAATACCTCTTGTCAAAATTAGAAAAGTTACAACTATGAACATGCTGCAAAAAACAAAAAACAAAAAAAATAATCCAAAGTTATGCTTTTGCCCAAAATGGAAAAAATAACAAATTAAAACAGATTTTTGTTCTTGGGCCAATTAAAAAAATAAAAATACACTTTAAATATCTTTAAATATATCTGCTCTCCATAAAAACATCCCTGTCACAATCATACAAACTCAAAATAAGAGCATGGTCCAAAAAACCCTGAAAATATAAATAAAATTTGTGCTTCCCAGCAAAAAATAATAAAACACAAGTTTTTTGCACTTATTCTGTTTTGTCAGAGCTGAATGCTTGGCATCTCTTCTTGGCAACAAGTTCATTTATGTTTGGTACAAGGTTCTGTGTTGTGGAGATTCTCAGAATGGACTGCAGGTATTCATCAGTGAGACAACTCCTGCGTGCTGTTTTGTTAATCTTCATCACTGAGAACAGCTTTTCACAGGTATGTGCTACCAAACATGCGCGAGATTGGTGCTGCATGAAGACGGAGCTGGGGCATTGCTTCAGGAAAGGAGCGAATAAACTGTGAGGGTTCTGCAGTGTCATATTTTAGTGTCTCATTACACTGCAGCTCTATCAGCTCCATCTGAATCTGTACAGGGGCAGTTTCCACGTCGACAGCAAATGGGTTGCGAAGCAGATCGAAATTCCTTTTTTGTGCATCAAAGTCAGTAAAGTGCTGTGAGAACTCAGTACACAGTGCACTCAGTTTATCAGCAAAGTGCACATTAGGGAACATTGTTGCACCAACTACATTATTTGGCAACAGGGAAAATATGTCAGTGATAATGTGGTCACGTCCCTGGAGCTGAAGGTTCACGACGCTGAGATTAACCGCTATCTCAGCCAAAAACCACAAATTGCATTTCAACTTCTCGTCCCGCAAAACTGTGGAGTCTCTTCTTTTACTGTCCATGAACTGACAAATTTCCTTATTTAGCTCAAAAACTCTATTGAGAATCTTTCCTCGACTCAGCCAACACACCTCTGTATGATAAGTGATGTCGGCAAACTCTGAATCTATTTCTCGCAAAAAAGACTGAAATCGTCAGTGGTCCAAACCTTTAGCTCGGATAAAGTTTATGGTTTGCATTACAGTGCTCATTAAATGTTCCATTTTTAGCACTTTACCACACAGCGCTTCCTGGTGTATAATGCAGGGATATACTTAAACTCACCAGGACAGTTCTCGTCCTGCATCTTTACTCACGCCCTCCCAACGAGCCCAGTTTTTTCACCGCACATCACCGGTGCTCCATCTGTTGTTAGGGCAGTTTCATGTCAGTTCCAATTTGACATACGTCTTTTCCTGTCGTCCTATGCATCGATTTAATGTCCAATATTTCCTCTGTAACACATGAATTCCTTCATTACAGCCACATTAGCGCCACAAATAAGACACACAGGTTTACCTGGAGTGTCAGTAAACATATACTCAGCCTCCCATTGGTTTTGAAAACCTCCGTTTTCAGAATCAACTTTTTTTTTGCCATTTTAAGGGTTAGTTAGCTCATAATAGGTTTGCAGATGGTAACAGATGTTTGGCTTAAATGATACTATCCAGGTAACCTAGGCAACCAAGGCAGCTGGTGCACTGTATTATGGGATCTGTACTTCTTGTGTTATCAGTGCTTCATATGGCCAGGCCATTAATAACAATATCAGATAAATGTAAATTGATCCCATGGGCCAGATATGACTGTATTACGGGCCGGATATGGCCCACGGGCCTTGAGTTTGACACATATGGTCTAGCTTAACCGTTAACGATTATCTTGATTCATTGATTAATCATTTTGTCGATTAGAAAATAGAAACAAAATATCCAATAAAGTTCTCAACAGTCCAAAGTTACATCTTTAAATATCTGGTTATCCAAAAACATTCAGTTCAATGAATGGTTTCTTTCCATTGATGGGGAGTTGTATCTTGCTGCCTACAGAATGTTGGTCTCAATGTGTCAATATTATAAATATATGGAGTATGGACTTGAGAAAGACTTGAGTATAGAAAGAGTGATGAGATTATTTATATACCATCAAATCATAATAAAACTTGACTTGATTTGACATTTAACACAAAAAAGCAACAAATCACATCAGAGATCTTTATTTTTTTTATTTTAGCTTAAACAATGACTAAAACAAATGATTGATTATCAAAATTGTTGTGTAGTATATTGTACACCTCTTAATTTGCTTAAATCTAAATGAATATAAAACACATTACATGTTTAAATAATAGTATACAGTACCATACTAACAAAGTAGTGTATTGTTTAATGAGATGCCATGTGTAAATCTTGTAAAAATGGAAGCTGGCCATGTGATGGTAAAAATAACCAAAGAGATTGAAAGGCCTGCACCCCAGGTCAGAGGTCAAAGCCCTATGTTGCACTTTCTGTAAATTAAGGCAGCTGACCATCAGGAATAGGAACAAGTGATAAGCTGAACAAATAGAGAGAGTTTTGACCAGGTTTGGGATGAATAGGAGAGGTCTCATATTTCTCATATCAGCACAGAGGCTCTCCAAGATTCACAATTATGAAGAGAGATCTACAATTTGGCCCCTGAGATGCTCTTGGATTCATGTTTTGACACTGTTCTTTTTGGAAAAAAAACTCTTTGTGTACAAGAGAAGACATGTCGGGTGGCATTTTCTTTCATCAGTACATCAAGAAACAACAGTTGCTTAGCGGATCTAAACTTCAATTAACCAACTAATCTCCGAGCTGTAGAAAGACAACTTATTTTGTTTTATCTGAATAAGTGTAACAGCCAGGACATGCCAGATGTGTGGATATCAGCTGCACTGCTGCGTTTCACAGGTCTGTGTCATCCACACAGGCTGCAGCGCTGCTTCTTCCAGCCTCATTTTTCTACATGGCATTTGTCTTTGATAACAGTCATTACAACAAAATCATTGTTGTCCCAGACTACTCTGAATATGGTTTGAATGATTGGATCTCAATGAGTCAGAGGTGCATTCATTCCTAGTATTAGACCCATCCACTTGTGATTGGATGATTCAGCATGGGTGTCAATACCCGGTATGATGTGTTTACCTGCCATTTCATGCCAAAATGGCTGCCATGGTCTATTGTCTAGGTGGTTTCCATGAAAAAGGATACAATGGCCACACAGTCATGTAGGGTCCTCTGCAACAGCAGTCATTATGGCGATAAAAAGCTGTCCATTGTCCTTGACAACACTGAGACTATTATGAGCTCTATTCTTGGATGAAAAAGTGCCACTTGCCAAGTGTGAGTGGCTGGATTCAATGGTGCTAGTTATTTGCAAGTGAAAAGGTGATATATCAAGGAGGATAATGGCTGGGCCTAAAGGGGAGGAGGGGGAGTGGCGAGAGAGAGCATGATGAACCGTATAATTAGTCTCTCACCTGTGTGTGTGTGTGTGTGTGTGTGTGTGTGTGTGTGTGTGTGTGTGTGTGTGTGTGTGTGTGTGTGTGTGTGTGTGTATGGGCAGAGACCGCTTCAAGTGTGAACTGTGTGGGCCTGTGTCTACAGTAATTGTGTGGTCAGATAAATAACAAAGACATATCACATCAGATCCTGTGTAGGTAAGACACATTGACACTGAAAAATGATGTCAACTTTGATTCCAGCAAGATATTATTATAGTTCAAGAACCCACTGAGCAGGAAAAACAACAAAAAAAGTAAAATATTATTTCAAGATAATATATTTAACAATTAATTACATTCATAGTGTGTTTAGCATGAAAGTCGTTTAACTAAACTTCATATTAGCTTTAGATAAAGGCTGAAGTCAATTTTATTTGTATAGCCCTAAATCACAAATCATATACTTCAATAGCATCTCATAGTTTGTACAACAGCAACACAATATCCTCTGCCCTTAGACTTTCTCCTCATACAATGAAAACTCACTAAAAAAAACAGAATAAGAAACCTCATGAAGAGTAACAGAGGAGGATCTCTCTTCCATGTCGCACAGGATGGAAACAATACATTTGATAGGAAAAGAGTCAAGTATGACATGAAGTAGAAAAACAGGAATATTGACAGGCAGCCATATATTGTCCATTAAATCTTCAAATTAGTTTAAATAAAAAATGAAAGAGGCAACATTTAACACATCATTTGTAGGAATTTTAATTGGAAAAATTACATATCGTAGCTTTGAAGCAGACAAAAGCTGTTCCACTGTGTAGGGCAGTTAATAGTGTCACTTTATTAAGTTTTAATATGTTATTAGGTGATAAAGTATCCATTTAGGTCCCCAATATGTGGTCAGTTTGTCCACATATGTTAGTCTTACTAACTATGCTAGTATAGTGACTGGTTTCAAATACAGTCTGTGAAACCTTTAATGAGGAAATAACACTGTCTCCTTCTAAAAAGCCATAAAGTGCAACTTTGGTTCCAGTCTGATATGAGCAGTAGCTAATGTAGCAGCAACAGTAGAAAGCAGCACAGTCTAAGGGGACGTCATTGTGTGAGTTTGCTGACTTTATAGCTGTTTTGTACTTGTGCTCCTGCTACACTAAGTTTTAGCATTCACCATTATTATCCTGTTATTGCCAGAGTGGCCAATTTTCAGTGAACATAACACAGACTGATAAATGGCTCTAATCTGGATGCGTGCAGTGCTCTGTGCTATCTGCACTCATTGTTCTTGAAGATATTTTATTTAGTGCTAAGAAACAGTAGGTGGCTCTCAGTGTCTGGCTCAGCTAAAAGCGTTTCAGTTTCACGGTAAGTGCAGACTGCCAATTAGCACTGTGTGGTGTAAACCCTTCAGGTGTTTAATGACAAAAAGTGTTTTACTATTGCCATAATATTTCATATGAATGTTAAACATTACAATACAAGGTGTTAGTTTGGAAGGAACCATAGCTTGTTAGTGAACCAACAAAACAGGTATACTGCTTTAATTATTACCCGGGGACAGAAAACTAAACATATAAACACCAAACTGCATGTACTGCTCAAATTGTGTTCTATCACTGTGTTCTATCACTCAAGTACTGTTCTCAATAACAGTTTTGAGGTTCTTGGACTCCAGGTAGGAAGAATTTACACAACACTGACTACCTTAAAACCCAGAGGAAGGAGGAGTAGTCGTCCATGTTCCCCTGGTCTTGTGCCAGAGTGTGTTTGTTGGTCAGTTCACCCAGGACCACAGCCATTTCTGTACAGTACTCTGGGAAATTGGCAACAAGTGTGAGGAGCTGTATCTGCTACTCATCACCTCATCACTCCACCAGCTTAAATACCCAAGTCTCCTCCTGCTCCACCATTTCCAAAACTTTGCAAATTGCTGTGTGTAAACAAGTCATGCTCCATCTTATGTTCACCAGTGTGATAATCAGTTTCTCTGTGCTAACAGATCTGACTCCTGCCTCCCCGTCCCCATTCACGGGTCTGGTCCACCTCCTGCTGAACCCTACTGGGACTTCATTAGGACATTTCTACTTGCTTGCAAGTCATCATGGTTATGTTGTCTGAGAGAAAATTAAAACAAATTTTGAAGTCTGCTTTTATATGTTGTAGTCTGCTCAGCATAAGGGGCACACCAATTTAGATTGTGTTGTTGATTTCATTGAAGAACAGCTGCAGCTCTGTGGATATAGATAGATGTAGACACAATGCAAAGACAGTGGATTATGCATAAAAAGGTATTTGCTTAATTTTGAAGGAACTTGACCCAGCTATTTTGCAAAAGGGCCCAATTATATTTGGCCCTTTGAATCATATCCTTAAAACATTTGGTATCTGTAATAATGGGGTGCATTGGCGGGCTTTCCTGGAAAATTATCTGAATTTATGAATTTTCTACTATATGGAGGCAGTACAGAGATTCAGTGACTGAATATTGAGACTTTCAACGGTTTGTCCATCGCAACATTCACATCAACATCGAAGGGGCAAGTACAGCTAATCAGCCCGTAGAGAGTTGCTGGGGATTCCTCAGAAGGAAATCAATGGAATTCTACATCTCTCTCTTTACTGACCTGAAGGACCATGCCTAATTCAGTTCTCCTTCTGGGGTATCATTTTGGTAAGATGATAACTTTATATTAAATCTTAATGTTAAGTCATCACCCACATTTTTTGCCAAAAAGCTGTGCTCACTCTGGTCTTTGCTCTTTGATATCTTATTGTCTGTGTTAAGTTTTGATAAAAAACAACAACAAACTGCACATTATTTTTTTTACTATTAATTATATATATATATATATATATATATATATATATATATATATATATATATATATATATATATATGTGTGTGTGTGTGTAAAGATGCACTGAATATTCAGTAACTGAATATATTTGGCTGAATTTTGCAAAAAATATATTATTCAGCCTTTGGTTTTGTGAGTTAAAAGTGGGGCTGAACAGTGGCATGTGAAGCACAACCTGCTGAGCTGCTAAAAGGAAAACTGGTCACAGCACAACCACTACGTCTGTCTTTGAAAAATAGAAAAAGACTTGATTGCGCCTGTTTGGTAAAAAACGTGTTAATGTGAACCCGAGAACTTGAAAATGAATCAAAAGTCATGATGTTCACATTTGATCAGCACCAGCTGGTACCTTGAATGTGTTGAATCTGTTCAGTTCATCAGTTCAGTTAATAGGATGATGCAGGTTTTTTATTTTCTCTCCCCAGAGTGTCTGGTTACTGGCGTCATTCACCACCAAAGAGTCTGAAGGCAATGCTTATCCAGCATTAGATGTGTACCCTGCATTTGAAGAATGAAATAAGATCCACTCTCTAATGTGAGATAGAACATATTTGTATCGATGTAAATAAACTGCTATTGCTTTATTCAGTTAACGTTACAATAGTATAAGGAAGCATGAAGACATGAAAGAGAAACTGACTCTATTGAACTGCTGTTGACAGAAACTGTATTTAATGTCCAGCCATAAGTAGCCATTTGAAATATTAGGTATTTTGTTGAATGCTGACATATCTTGCTGCATAAGATAAACAAATACACAAAACTTGAACAATATCAAAATACTACCTTGAAAAAGAAATGTTAACATAAAATATGATAGCATTCCTTTTTGACTTAAAACGATTGAACCTAAATTGTCTTTTGTGCTGTCCAAATAGTTTATTTCTCTCGTGTTAATGAGTTATTTTTTTTTCTTGATTGTAAGATATGAAGGAACAATAGAACTGCTTTAAATGTAAATCTGTAGAAGCAGCTTGCTTCAGACAAATGTTCAACCTCAGAAGAAGAGAGAAATGTGTAAGATCCCTTACATTCACTCCATAATATACATTGTAAAGCAGTCACCAGAGTGGACACTGTTAAACTGTTTAACAACAGTGTGTTTGCTGCCTTGCTCAACAACTCAAAGTGTCAATAAAACACTTTTTATTGGCCCTGAACTGAGTCTCTCAGGCTGTTTACCAAGACACAACAGCCTCCACCCATCACATGCTGCAGGTGCCAGATATTTCTGCTTGGCTCTGACGATCCCAGGGATTGAAATGTGATTTGTACACAGCCCGAGAGAAACGTCAGCAGTCCTATGGCAAACTATTAAGTGCAAGAAGATCAAAATACATTTTTATAAAACACAGCTGTATAGAGACAGACAACCTCTCTTGTCCTGCAGACATCTGAGACTCATGGAAGGATTAAGAGGCTCAGTGAGAGAAACAACCTCCTGAAAATCTAAGAATATAGATGACTAAAGACACTGTTTCCCCCAACCCCCACCCACCACCTTTGGAGGCTGTTGGTCACCTGTGATGCCAATGAGCACACCAGATGACACCTGACATTTGTGCCTCATGGCATTTACCCCGACGTGAGCTGACTCCCTGAGATCCATCAACCCTGGGGGCAAGGATATCAGTTGCCACGGAGACAGCAACGACCTTGAGAAGTAATTTGGCAGATCAATATTTGCTGGGCGAGGAACACTGAGGTGGGAGGAATGAAGGGAAAGAGAGGGAGAGCGCCCCAAAGAGCAGTTTGACCAACAATTAATGGGACGAGCAGGAGGCGTGTGTGCATTTACAACCTGAACAAAGACAGGTGGAGAACAATTGCAGCCAGGATGTGAAGGTGAATGTGCTTTTTTCGATAAAAAAAAAGAGACATATTGGGTTTTCTTCATGTCAACAGATTGTTACAGGGAGGAAACAAACATTCAGCTGCACCAGAAACTAAGAAATAAAAAACTGTTGTCCTTTGTGAACATTGAGTTTATTCAAACCCTCTGGAATCCATCTATTTATTAGGCAATACACCAAGCATGTTTTATTTACAATAACTTTATTTATACATAATGACAAGCTTTCACACATTATCTTATTAATAAATGTAAAACATTTAATTAATATTTTCTAGCATGGAAACCATTAGTCCATCGACACAAAATCAATCAGATAAAACTCAGCCAGATTGTTGAAAATGTTGGACTCTGGAATTTTTGAGTGATAAGCAATGAATGACCCAAGGACAGAGATTGTAGAGATTGGAGTTGCAGGAGTCAACTGTTGGACATTCCTTTCTCTGCTTTCTTTGGCATAATATGATTGAATGGGGGAAAAAAATCCCCATTCAATCAAGTTACACCAAAACATAATCTTTTCTTAACCCTCATAGTTTCTTGGACCTAAACATGCTAACTCATATCTGTGTGTCTGATAACCACTAATGAGCTGATCACATCCTAAATGGGTGGTACTTTGATCATATTTTGATTGTCAGGCCGGGACTCAAGTCAGGACTCCGATACAGAGGTGGAAATCAATGTTTTTATTCAGCAGCGCAGGAAAACCTCAAGTCAGAGTGGAAACCAAGCTGGCTCTGAAAAATTACCAATGGTTATCCTGATGCTAGACTAAGGGGGAAAAGGGACAAACCAAAAAAAAAATCACTCCGCTTGGAGGAAACGGGATGCTAAAATCTCTAAGAAAAATCTCTCATAAATGAGGAAACAAAAGCGGCTATGAAACGCAGAGTTATAATTGAAAATTCTTACAATCACTCACATGGAGGAAATAGGGATGCTATAAAACATTATCTTTGAACTAAAAAAATCTCTCAAAAGTGATGAAACAAAAAACGGCTATGAAACATAGGGTTACCGAAATAACACACTCAAACAAAAAAATCGCTCCAGAAGAGGAAAACAAAAGACTATAATAAAAAAGGGCTAAGGCTAACTAAGTTACAAAATTACAAACAAAAATTCACTCCGAAGAGGATCCAGGCTGGCGAAATAATAGAGGCTGTGGGTGCGAGCCTTGTGGAGATGAAGACACTGGCACAAGACAAGGGGAACACAGACTATTTGAGCACATGAGGGAGGGGAACAGGTGGAGACAATCAGACAGGTGACACATGAGGAAGGGCACGTGACCTGAAATAAGAGGAGAGTTAGGATTTCAAAATAAAACAGTAAGTGACAAGACAAACCTCACTACGGTGTGACATTGATTGGGCATATCAGTACAGAATTTTACAAAGCTCTAAAGGCACATGTGTAATTAGGGGCCAAGTCTGAGGGGCCAGGGAAACGCATATGCAAGCAGGGCTTGCCCATGCCCCAAAACTCCCCAAATTTGGCGTGCACATCAGGACTATTTGAAATTCACGCCCTATAAGGATCTCCAGCATAGACACACAATAGTGACTCTGTAGTGCCCCCTGGAAATTAAAAAAACTCCTTGTTATAGGGGTTAGTTTGTGTGATCATGGCGGAATTTGGGACCCACCTATCATGCGAAGGCCCAAAAAGCCTCTTAATATTATGGTGAATTCCCAACAGGAAGTCCGCAATCTTGAATTGACACCATGCATCTAAAGAAGCTCATCCTACAGATTTAATCATATCGACCGATCCATCACTTTTCATAAAAATATGTTTGGCTTTGATGATCCAAATCTCATCATGTATGCACAGGCCACTCACAGCACACCAAACATCTGTCAGTGTACCATGGCACAATCCAATTTATGGACAATACAGGTTTTGATTTTGCTCCTATTTTTCACAAATTAAATAAATACACCAATAACAGAGTTGTACCTTTTTTGTGGACACATAAAATTGGCTTTTATGGACTTTTATGCTTCCAGCTTGTTGACATAATTAGCCAGTCCTCCACGGGATCAGTTATACATCACATTTGAACACTCCTGAGTACTTGTACCTACCCACATTCTGTGCCCCTCACCTTCATTGTATTAGGAAGGTCCATATGCCTGGTGTCTACCTAAAACATATAGACTACAGTATAAATTGTAGATATGTAGTTGTGTCCAAAATAACAGCAGTGTTTTTACAAACATGAGTAAGCAGTAAGCAAACAGGAGCCAAAATCCTTAATAATTTTGATTCTGATGCATTGAGCATACTGCATTTTATATCCTTAATTAAAATGTGAAGAAAAAATTGCCAACTGTTTAATTACTCTACAGAAAATGAAGAAAAACAAATATTAGGCTCTTACAGTAGTAAATAACAGTGTCTGCATTTTTTTTTAGAAACTCAAATATTTACTGGATAAACTAAAAAGATCTTCAGGATTTAGCATTCTTGTGATTCACTATCATAATATTTAGTTGTTATGACCACAGTTTCTGAGACCTGCTTCACATCTGTGTTGGATGATCTCCTTATAATCCTTATAATAAAAATTATTAAGGATTTTGGCTTTACTGGTATTTAAAATACACTGCTATTATATTGAACACAACTGTATAATGGAAGAGGGCAAGTATAAAACAGCAATATTTACCATTGCTAATCAACCCTTCATTTCCTAAGTGGCTTCTTTCACTCATTTATCAACCTGGGGTTTTGGACAGGCTCTGAAGGATGATGATTGATTGATTGATGAGAAGGATAAGAAAAAAAAAGTGTATTAAAATATGAATAATAAAGTGAAAAATATTGTAGAATAAAAACAATATACATATACAAGGCGATGAACCATTTCAACATTGAAACCCTTCCCGTTGCTGTCTACAAGACACAAAGACACACAAGACACAAAAACAAAGACGGCATCTCCCCACTTCACACACAGCTATGATGTGATCAACAATGGCACCTCAGCGAACTACTGTTACAGAATCTTTTGCTTTTATTTATGCTTCTTCAACAATAGAGTTGAATTGCCACAAAATTTCAGTGGCGTTAATTTTCATGGCCAACTACTGCATACAACAGTTTTCAGGAGATTTTGCAGATTCTTGTGGACTAGACCGCAACAAAGGTTTGACTGTTTCATGCGCCTGGGTTCAAGAGCGTTGTTGTCTAAATGTATAAATTCTGTATATATATATATATATATATATATATATATATATATATATATATATATATATATATATATATATATATGCTGTATATATAATGTAAACAGGGTCATTCATAGTCCCTCCTTCCTCCTTAATACTTCTGCTCATTTTTTTTCCTTCAGTCTCTGTCTGGGTTTTGAGATTTTGACCTGTCCAAATCTGAATTACTCAAACTGGACAGCTAGATTGTGTTTCAGGATACCAAAGCCACACCACACCAAAGCAGCCGAGACACTGTGTCATTCTCATTCTGGTACAGAAGAGGAGAGATGAGGAAACCTAGAGAGACAGAAGCTATTTAGTATGACTCCTCGGGTGGTGAGCTGTATATCAGAGGAGAGAAGAAAAGCTGATAAATCTGCTACTTAGAGGGAAGCAGAATGCAGAATATATATACACAGTTACCTGCATTTCTTTTAATTCATTTTCTCGTACGACAATTTTCTCCCCCTGATCTGACTTTCCAGGAGGGTTTAATGAGAAATAGGATAGGAGCTGGAAGAGGACAGAGCGCATTTGGCCAATAAAACACTGTGAGAGGATGTGTGGTGCTTCGTCAGGTGTAGTCAGCACTTCTTATTATCTTACTTGGCAGTTTTCTGATCTGAGGTTCTGTACTTTCCCTGCTCCTCTCCTGCATTGAGTTGTTCCTCCCTCCTCTTCATGCTCTATCCATCACTCTCCTCCTCTTCCACCTCCCGTCTCCTCTGATAGCAATGACCTTAGCGGTGGTTCATCTCCACAGTGACAGCTCCTCCATGTTTCTCCTCCTCCTTCCTGCTCCCTACTTTTTGCCCCGTTTTGCCTCAGTGGGCTAACCCACTACAGTCACCTCCTCACCCTGCTCCATCTGTCTCTCATTGTTTGGTGTTTTTTCTCTCCTCCTAATCCTCCTCTATGGTGATAACCTTTGGCCAAAAAGATGTCTTTACCTTCTCACTTCCCTCCTATGCTTTTCAATAATACTTTTTCTACCCCTCCTACCATGTGGAGGATAATGCATGGACATCTTATAATTTTTCTTTAGCTCTTCTCTCAAAATAATGAACAACCCTTTCGGGTTTTGTTTAGGTTAAGTGTCCCTCTGAGACATAACCAGTGTTTCTAAAAACATGAGAAGTTATTGAAACATTTCAACTCAATTCATTTCAACTCAACCCATTCACTCACACACTCACACCTATGGACAATTTAGAATCTCCAATTAACCTCAGCATGTGTTTGAACTGTGGGAGGAAGCTGGAGAACCTGGAGAAAACCCACCAGACACAGAGAGAACATGAACTCCACACAGAAAGGTCCCAGACCAAGGACTTGAACCTGCAACCTTCTTTCTATGAGGCAACCACTGCGCTGCCATGCTTCCCCCTGCCATGTGTTTACAATTATTCCCTTCATCATTTTTTTCTTCTCTAGTCTAGTGTCA
Organism: Lepturacanthus savala; assembly: GCA_030544235.1. Classification (NCBI taxonomy): domain Eukaryota; kingdom Metazoa; phylum Chordata; class Actinopteri; order Scombriformes; family Trichiuridae; genus Lepturacanthus; species Lepturacanthus savala. The sequence goes on from CM060471.1 coordinate 2,703,466, forward strand.
ATTACCTTTGCATTTGCAATATCTTAATTGAGAAATACATTACATGTGACAGCTGTTAGCCATTTAGTATTTTTAGTTCTATCTATGAAAATACTGCTATTATGCTATTATGCTAAACTGCTATTATCTAGCCTAAAGCATAGTTTTGCTCTGAGATCAATGTTTTGTTTTCCCGTGTTGTCCCTGACAAGTAAACTGTGTCTAAAGTGAATCAGTAAAGCAACTTTGGCAGAGCAGGAATAACTGTAACCGTTAATATAAAAAAGCAGCTTGTTTGACAGTTAGGAACATGTCCTCCCTTCTAACAGTAGACTACTTTCACCTCTTCGCTGCAGGGTAACACGATAGTGTCACCTCCTAACCTATCTTCACTCATCTCCGACTCATTTTCACCCCTCTCCCCTGAGCTCTCTGTAGTCGGCAAATTATCGGTCACTCTGTCCTTCTTCCATCTTCCGTTCATTTTGAGTTGTCTCCTTGAACGCTCTTCACTGCAGGGTAAAGTGGATGGTGTCACCCTGTGTCCTCTGCTTTTGTCGCAGACTTGGGTGTCACAAGGGTGTGATGTGTTTAAGTGAATGACAGCGTGAAGCTTTTACAGCACAGTGTGTCTGGAGTTTCATTTTCTGTCCAAACCAAAAACAAACAATTTGCTGCAATGTTACAGATGAATAGAGACACGATACTAACTTCCTGTAATCATACAGAGATTCTATTCTACACCAAATGCATGGTTAACCTATCAATAGTATATGTAAAAATCTTTGAAAGTGGGGAGCCAAACAATTAATTGATGTCCACGTGTCCACATTGTTTTTCATACCCACCAATTAACTGAATTAGCAATTAGGGTATTTTTAGAAAAAAAAGTTAAGTTCTCTGGATCAATATGTGATAATATCTTTCAGATGGGCCTCTTTTTCTGGACTGGGAAAGGGGGTTTGATATCATCAATTCCACGGCTCTCTAGGACCAGGACCCTGACCTACATGAATCCTTCCTTTAATTTAAGACAGTAGTTACACCGAGGAGATTACTGTCACTACAAAGTGCACCCTGCAGCTGTGTCCTGACACTGCTGTTCAGCATAATAAAAGTGCTGTGTGTGCCCTCTGTAGCCACCAACACTGCTGGTATTATTTGGCTAATTGTTGGTTGTCCCTGTGCTCTGTGCTGGTACCACACAGTCAGGAAATAGGCAGTCAGCGCTGTTCACTCACTATTGCACCTGCAAGAAAATACTATCCTAACCCTCGACCTGATGCAGCACTGTCTGTGTCTGTGGCATATTGTGCATATTGTACTTAAAGGGCATTGACGTGAAAATGTCCACTAGCATTATGTCATTCAAACCTCTTAAGACACATTGTACCATACAGAGGAGCAGTGGGGATCATTTTTGGTAAATGGACTGTATTTGCATAGCCTCCTTCTAGTCATTTCGACCACTCAAAGCGCATTACACTACAAGTGTTCATTAACCCATTCACAGACGATGGTGGTGACTAACATACAAGGTGTCACCAAGAATCTAACCATTCATACACATTCATACACTGCATGGCACAGCCACAGCTGCCCATTTATGGAGAAACCAGGCTTCAGTCATTGGTTTCAAATAATGCAACACTTATGGTCTCCTTTGTTTGTTGTTTTGCATTGATTCACACCATGTACGAGCCAATGGAAGCATTGGGTCGATAGATAGCCAGCTTGAAAGGCAATGAGGATGGACTATGAAAGTTTGACCACCTTTGGGTTGATTGACAACAGTGCGACCCAATGGAAATCTTCCATGACAAGACCATACAAATCTGATAGCCAGTAGCCAGGGCTTTTGGAGAACATGTGACATATGGAACTGTGCTATTTACAAAGTCGGCATTCTGCTTTCACAATTAAAACTGAAAAAGGGTGCATTTTAAGAAGTTAAAACTCATTCTAGCACCACTAATAGAGCATCACTGCCACTGAGAGGGCAAAGTGCATATCTCTAAAAAAAATGCTTCCAGGATGTTTCTACGATGTTTTTTCTTACATAAACCTACTTTACAGACTAGCCATGTTACCAGGATTGGCACCGAGGTAAAACAGGGAAAACAGGATAAATATAAGGCAGTGAAATTTGATTGTTCTTCATATAATCCTCTCAGATAATGCTACTTTTATTAAACATAGCTTCTTTTTTGTTTTTCTTTTCCATCATTGAATTTTAAATGTCATGTATTTCTACATAAAAATAATAAAACAAATCCATTCTGACTAATACTACACTCTCTCTTACAAGATCCTATATGGACTTTGTATAATCAAACTTGATAAACAAACTTTATAAAGCAAAGAATACTATGATACAGCCTGACATTTGATACAGCCTGATATATTATACTGAGATATAACTTTTAATGAATTTCATGCAGCCCTAAAAAAGGATATGGACAGGATTTTGATCTAGATTTGTGCAATTTGAGAAAACATGTTTATTATTATTATTATTATTATTATTATTCAAGAATGTTTTCTATTATTACTTGGCTCAAGCTTAATAATTATAATCTACTCCTAATTTGTACACCCTTAAAAAAAATTGTTATTCAGGTCGGCGGTAATGACACCCGGTTACACCAATCGGAGGTCACGAAAATTAATGTCGCATCGGTGTGTGAATATGCCAAAATGATGTCGGACTCCGTAGTGTTCTCTGGTCCCCTCCCCAATGTGACAAGTGATGACATGTTTAGCCGCATGCGTCATTCCACCGTCATTCCACCGCTGGCTGTCGAGGTGGTGTCCAGCAAACGATGTGGGCTTCATTAATAACTGGACACCTTTCTGGGGAAAACCTGGTTTGATTAGGAGAGACGGCATCCATCCTACTTTGGATGGAGCAGCTCTCATATCTAGAAATATGGCTGAGTTTATTAGCTGACCAAAACTTTATCAACAACCCAGAGTTGAGACCAGGAGGCAGAGCTGCAGTCTTACACGCTTCTCTGTGCGTCCATTAGAGCAGTCACCCATCCAGTCCTTTAGTATAGAAACTGTGTCTGTCCCCCGTCCACCTGCATAAATTAAAGATAAAACAAACAGAAGAGGAGCTCATCATAAAACCTTAATAAAAATTAAACCAACATCTCCAACAATCCAAAATAAGAGAATTAAATGTGGACTTCTTAATATCAGGTCTTTGTCATCTAAAGCTGTCTTAGTCAATGAATTAATATCTGATTATGATATTGATTTGTTTTGCCTCACTGAAACCTGGCTGCAGGAGGATGAATATGTTAGCCTGAATGAATCCACTCCTCCAAGTCATCATAATATTCATATTCCTCGAACTATTGGTCGAGGTGGTGGAGTTGGAGCCATATTTGATTCAAGTCTATTAATAAACCCTAAACCTAAACAAAAACATAATTCATTTGAAAGTCTTGTTCTTAGCCTCACTCACCCAACCTGGAAAACATCACAGCCATTACTATTTGTTACAGTATATCGAGCTCCTGGCCCTTATTCTGAATTTTTACTTGAATTTGCAGATTTTGCATCAGGCTTGATTCTTAAAACAGATAAAGTAATTATCGTAGGTGACTTTAACATTCATGTGAACAACCACAATCAGGGCCGCTGCTAAGGTTTTGGAGGCCCTAAGATCAGCTTGTAGGGAGGCCCCCCCCGCCCGCCCGCCCACCAAACTCCTGGAAGCTCACGAAATTTACAGTTGAAAATAATAAAGTAAAGTTAATAAATATTAACTGTTTATTATACAATAATATACTGTATGTTTAATAATAAATCAGAGAGAGCAACAACACAATAACAAATAAACAAACTGCCTCCAAGGGCAGGCTTTCAGTTGTGGGTGTCTCTTCTAAGGTGACTGTTGTTGTTTGTGGCTGTTTACTTGAACCTTCAGACACGTTGGATGATTGTTGGCTGCTTATTGCACTGCTTGTTGATGGTTCATCATCTGGTTCATCTTCTTGCTGATGTGGTGGTCCGTCTATATATTTGAGCATTGACCCTATGAATATGATTTAAATTAAAAAATATCTCATTAGTAAAACTTGAATAAAAATACCCAAACCAAAAATATCACTTTATTATATTATGCTATCTAGTAGCATTTGTATTTATATGATATTAATATGGTAGGACAAAATCAAATACCTTAAAAATTAACATATTCTAATCCTACACATTAAACAAAACAATAGTGGCATTTTGTGAATGACCAAAGGTGGCCAAACATTGTTTTGCACTACACAGGACTTTAACACACCTTCTACAACACTGTGGCCAGATGTAAAATCATCCCCCAACCACCGCCCCCTCCCCTCCTCCTCCTCACTACCAGGACAGACTGGGAGTTATCCCCAACGACCCCTGGAGCAGAGAAAAGATGCTACAGCTGTATTTTATTCTCTGTCCAATCCTGTTTACTGTTGGGCTAACCTAGCCTAGCTTGTCGAGTTTATCACGTAACGCTGTGTTAGCAAAAGAAACACGGTATAACACGGACTTACCAGAAAGGGATGCAAGTTTTCAGCTCCAGATTCATGGTGTTTCTTCGATGATATTCTCTCATTTCAATTGTTGAAGTTTTTAACTGAAGAAAATTGCTTATTAAAGCCGTTTCAGAGCGTAGTAAGAAAAGTGGCTCCGAAGTTTTGTGCCGTCATGAACGATCCGAGTCTTTGAAGTTGAACGATCCGACTCGACTCTTTGAAGTGACAGATAGGAGCCGGCTCCTCGTTGGGAGCAACAGAGGAGCCGAACGAGCCGACTCGTATTAGCGAGCTGAGCCAAAAGATCCGACTCTCCAAATAGAGCCGGAATTGCCATCACTCGCTGTACTGCTGGGGTCTGAGTCTTTTTATTATGCATTACACATTTAATTTTCCCGATTTCAGTGATGGTATACAAAACTCCCGTAGAACTAATTACATATTTTTGATATTTATTAGTGTAATATTTATTATCTTTTTTTCCCAATCTTAATTTTGGAGGCCCCCCTCCACTAGTTGAGGCCCTATGCTGGCTGCGTAGTCTGCGTGTACGGAGCGGCAGGCCTGACCACAATGATAGTCTCAGCACCGTGTTTATCTCTCTATTAGACTCAATTGGATTTTGTCAAAATGTAAATAAACTGACTCCGTCGGAACCATACTCTTGATCTTGTTCTCTCATATGGCATTGATATAGACAACCTATTAGCTTCCTTTAGGGAACATTATTAGGAATCACTCCATTAATTTTCATTGTTATGCTGACGACACCCAATTATATTTATCAATCAAACCTGATGAAAACAACCAGCTAACTAAACTCCAAACCTGCCTTAAGGATATAAAAAGTTGGATGACCTACAACTTTTTAATGTTAAATTCAGACAAAACTGAAGTTCTTGTAATTGGACCCAAACACCTCAGAAACTCTCTAGAGAATTAGTCACTTTAGATGGAATCACTCTCTCCATCCATTCTCCAGCTCCACTGTAAAGAATCTTAGAGTTGTTTTTGATCAGGATCTGTCCTTTAATGCCCACATAAAACAAATTTCGAGGACTGCATTCTTCCACTTACGTAATATCACTAAAATCAGACACATTGTCTCTCAAGCAGATGCAGAAAAACTAGTCCACGCATTTGTTACTTCCAGGCTGGACTATTGTAACTCTTTGTTATCAGGCTGCTCCAATAAGTCTCTTAGGACTCTGCAGCTGATTCAGAATGCTGCTGCACGAGTTCTGACAGGAACCAAGGTTAAAGATCACATCTCTCCCGATTTGGCCTCCTTACATTGGCTACCTATTAAATCAAGAATAAAATTTAAGATTCTTCTCCTTACATTCAAAACTCTCCATGGTCAGGCACCATCATATATAAAAGAGCTCATAACACCTTACTATCCTGCTAGAACACTGCACTCTCAGGATGCTGGGCTCCTTGTGGTTCCTATAGTCTCCAAAAGTAGAATGGGAGCCAGAGCTTTCAGCTATCAAGCTCCTCTTCTGTGGAACAAACTACCATTCTGGGTTCGGGAGGCAGACACCGTTATCACTTTTAAGAGTAGACTCAAGACTTTCCTTTTTGATAAAGCTTATAGCTAGGGCTGGCTCTGGTCATCCCTTAGTTATGCTGCCATAGGATTAGAGTGCTGGGGGACTCCTCTCTCTCTCCCTCTCTCTCTCTCTCTCTCTCTCTATCTCTCCCTCTCTCTCTATCTCTCTCTCTCCCTTTCTCTCCACCTCCATCTGTGGACTTACATGTCCACAGATGGATGTTACTAATGAAACTCCCCGGAGTTTCTGTGCTCTGTCGTCCAGCAGGTTCTCGTGGATCATGGCTGCTGCTGTGATCCTGCACGACGTCCACTACACATTTATTACTGGGAGTGGCTACTGCTTCAGTTCAGCCGCATGAGGCCCAATGATGACGACTCTTGATGCGATTCATCAAGGCCCCTGATTCTCTACAGACTGAATCATTTTTACATCTCACATACTGATAAATCATCATCAGATGGATGTCTGTCAGTCCTGGTTCATCTATAGCCTGTCCGTCCATGGGAGTGGATCTCTCCTTCACTGTGGTTCTCCCTGAGGTTTCTCCTTTTTCCCACTGGGTTTTTCCTTGCCGCGAAGGAGGGTCTAAGGACGGGGGATGTCTGGGTCGCTGACTGAATTTTGTGAAGCCCAGTGAGGCAACTGTGTTGTGATGTTGGGCTATAAATAAAATTTAATTGAATTAAAAATGAACATCTATTAACATATTCTCTATATAAAGTGATAACTATAAGCGTGTGGAGGTGGTAGGTTGCATGGTGGTTTGATATATAGATGCAATAATGTAGCAAGGTTGCAGTAATAACAAGAAAGATAACCATTTTTTACCATTACATTGGGACATTTTAACTGTCAAATGAGGTATTTTACTCATCTCTCCCTAATCCTAACAAGTTTTTGTACCTATACCGTGCCAGACCTAACTACACAAAACAATATTATAACTTACATAATTAACAGTGAGTATTCCATATAGATGCTAAAGCGCATCTCATGTAGCAGTGTCCATAGAAACCACCATAGCAATAATAGAAACATGACATTTTTTTTATTCCACAATAACAAAAACACAGCAAAGATCATATACATTTACTGGAAAAATATTAGGACAATTAAATGCACAAAACACATTTTAATACCAAGGTGGTGTGGTGTTAGATTCACCAATTGGATTATATATATATATATATATATATATATATATATATATATATATATATATATATATATATATATATATATATATATATATGTGTGTGTGTGTGTGTGTGTGTGTGTGTGTGTATGTGTGTGTGTGCTTTCTTAGTTTTTTTTTTTTATTTTTATTACATTTGCAAAAATCTCAAAAAAAAAAAAAATTCACATTGTCATTGGAAAAAATGAATTGAATCCTGTCACACCATGGTGAGGTTTGTGTTGTTGTTTTGAAAGTCTAACTCTCCTCTCGTTTCAGATCACTTGCCCTTCCTCTTGTGTTACCTGTCTTGTGTTCTCCTTGTCTTAGGCCAGAGTGTCTTTGTCTCCATAACCCATTCATCAGTGCCTCACAGTTGCGAGCCACAGCCTCCTTTGTTTGTTTGTAAGCCTTGATCTTCTATGGCAGGGGTCTCCAACCCTGGTCCTGGAGATCTACTGTGGGTGCAGGTTTTTGTTTCAACCAAGCAGGAACACACCTGACTCTACTAATCAACTATCAGGGCTGTTGCTATGGAGCTACTATGCTATGCTATTAGTAGAATCAGGTGTGTTCCTGCTTGGTTGGAACAAAAACCTGCACCCACAGTAGATCTCCGGGACCAGGGTTGGAGACTCTGGCTCTATGGAGTGAATTTTTGTTTGTAACCTTAGTAACTTAGTTCTAGCCTTAGCCCTTTTGTTAATAGTCTTTTGTTTTTCTCCTCTGGAGGTAGTTTTTGTTTGAGTGTGTTATTTCATAAAGCCTGTGTTTCATAGCTGTTTTTTGTTTCCTCATTCATGAGAGATTTGAGTCAGAGATAAAGTTTTATAGCATCCTGTGTTTCCTCCGATCGGAGTGATTTTTCATTTGTCCCTTTCTACCCCTAGTCTAGCATCAGGATAGCCTTGGTAGTTTTTCATAGCAAGTTTGGTTATCACTCTGATTTGAGGTTTCCTGCGCTGCTGAATGAAATACAATCTCTGCGTCTGAGTCCTGATTTGAGTCCCAGCCTGACAAATCAATTTTGGAGTAAGGTTTAGCATGTGTGTAATGTGGAAAAAGTGAAGCGCTGTAAATACTTTACGGATGCACTGTGCGTGTGTATATATATATATATATATATATATATATATATATATATATATATATATATTTAGAGTTTATATCACTTTTTCTACAATCTTGCTTACAGTTAACTATTAAAAGTTAATCTTCTGGCCTAAGCCTGTGACTTCTATGTATGGCTGAAAATCACCTCCCAAAAGAGTTAGTATGCGTAGGTTATACATTTCCTGAATCCTTAGAGTCCTGAAAGCATTGTAGTTGATTCTTGTATCCCTGATGTCCTTGCTTGACATGTGGACAAAAGAAAGATTCAGGGGTTGTTAACATCATGAGCTGATGACTATGAATATGCTACTATTTTGAAAGGGCTATCATGCCAAAATCATCTATAGAGATGTATATTTTCAAAAATTAAGCTTTGCCACCCTGAGATGTACCAAATAATGGTCTGGCCCATGGACTACTGATTATTGTTGATTCATTTCCTGTCAATCAACAAACTAATTAACTGTGAGTGCTACATTAGCCCCTCCCCCTCCTGTTTCCTTGACCTCCTCCTCAGCAGCAGGCTGACTGGATGGAGCTTCGCATGGTGCTGCTAACCAGATAATGCCTAAGTCAGCTGTGATGGATGGGGGTCTTGCTGCCTTACCCAGAATGCAATATTTTAGTGGACTATGGCTCCATTAATTATCATTCACAGTATATTGAGTTATAATTTGGGCGACAATCCTTTCTTTTTGTGGCGTTGTTGACTGTTTCGTCTCAGCAGCTTGGTTCCTATCTCCATTACTGAATGAGTCAGTCACAGAGAAGCTACATATCACTCAGCAAAAATCTTCATCTAATCTTGTTGCTAGTGCAAGACAAATGTAGAAATGTATTTCTTTTACAGTGTAGATGTCAAAGAATGTCTTAAAAGTAGTAAAGTATTAGGAATCAGGAGGAAGTATTTTTTTTTATATTTGCATACAGGAGTTATGCCCCCTTCACTCAAAAGTATATTTCTGTTCTTGTTCCTATAGATGTTTGGGATCCAATTTTAAGGGACATGATTTGTGACATTACAACATAGATACAACATAGATAGGTTTAGCAGGAGGAAGGGGAAAAATGCATATTCATAAATTTTGAATTGTTAATAAGGGGGTGGGGGGTGACATGGTGGTGCAGGGGTCAGTGCTGTGGCCTCACAGCAAGAAGGTCACAGATTCAAGACCTCCTTGGTCCTTGGTCTGGGACCTTTCTGTGTGGAGTTTCATGTTCTCCCCGTGTCTGCATGGGTTTTCTCCAGGTTCTCCAGCTTCCTCCCACAGTCCAAAAACATGCTGAGGTTAATTGGCAACTCTAAATTGCCCATAGGTGTGAATGGTGTGTGTGCCCCACGATAGGCTGGCGACCATCATCTGGGGTGTATCCCAGAGTAGATGTACTTTTTTTTTCTACTTTTTTTTTACTTTTAAAATTTTTTTTCTGTAATTTTAACAAGATGAACTATATTCATAAAAAAAAAAAAAAAAAAAAAAAAAAAAACATCAGACATAATATTCGAAGTATTTTACATACATTTTAAAACATGACTGGAGGTTATATTTAAAATTTAATTTTCTCTAGTGGGGCATTTCATAAACTGGTAAATTGGAAGAAGGAGAAGCAGGATTAAAATTGATTAGAAAGAACATGAATATCAGGAGCCAAGAGTTGTAGTTTATGGTTAATGTTTTATTATACGTGTTAACATAAAATATGTTTAAACAGAAGCCTGAATGTCGCTCTTCAGATAAGAGATGCTGATTGGCTACTCAGTTACTACATTATACTGGATGCATATAGGTGCCTATGGGACACTGAAGTTACTGTGCATATGCCAGAAAAACAGTGGTGCCACAGGTGCCATCTTTTCCATCTATTCCAGACAGGAACTTCCAGATCAAGAGGTCAGGTTGATTTGTTTTCACACCATGGAAACACAATTCTCACAGAATGAGTACAATATATTTTCTTTGAAGGGCCACTCTCTAATTTACTATAGAGCATCAAAGTGGATTTATGGATGCACCCATAGTGAAATACAGTGACAATAGTGTAAGTTGTAACTAGTGTAACAATACTGAATCATGGAGCCAAGTCCCATCAAGTCATTTTTATTTGTCTCGTCTCGTCTCGTCTCGAGACATGGAGCCAAGTCCCATCAAGTCATTTTTATTTGTATAGCCCGAAATCATAATTCACAGATTTGCCTCAGTTTGTGCAACACAACACCCCCTGTCCTTAGACCCTCACATTGTATATAGAAAAACCTTTAAATGGGAAAATGGAAAAAACGTCAGAAAGATAAGCAGAGGAGGATCCCTCTTCCTGGATGCATAAGTTGCGATAGATGAAGTCTGCACAGGATGGAAACAAAACAAACAACAAACAAACAACAAAGGAAAAGAGTTGAGTATGACATTAGAAGACAGACATATTGTGGTGTTCCCACACTTCTGGTTTTATTTTGGTGACCTGGGTTTCCAGGGCGGTGTGGTGTTCCACCTGTTCCTGATTAACAATCTAACAAGACCTGCTATTTAAAGCCAATGGTGACACTCCTCGACCCCAGAGTATCCTGTCCTACATTGCAGTGTCTACCTGTCTCTATGTATTAAAATATTGCATTATGTCTTTTCCTATGGTTCTTGTGATTAACATGTCTCTCTTGTGCCTCTATTTCCAGTGCCCCCGTCGCCCACACCAGACTGCACTCCTTTTTGACTTTTCACCGTGGTTCTGGATTCCATTACCGTATTGGCCCGAATATAAGACGACCCTGATTATAAGACGACCCTCTCTTTTTCAAGACTCAAGACTTTTTGAACACCAAATTTTAATTCCGCTCTGAGGACCACGGATTCTCTGGCTGTGAGCATTTTTAGGCAAAAAAACACTGTCTTATATTCGGGCCAATACGGTATTCCAAGCATGTCTTCGGACTGTGGGAGGAAGCAGGCACAGGGAGAACATGAAACTCCACACAGAAAGGTCCCAGCCCAAGGCCTTGAACTTGTGACCTTCTTGCTGTGAGGCAACAGCTCTACTCACTGCGAGTGGCAACCATATGCCAGGCAAAAAAAAAAAAAGTCCAGCACAAAACACTAAAAAAACAGGCAAACATATCACCTTAAATAAGGTACATACAGTCATGAATATGACTGTATACAAGTCTATTACATACAGTCATACTCATGACTGTAACTGTACTAGACTTTTTTGTCTTTTGCCTGTTTTTTTTTTTTGGGGGGGGGGGGTTTGTACCAGATTTTTTTTGTTTTTGTTTTGCCTGGCCCTGATAGTCCTTGCTACAACCAGGATGGAGCGCATGTGTTTGGAGCTCATCAGTATCATAGAGAAAATGCATTTATTGCAAAATGTTGAAGCACAGATGACAGAGAAGCTGTTGGCAAAGGTGGCATGGAGACCACCGCAGCTGAGCTGCACCAATCACAGACCTTGCGGTTCACATCAACGCAATGCATAGTTTAGATTGTTTGGATATGCACAGCCTATGGCTTAGGGGTCTGTATAGTAGGCTTCACAGATAGAAGAACGAAAGACATATCTCATGAGGTCCTGGCAGTATTCTAGCCAGGGCCAGGTCTAATTATACTCTTCACAAAAAGGGAAAATTGTAATATGTTCTTAAAATGTAAAAGGGGTGCCCCCGGACTAAAACAGGCAATTCCACAGGAGAGTAGCCTGATAGTTGAAGTTGCTGCCTCCCATTTTAATTTTAGAAATTCAGGGAACCTCTAGTGAGCTGCATTTTGGGAGCACAGTGTTCTCTATCTATGGTACAAAACTATGACACCTGTAGTGGACTTGCTGGTTGATTGTAGTTGTTTCTGCTAAGGGCTCAGCCAGTTATTAGGTTTAGGGGATGTAGTGCCCACAGAAATATATGCAGAAAGGTCTACTCAGCTGCCTTGGAAGCCTGGAACTTGTGACCCCCAGGAAACCTTGTTTCACACCTTCAATTTGATGTCTTGAGAGATATAAAGGTGGATTACCAGCCTCTTCTTCTCTCTCTTCCAGCCATCCTGCTCATCAGCAGAACACCACTCTGTTCTCCTTCTCCTTAGGAGAAGCTGTAGGACAGAAACCTTCAACAAATTCTCTGCTCTCAAGGAATAATTCAGCCATGACAACATCAGTGTCTCAAGGACCTGCAAGTGACTAAGGACTCAACAACCTCAAACAACTCAGACCTGGTTTTTGCAACCAGTTACAAGGATTAACAAGGAGCAACATGGCCTGCACAATGGATCTACTCAACCACACCTCAGCTTCAACAACCTCCTTCAACCAATCAAGGAAGTAGAACCAACGAGCTTCCCCTTCCTTTCATGGACTGGTAATATAACTTGAGCAGAACAGAACATTAGCAAACATGGTTAAGCAAGACTGTTGAACTTTGTTAATGTGTGTGATTTTAGGCTACAGTTCACTGTGTTTTAGGCTTGTGAGAAGGTTTAGGCTGATGTTAGATTCCCAACCTGCATGATACTAACCATTCTTTAATACAACAACTTAATTACATAGATACATTAGCATGGTCATCCATTTTCCCTTCGTCTTAACAGACAAGGAGCCACATGGCCTGAGCACATAGAACAGCCATCACTGCAGCCATTTTTGTAGTCCTTACATACACATGCAGCATACACCCACGCACATTACAGTATACACTATCATCGTATTGTGTGTTTTTACTTTTGTGTTTTTATCAATAAATGGTTTTGAGTAAAATCATGAGACTGAATCAGAGAATCTTTTCCTCTCAACCCAGAGATGGTGCCCCGACTGCAGAACTTAATGATTAAGCTATATTTTTAATGAATAAATAATTGTTTCAAATAATTATTGATTCTTTCCGATTAAATTTCATCTGAACAATTAGTGCTAGCCACAACATATTCTGGTGCTCTGTGTGAGACTAAATAAAATCAAACATTTTATTTGGTATCCCAGTGAACTACAGGTGGCAATCACTTTTCACACAGAACCATGAAGATTTAGATTTTTTTGTCCCTTAATAATAAAAACCTGTATCTAAAAACTGCATTTTATCTTCACTTGTGTTGTCCTTAACTAATCAGGAAGTGGGCAAATACATTTTCACACCACTGTAGGTCTATAGTTGACCAAAACTCCTGAGTCAAGTGCAGGTTTTTGATGAGATGTTTAATTACAGCTACTCTAAAGTATTGTGGTGCATACAGTAGTCAGATAAGTTGAGTATTTCCACAAACAATGTTTTAAGTAAACCCCACAGGGTCCAAAAGACAGGTTGATGTTTTGGATGAAGAAATCAAAGAAGCTAGTTCAGAAAGGTTAATTTAAGAAAAGGAGTCTGCATAGATGTTAACACTTTGGGCAGTCTCGATGTTCCCTATCAAACTGATGAATCTATTTTCAAAACCTACTATTTGTATGCATTTCATTAATGGACATATTCATTTATTCATATAAGCCACTAATCACTTCGTCATATATAATTTCATATTGACTCCTTTTGCAGACTCTGGGGGATCAGCTCAGTATCTGACCTACAGAGATGATCTTTCATGATTTACCCTTTCTGTCTGTACACTTTAGACAGCAAAATATGCTTGAAAGTCCCATTTTAGTGAAGCACAAAATGCTGCAGATATTCCTGCTGGGTCCTGGATCAACACACTGATATCAGACTGCCCATTTTTATTGTATTCAAAAAGGATTGCATCTCATTTTCCTTGATAATGGAGGAAAGAAACAGTGCAGCTCTGCAGCCCTGGCGCCTCTTCTTCAACCTATTGGGAGATTCAGGGCCCTGCTCTGGGTGGTAACATACATTTCATACATACAGAGTACAGACATTCTCTTATTAACTGCAGGATTTGTAAAATGATCATTTAAACATTTCTGCATTGGATGAAGTTCTCTGTAGCATGGACTTAACAGAATGTCTTTGCCTTTGTAGTAAGTGTGCACACACACACACACTAATATATTATATTGTTTAAGATGCTATAACGACATCAAGAGCTGACGTCATGTCTACAGTAGTAGACGTTCTCAAGTCAAGTTAATTTTATTTGTATAGCCCAAAACCACAAATCACAGATTCACCCCAATGGGTTTTACAGTTTACACAACATCCCCTGTCCTTAGACCCTCATATCGTACAAGGAAAAACTCCTGAAAAAAACCTTTAATGGGAAATAAAAGTGAAAGAAACTTCAGGAAGAGTAACAGAGGAGGATCCGTCTTTCAGGACGCATAGGCTGCAATGGATGAAGTGTGCATGGGATGGAAACAATACGTCACAACAGGAAAGGTTGAGTATGACATTAAATAGAATAACAGAAATATATTGAATTGTGGTGTATGAGGAGAATGAGGTGACAAGATCTACTGCAGCCTCCAGATGAAACAGGACAACATCAGAGCCACCCTCCAGCAAAAGAAGGCTTCCTGTAGTGGCTGCACTGCAGCATCGTCTGAGAATGAGAAAACACAGAAAATAGATTTATGGTACATCAGTGGGTCATGAGTGTTACAGACTGAAGAAAAAGCTCAGAGTATCTCATGAGATCCCAGAAGTATAAACCTATCACAGCATAACAAAGTTCTAATGCTCCTATTTACTTCCACTCAGTTTTTATTTTCCTTCCATTTTCTGTCTAGGTTTTTAGTATGTTCATGGGTTTTCTCCAGGAAAACATTTACATGTTTAATAAGGGAATAGAGGGCATTGCTGAGAATGATGACATTGAGGTTGTGCACTAGTTTGAGTAGTAGTCAGTCGTAGTTCAGTAATGGCAGTGGCAAAAGATGCGAATAAAGACATTTTGTCCATTGTGGAACAATAAGCAGTTTTGCTGCGGGCTCCATCAGTTAAAGCTGTTTTTTTTTCATATTTGGTTATGACATATGTCATGATCAAATGTTAGTGATTGGTTGTGGCAGGTCCAGAGTGACTCTAGACAGATCCAATACTTTTAAACTTCAACAGAGCACCCATCTTCAACAATTGTCAATGGAGAATGGTCAGACATTCATTCTCCACAACATTCACATAGTTTGGGCACTACTTTATCATGTCTTTCTCTTGTTTTTTTTTTTCATTGTCTCGTCAAGGATGTGGAGGCTGTAAATGTCACACAAGTAGTGAAATGCTGTCTAATCTACATGAGAATGGTTTCAGAAAACCGTCCATCACAGCAAACTCCACCGCTAAATCTCTAAACACGCTCCAAGGAACAGATGTTGTTTGGTCGACTTTGATACAAACGGCAATAAATGATCATTAGATCATTCGTCACTCTGAATCCCAGCAGGATAACATTCTCTATGCCGAAACACGCAGGAGGGGGATCTCCCTTCACATTTACACAGACGATTACCCACACAATCACCTCCAAATCAAACACAGCGTGGGTGGCGGGCGCCCTTTTCCCCTTGCTTATAAAGCTCTTTATGACCCCCCGTTGCACCGACACTGATTAAACCCACATTCACTCTTGTTAATTAGTTCAAGCCCCCTTTGATTCTCAACTCTGCAAGTGCAAGATCCTCATGGGGGGTTTTCTCAGATCCATGGATGCCAATAAGCACCACGGGTACTCAGTGCTTGAGAGGAAGAAATATATTGGAAGAGTCAACATAAATCAGAGCCATAGTCTCCAACAATGAGCCAGACAGACAAGTGTGTGCAGGTTTCCCTTCAAAATCAACATAACACCAGCTGCTGTGGGTGAAAAGAGTAGAAAATAACTTTTCGTAAAGAGATCTAATTCCAGGCACAGCAACACTGTTAACTCACATGTGATTTGTTTTTGGATTAAATCTGTCCAAATCAGCAGATCAACAGGTGGAAAAAAAACTATTTGTTGTTGCGGATGGTGGATAAACTACAGGGAAAACTGTATTAATATATTGGCTTTTGGTGGGTTTTGACATTTTTTGAAAAGGATTCCCCATGTAGGGTGTTGTTCTTCAGATCAAGTTTAGTTTTCAGAAACAATTAGTGATTACTCATAATAATTTTAATTGATTATATAAGTTAGACTTTAACTTATTAAATCCAACACTTTTAGTGGAACCACCATAAAACAGGGAACCAATTGATCTAATCTACCTGGAATGATCAGTAAGTAAATTCAACTATAATATAACTTAATGTTGTTAGGTTTACAATATCGATGACATCTCTGGTAGTGAAGGTAATTTGGAGGATAACTTCAAAGAATATTATTTTGTTTTTGTTTTGTATCATTTTGGTCTATAAGTCCCCTGCACTTCATTCTGTCTGCAATCAACCTCCACAGTCTGGGTGTGAAAGTTCTGTTTGTGTGAATTCATTTATTAAACTACCAATAATTACTTTTCATTATCAAACTCTGGATTTATGTCATTTGTAATCAAACCAAATGGATTATTTCACACAAATCCCAATCACACAAAATTGTAATAGTGGAATTTTAGATTCATGATTTATTGTAGATTCATGAAAGTAAATTTAATTTCACTGAGCAGTAGCCTGTGATTAATTTTCAAGTGTATAAATAATATAACATCAGTTGATTTATTGAGAGACAAACCAGCAACAGAGTCACCAGAAGCTCCTCAAACAATAACTGCAAAATCCCATTCTTCAGGACAACTCTCTGACAGTCAGCCTTTTGCTATAAGAGCTCTAAACTCTGGAACTCACTGCCATGAGAAATCAAATTCATCTCAGAGATTAAGAAGTTCACCTGCAGCACAAAAACCTGGGTAAAGACACAACAAAACTGCACTCATCTGTAAATAATGTGTATACTGAGTGAGTGAGTGAGTGAGTGAGTGAGTGAGTGAGTGAGTGAGTGAGTGAATATTTTATATCATATAAATACAATATTGATCACAATTGATTATTTAATTGTATGGTATGGTCCTTTTTTAATTGTACAGCAATGCTATGAGTGAGTGAAGGCTTTATAACGTAGAGTAAGGATTATTGAATTATATGGTCTTGTTAACTGATGTATTGCCTGTTTTATATTGTACTGCAAGAAGAACCAACGGGGAGTTGAGAATTAGCATTAGCTATAAACTTTATATTAGTGCTGTCATTTTAACGTGTTAATTTGATTAATTAATTATGCCGCAATTTAACGTGTTAAAAATGTAATGCAATTAATTATGAGTATCAATGGTGGCGAGCCAATGCTTGCGCATTTGAATTTGGCCCATTGAAGGACCCATAGTCTTCTCGGCTGTGCTATACTTCTATTATTCATTTCTTATTTGCTATATTGAGCTTAAGTGCCTATTTGAGACAGCATTATTTTATTTCAGAATTGTATATTCAATAAATTACAGTATTGTTTTATATTTCTGAATAATGCACCTGGCCTAACTGGTTTAATGTGCTTGACCTTTACTTTTGGATTTAATTCATGAAGCACAGTTCACCAATAAAACATTGGATTTCAGATCTTCTCTTCTTACTGTATTCAAATGATTAGTCATGCACTACAATTTATTAATATCCTAGAATTCAAATTCTTTATCAGGAGACCTTTAGCAGATATAACATTAAAATGCAATTTATTAATTACAAAATCCTGTAATTAATTTGATTATTTTTTTAATCGACTGACAGCAATACTTTATATGCATCATATCACCTGCAAACTTGTAACTATGTCTGACTGCAGTGAAGTAAGTATATGTTTAACTTTTAATTAAGACCTCTAGCTGTCTGTTAAAAGTGGACAAAAGTCCCTCAAAGAGTTTGTTTCACAGAATATAACCTTAATTTGAGACATTAATGACTATATTCTGTATTATTATTAATTACAATTATTATTATTAGGGTACAACTACTTCAAAATGTCACTTCTATTCTTTTGTTGCAGACGAGGTGATACACAATCCTGAATACAGATTCACCAGTGATTAGAATGAGTATCTGAAACCTACTTTCTGAATGCCCTTATCCCTGACCCTACCCCTAACCCTCAGTGTTTTACTTACCACTCTCCACCAGTACCGAGGTCACGGCTGGCGTTACCTTTCTTTATTTTATTTTATTTTTCTTTACTGGCTTGCTCATTAAGTTTTATACAAGGTCACCGCTCTCACAAGGTCATCACCAATACTTTTTCAAAACCACAAAACAATTTCTGAAATTGGTTAGACACAAAATAATGCCAGGGCGACACCGTGGAGCAGGGGTTAGCGCTGTTGCCTCACAGCAAGAAGGTTGCAGGTTCAAGACCTCCTTGGTCCTGGGTCTGGGACCTTTCTGTGTGGAGTTTGCATGTTCTCCCGTGTCTGCGTGGGTTTTCACCGGGTACTCCGGCTTCCTCCCACAGTCCAAAAACATGCTGAGGTTAATTGGAGACTCTAAATTGCCCGTAGGTGTGAGGGTGTGAGTCAATGGTGTGTGTGCCCCACGATTGGCTGGCGACCATCTGGGGTGTATCCCTGCCTCTCACCGTAACGCGCTGAGATAGGCTCCAGCAGACCCCTGCGACCCTAATGAGGAATAAGCAGGTATAGAAAATGACTGACTGACTGACAAAATAATGCCTACAGCAAAGAGGGAGCCATATTTGAGAGCCACATAAGAATCAAGCCATTGTAGTAGAATATTACCATGTTGAAAAATGCCATGTTTAATAACATTACATAAAATAGCACACTAAGACAGTTTTATCAGAACACTGGGTTCTGAATAAAAAAAGTAATATAAGTATAATGCTTCCAAGTGAAAAATTCTGAGCTCCCAGTACAACTAGAATGTAGCAACATCTGTGAGTCTGTGAATGTAGTAAAGTCCAGATATTAGGATTGGGTCACTGTGTTGCAGGTCTGCCACCTACATCTCTGAGTGCCTGGATCACCTCCACCTGAACTCAATTTGATCATCAGTGAAGCTGTATATTAAAACCTTGTTGCCATTTGGCCGCTGAGTTGATCAACTTTGACTTGTCAATCCATTTCATTAAAATGACTCAGCATGTCTAATGCAGCTCTAGCCAGGCTCGGATGAGCAAGTATATAAGAAAGCCAGAAGTGTTGATCCCTGAAAAGACGATACTCATGAAGCAGGGTTTTTAAGTTAAGCGACAACATCTGCACCATTAATGAGTACCCTAAGTTATATATGAGATGAAACAGTGATAACAAAAAAGTTTTAAGGACAGCAAAGAATGAGTTTACTTACCCTAGATTTATTTATTTATTCATTTTTTTACTGAAACCAGGGGGCGACACGGTGGAACAGGGGTTAGCGCTGTTGCCTCACAGTGGGAAGTAAACTCAAGACCTCCTTGGTCCTGGGTCTGGAACCTTTCTGTGTGGAGTTTCATGTTCTCTCTGTGTCTGCGTGGGTTTTCTCCAGGTTCTCCAGCTTCCTCCCACAGTCCAAAAACATGCTGAGGTTAATTGGAGACTCTAAATTGCCCGTAGGTGTGAGTGTGTGAGTAAATGGTGTGTGTGCCCCACGACTGGCTGGTGACCATCTGGGGTGTATCCCTGCCTCTCGCCGTAATGCGCTGGGATTGGCTCCAGCAGACCATGTGACCCTAATGAGGAATAAGCAGGTAAAAACATAGATTTTCTATCACAGCTTTTTAGACAACGTAGGATAAGTTGTCTAAAACTATGCATAGTGTTGGCAATATGCCAACACTATGTAATACAGGGTTAACTGACATATGTAGATATCCCTCACAGTTCTTCCATCCTATGGTTCTGGGGTGTCATTTACTACAATGTGCATAGGAGTTATCTTAAAAAAAACGACTAACTCATCCAGTGACTGTCTTCTCCATCCAAACCATTTTTCACAATTTGTCATTTTGCCAAGGTATTTAGATGCAAAATTATAAATTGTGAATTAAACCAACCTCATCTCGAGGAAATGCCCCATGCAACACCTAACCCTTGCTTATGCACATTCTGGAAGACACAGAGAAATAGCTGCTTGGGAGAGATTATTTACAGATTGCGCACAGCTGCTGCAGCAATTACCCTATTATCAATTACCGCCCAACTGGGACATATCACATGTGAATCATCCACACCTCCCGCCATAAATGGTCAATGCAAATAACCGTGAGACATTTATCCATATAAATGAGCTTGATTATCAGTTGAAATTCACAGTGAATCATCACAGTGAGAAGCAGAGAGATCAACTCCTCAGGGGTGTTGAGTGGCGAGCTGGCTGCTAAGAAGAAGTTGCACGGCATGGACATGATTATACTGGTGCTGCACTGTATCACATCCCCACTACACACAGCAGACAGCTTTGTAATTAATAAAGCACTCAATAATAATAGTAGTAATGATAATAAAAAAATAATAAAACAGGAGTTGAGGAAACTCTTATCAATGTTTAGTGAGGAAACACCCAGGGGCAGGAAAACTTAAAATAGCATGAATAAACACTGTCGCTAAGTTGATCAGGACCATGTTAGAATCACAAATGTCTTGGACTAGAGGTCTTCAAGGGTCCATCCAAATCGAACACTGAGATCTGACATGAGACCTGTACAGGTCTGGAACCATGTATTTCTTAACAGCCATCGGTACCAGGTTAAGTGCAATTATATTTCCTTGGGTCTCAGTATAATAATTATTATGTCCGACAAAAGAGTTTGAATCAGTAGTTGTCATTTCCTGCTGAGTCTATGTTGTAATTCACTGTTTTCTCTAGACACTTGTTTAGGCCTAATGAAATTCATTGGGTATGTAAAATACCCAATCCACCTTGGATTTGGGATTTTCTGCTACTCTTGGGCATGATTTGGGTAAAGTATCATACTTTGGCCAAAGTCTGCGAATACTTTCGCAGTCAGGTTAGATCCAGTCAGTTCAGAGAACCACTGTTATGAATATTTTGGAATTGGGTCCATCATTTTGAACCCATGATGGCATCTATCCTAGACTACCTCATTAGCAGGTGGAGCTCTTATAGCAACATGGGTGCAGTCAGTTGCAGTGATCACATTTGCGAAACAATGTTCCAAACTGCCTTTTGAAGTTAGCTTGTTTTCCAACATTGTACAGAAACCTGATGTATCTGAATATCACAGTGAAGATGTCATCCGCGATGGCAGGACTTATTGTGCTCAAGGATGGCTGCAATATCCCCGATCTTAGGATGGGATTTGACAGAATCACATTATTCCCAAATGGAGATTTAGGTTTGATACTCCCTGGAGTGCCCTCACAGAAAACTCTTTAAGTGATTAATGTGAAAACAGAAAACACTTTATTTAAATTATGATTTACACCACAGCTCTAACAAATAACGTTAGTACAACATGAATACATAAATATGGAGCTAATGGAAATTAATGATGGATTCAGAAATGTTTATGAAAATGTTCTCTTTATATATTAAAGTCAAAGTAACTGTGGAGGACACTGGAACCACCAAATGTGTAGACCTTTTAGGCTTCAGAAAACACATATTTAGGAAAAGTCACATTCTGCAAAACTTGTAGTTTATATTTCAACAGTTATTTCCATTATAAAAACCCAAACAGGCTGTAATGCTGACAGCCCGTTTGGGTTTTTTATAGTTGTAGGGTTTTTATAGTGCAGTCCGTGACTTTTCCTAAATATGTATTTTTTTTATGTTTTCTGAAGCCTATAAGGTACTAAAGTAAAATACAGATTTATTATCATTTGTAACTTGCATAATGTGCAATATATCCGTTGCCAAAAAGTGATTACAGCTCAGGAGTAAAAGGTAGTTTTCTTTTTTTCCATGATAATCATTTAACCACATTTATGAAAAAGAAAATAATTCAGCCTCTAACTTTTTACTTTGAACTTTGCAATATCATGAGCGTAATAAATACAAATAAATAAAATAAAAACTTATTTTAAATATTATATTCTTTTAGTTTTATAATATTTTTTTTCCATTTTAAATTACATTACAGTTACACTTTGTAGCCACAATTATCGCTTATATTTATTAAAAATCTCCAAATTCCAAAAGGTTTTTTTTGCATGGTGTTATAGATTTATATGGTTTAGTTATGCACATATTCTGTAGTCATGTGTCGATGTGAAGATGGCTACAGACTGAATTGGATTGGAGGTATAAAAGAGGCTATTATGACAGAGTGGGCTACAGTTAAAAAGATAATCAGGACATTTTTAATCATCATTTGCCATCATTAATGGGACAGGCTTAGATTTTGTGGACAGCCTGGGGAAGACATTCCACAAAATAATCAGAGATTATTTATGGGCTTATAAAGAGGAACAGCCAGGAATTCCCTTTAAGTGTTGTGTGGATGGTTCCAACACTGCTACTACTGGACTGTCCTCTGCTCTTCCTCTGGGACACCCACTACCACCACTACGTCATTCTCTGGGCTGCCCAATAGTTGACCCGTAAAGTACACACTCTACCTTTAAATATTTGATAATTTAATTTAGTGAGGGTGACATGTAACATATTCCCCTTGCATGTTAAAAATAAAATGTGAAATGGTTGCTATATCTAATAGCAAAATCTTGTAATATAATGGGGGGAACAAGACCGTTTGCATGACTGTTAAATGAAAACTTGTAAATATTAATGACTATTCTATCTGAGAGACACATTAGCTAACTACTGTAAACTGGCATCCAGAGTTAATGCAATGTTTTCTGATCCATCTGTATCAGTAGTGTCTTTGTTATAAGTTCGAAGTACTAGTTCAAATAATAATATAACCTTTGTCAAAGAGATTTTTTTTTTGCTAGTGTCTGCCTGTTTGTCTACTTGTTAGAAATCATCAAACATTCAGAGAATGTTGGGAATGATACCATAAACAGATGGTAACATTTTGGTAATGATCTAGTAGAAACCCGTGGTTTCCTGATGGCTTTGAATTTTCTGTTGTTTGGTAACATGGGCCTTCAAACAGGTGCTCGTTTAGTAATGCCTTACACCTGCATAGCTTAAACAAAAATAATAATAATAATACTGCTAATCAAAGCTATTGCTTTTGTAGTTATTTATTATAATATTCCTAGAAAGAAGTTGTGGCTCCAGTGGGAGTCAGTTGGAGCATCCAGTGACCATTGTTGGCATTTTAAGTTACTTCAGACTCAAGTCGCATGATTCATTGTGTTTAGATCGGTGCTTGATGGAGCTGTTATGTCTATTTTAAGTTAGTTAGCCCCCAAGAGTCAACATAGACCAGACAAAGAAAGACAAATGAACTCTCCTGCTTTGGTTAGAATGAGACTGTCTCAGGTGTTATCTTTTTTTTTTCTTTCCTTTTTTGGATGGACTCAGACATAAAGCCGAGCCCCCACAGGCATAATTTTCCCTCTGACTGCAGATTAGGATGCAGGACATCAGCTCTGTCTGGACAAGTGTGTGATAAAAAAGGTCCTGTTCCAACACTTTGGCTGTCACCAGAGAGCAAAGAAGGGTGAGCATCAAACAAGGAAAAGAGAAGGCAATCAATAATCTACAGTGAAAGGGAGGTTAGACTCAACACAGTCAGACAAAAACATTAAACTTTCATTATATGAGTCTCGGCAGGCTGCAGGTGTAAAATCAGTACCTGCACAGGCTTCTTCGCTTCTCTGGCAAACACACAGTTTGGCAGTCCTATGCTTGTAATTACTCATTGACATTCACTTGACCCAAAGAGACTGATCAAGAGAGTCACCTCCCGTGATGCTTTGGGACCTCCCATCATGCCCCGGGGCATGAGAATGTAAAAATTTCACCTTTGAGTTGTTTAATTTACTTTGCCAACTACATTAAAACCCTTTGGAGAAAAAAATGCATTAAATAATAATAATAATAACAATAATAATAATAATAATAATAATAGAACAAAAAAAATGGGCGACACGGTGGGGCAGGGGTTAGCGCTGTTGCAGGTTCAAGACTGTGTGTCTGCGTGGGTTTTCACCGGTACTCCGGCTTCCTCCCACAGTCCAAAAACATGCTCAGGTTAATTGGAGACTCTAAATTGCCCGTAGGTGTGAGTGTGTGAGTGAATGGTGTGTGCGCCCCACGATTGGTTGGTGACCATCTGGGGTGTATCCCTGCCTCTCGCCGTAACACGCTGGGATAGGCTCCAGCAGACCCCTGCGACCCTAATGAGGAATAAGCAGGTATAGAAAATAATGACTGACTGAACAGAGCTTTTCTGGCTGTTAGAAAGGTTTTTGATGGAGAAAAAGTCCACAACATTCATTCATTCATTTTCTATACCCACTTATTCCTCATTAGGGTCACATGGTCTGCTGGAGTCAATCTGGTGACCCCAGATGGTCACCAGTCTATAAAACAAACCCTTTCTTTTATTTTTTTTTAATTTTCTTTTGAGATATCTCATTATTTCAAGATATTAAGTTGTTATTTTGGGATAACATTATGAGACAATATTAATATCAGCCACTAGAGGGCAGCAGACGATCGCAGCCGTGCTTGGGCACCATGTTGCATTCTGGGACATGGCGGCCATGTTGATAGACTCACAAGTGTAAACAAACAGCAAGTCAAATGAAGGAGAAGAAGCAGAGTTTGGAGAAAGAAAAGAAAGAAAAAAGGTGATAAAAGTTCCACAGGATGTGGAATTTACCAGGATACATTAAATAGGGAGGTCACTTTATACTTCAGAACAGTTTCAAAGCTATATGTCTTTGGAGAAATGTTCCACTTGATAGACTTTACCAGTCGACTATCAATTTAAACAAAACTTCTTTTACATTATTTGTCAGAAGCGACTTTTGTGGTAAAGACCATTTTTTCCAGTTTATATTACTAACAAATTTGCTCCAATAACTTGCTGTAGGAGAAGCAAGAATATTGTCCTGAAACAGATCTGGTATTCTATGCCCCACTGACATTGAACGTCAGATCTGTGAAGAGGACGATGCACCTGAATCATTCAGATTAACTGAAACAACCCAGGACACAACCAGCACGTCTGCTGAAAAACATCCACCAGGGCAGTGAATTATCTATGAGCGTGTTGATGAAGCTGTACATGAACCTGATCAAACGTGGACAGTTGTACAGGATGATGAGGTATATGAATCATTCAGAGTAACTGAAACGACCCAGGATAATGTCTACTGAAAATACACAGCAGGGAGGATGAGTTTTCTGTGCAGGGTGAGCATGCTCATGAACCACAGCCAGACTTCTCATTTTGTTTGAGAGGGTTGGATGTTTTTTTTGTTGTTTTTTTTTCTAGAAAAACTGATTTGTGGCTAGGTTTCGTATTTAAAAAAAATCACTACTTTAGAAAAAAGAGTATGCATGAAAAACACAGCTTTGCAATGAGATAATCTGATTTTCTTTTTATTCTATTAGAAGAGCACCAAGCAGTAGTTCTTAAAACTGTACGAGGACGTAATACAGAACTGAACAATGGACTAGACACTGTAAACAGGCTGCTGATTAGGATTCTGACATAGTGTCTTAGTGATGTGTTTAGCTCATAAAACATGTCTTCACCTCTGACTGAGAGCCACCGCAATGAAGCATCTGTAAATATTGACAAGGAGGAGAAGAAGGAGCAAGGGAGGATGGGAATTACTGACAGATAGGCAAGAAATAATAATGCTACATGGATGTAGATTGATATGTATTTATGCAACAATGAGCAAGGGAATGAAAAAAATGTAATACATCATTCCCTGAGCTTGAAAGTCAGATAAGACAATGTATTTGTGCATCTCCACCAGATTTTTGAAAGTATTTATCTTCATTAGTCATGTAGAGGTATATATACTAGGGTTAAGTTAAAATATTAACTCAGGGTTTTTCTCAAGTAAAAGTGTAAAAAAAATATTGGCTTCAAAACTACCTAAAGTATACAAATAAAAGTAATGAAAAAAATCTGTCAAAATATATGAATATGTGAATATATGTAATCACTTTCTGGCAGCAATATTGCAGTTGTGTTGTATTGTCCTTTTACACATTTTTAAACAGTGAGTGAGTTAATATCAATTAAATATAACATTTAAGACTGAGAACATGTGACTTTTATACAAAAACAACCTTTAACGCCCAATATATGAGCTGTCATCACTTTTTGGCAGGAGAAAAGAATGTGTTTTATTTGTTGTATTTTAACAATGGAAAAGGGGCTGGATTTGCTTATAATTTAGGGCAGTTGAATAATGCATTTTCTGGCAGAATGTCACTTTTTGACCTGACAGCTATCAGGAAAACAAGCTGTAATGAAATAAGAGTAACACGATTTTTTTTTTTTATTGTAAGGACAAGAAAGTACAGATAATTGCATGGAAATGTCAATGCGTAGAAGTAAAAAGTTGGCTGAAAAATGATTAGTCCAAAACATATTCATCCTCTGTATAAAATTCTTTTGGGTGGGATTATTCTAGAGACTTGAATGATTAAATAGATATATACATGTCAGGGTTGAAAATCACAACAATCTAAACAAAATGACCTCTTTCTGAGAGGGGTTTGCTTTGCCAAAAGAAAGCTGTAGGTGTAATATTTAGATTTTTTTTTAATTTTATGTACAAAATAACAGTCATAGATATAAAGGCTCATAGGCTTTAATAGGTTAAGGTGTATTTACATCTGTTTGTAGAGAGATATATGAGGAATATGAGGATTCTGATGATCTGGTCATGTGACCTTTCACACTAGTCGGATAACATTTTAATCAAATCTATTTTTTTCATTTAAAAGTTCAATTTCTTCCTCAAATAAAAACAAAATGAGAGTGTCCATAAGAAGCAAAAACATGTAGTCGCAGTTGTGACTGCTGGGATTAAACAGGTTAAATAATGTAACTGTAAAATGATGGAAGATGCAATCCAAACCATAGAGGCACAGTCTTGATCTGAGAGACCTAAGGCCCCTGAACCAGATCCCTGCTCAGACTCAGAGACGGGCTGACAGAGGGTGATGGAACACGCTCTGGACAAATCACCCCCGGCTAGTTTAATAAGCGTTGTACAACGCAGCCCCTTCCATGGCTATGATGTACAAGCAGTGTTCAAACGCAGGTGATGAATTTAATGGAGACTCCTTTTTAGAGGAAATTGCCCTGGGTCATGCAGAGTAATGACATGTCCCTGACAGAGGATCAGCTGGGATTTATAGTTGCTATGGTGAGGTGTAGAAGCATCAGCAGATGTTTAAAGTTAGGAAGTGTTCAGTATGATGAAATACTGGTGACAAAAAGGTTTCCTATATAACCCAAAAAATAATGTAATTATGTGTTTTTCTCTCTTGTATGTATGCTAATCCCAATAGTTCCAATGATGTGATAGGTTTTGACCCAATGGTTAAAATTGAATTCATAGACATCTCCTAATCTCCAAAGAAACCTCAACATGTTGTCAACATACGTATGTTGTGCCCACAGAGGTGATATAGTATGTGGACTACCCTTACAGAAAAAAAAAAATGTTCACACCTTCAACTGGGAGCGACATGGTGGTGCAGTGATTAGCGCTAGTTCCTCACAGCAAGAAGGTCACAGGTTCAAGTCCTTGGTCTGGGACCTTTCTGTGTTTCATGTTCTCTCTGTGTCTGGTGGGTTTTCTTCAGGTTCTCCAGCTTCCTCCCACAGTCCAAAAAGGGAGGTTAATTGGAGACTCTAAATCACCATAGGTGTGAGTGTGTGAGTAAATGGTGTGTGTGCTCCAGCAGACCATGTGACCCTAATGCGGAATAAGCAGGTGTAGAAGATGAATGAATGAACACCTTCAACTGTGATTTCACCAGAGATATAAAGTCAGGGGACCAGCCTTTGCCTTCTTTCTTTCCGGAAGACTCCTCTTTCTCTCACTGTCTTTTAAGGAGACTCCCTCATGCTGTCTTTTTAATGTTGTATAATAATGAATTATGCCAACCTCTTCTTTAGAACTCGGAATCCTTCAAACCTTACAAGCTATTGATGAGATGATCCTGGTTTATATTATTAAGTTAATTGTTAATCAGACCTCCAAATTGATAGTTTAGTACAATTTATGAGACTGAATCAGAGAATTAGCTATATTATAACCCCATCCGATGTGGTGCCCCGACACTAAAAAGTAATAATTAACCTCTATTTTTAATGAATAAATATTTATTTCCAATAATTATTTATTCTTTTTGATAGCCAATGTCATCTGAATAATTAGTGCAAGACACTACAATTTATTGGTGCCACAAGCGAGGCTGATTCAACACATCATTATCATTAAAGTTAATATCCTATACAGTGTAGGGTTAGAGTGCTTGCCTCTTAAGTAGCAGACCTGGATATTGTTTCCCTGCCAAATAATTCCTTTGCTGCAAGTCTCTCCCATCACTTCCTGTCTGGCTGCTATGTAATAAAAATGCCTAATGCACCAAACAAATATTTTACAAAATATTCTGATTGTGAGTAAATCCATATATTGTGTAAAACATAAAATGTTGGAAGTGAAGGACAAACTAGTGCCATGTCACAAGAGGAGATGATGTGAAATGTGTGGAAGAAATTTGTATATTTCCTGCAAAGGTTTATGGGGGAGAGCAAAGACAATGAATGAATGTCTCAGTCTCAGCCTGTTAAAACAAAAGAACCAGATGACAGGTACATTTTTTTTGACAAGTTTTGAATGTGCAATGGATTTCGACTGCGACATGTTTTGTCTTAATACATCACGTGTGGCTGAGTTTGTGAAACTTTACAGACGACCACATATACAAAGATATACTTCCATAACACATCATGCACATGGTTTTGACAGTTTTCTTCTGCTAGAATACTTTGTCAAACAAAGCCTCTTGGGTTTCTATGCACTGCAGCAGGGTCATATTGATGTATGATGCTGCCTTGAGGCAGAGGTGGATAGACTTGTTTCAGTTTTCTAACAATGTCTTTGTCAAGAAAATACTGCTGCCTTGGAAAAAAAACATATTTTCCATACATCTTCAACAACTAGTGTTAGGATTTTCTGTTATATTGGATCTTCTCCAGTGGCATGTGCTTTTTTTCAACATCTGACTCTGTTTTCTGTTTTTCCACATGCACTCTGTGTTTTGTTTGATTCTCTGACCCCGCCCACTCCGGGGTTTGGTTTCCCGCCAGTGTTACTAGGCACAACTGATTTCTGTTGAGTTGATTAGCTTGTAGGCATTTAAGACCAGTGTGTCCCACTCAGTTTAAAATTAGTCCCTTGCCTTGAGAGACTCCTGATCCTTGCTCTGTGTTTTTTGACCTCTGCCTGTTTTTTGGATACTGTTGCTGAAATAATAAACTCTGCATGTTTGTCTCCTCAACAACTAGAGCAAACAAGTATTAGTTTATCCAATGCAATTCGATTTTCAAATGAAGATCAGGAGATGCTGTGTTAACACTTTATCGCATGGTGTTTCCATATGGCAACAATTACTTTATTTAAATTTGTCTATAAGCTGTGATATAAAATGTATGTTTTTACAATGAAAGGAGGGCTTTTATTTTTGAAGGACATACAATTAATGGGATCACATGACCATGATATCTTGTTTACCAATCCCTTGTCTTTTAGGTTGTCTTTTATAAAGAATTTTGGAATAAGTAAGTAAACGTAAAATAAGTAAGTATATGTGAAATGTCTCGTGTATACAACCTAATGGAACCCCATTCACTTACATAGCATGAAACATTGAGACTATATACTGTATATATATATATATATATATATATATATATATATATATATATATATATATATATATATATATATATATATATATATATATATACACAAGTGTTAAAGATGTGAAAGTCATGAGTGTGTGTTTATGTTTACCACTTTGACCTCTAGCTTCAAATCAATGTTTCTACCCATAGATGATGCAGTGCTTGTATATGAGGGGACACACACATGCTTCAGAAAAACAAATATATTCTCATGTGTCCATGCAATCATTCTTTGCTACAAAAACATGTTATGAATTTGCAAGATTTTTTTTTAATGGTGAAGCTTCATGTGCAGGCAGAATTGAATCTGGTCACCAACAACAAGACACAAACTCAATGTGGTGGTCATGTAGCAATGTGAGAGAAAGACCTTAAGCAGAGATGTACAGTAATTCCTTGACTTACAAGCACATTAACTTACAAATTTTCCGGCATACCAGCTCTTACTCAGACAAAATTTTGCTTTAAAACAAACTTCTCGCCACTAGGTAGCACAGAAAGCACGGCGCCATATGCTCCTCTCACTCACTCACTCACTTCATGTGGCGTTCTTAGCTGTGTGAGGATTTCTATAGTTTTGTGCTCTTTGTTTAGCATTAAGTGTAGAATTATGTAGTGTCCATTACATTACTATGAATATGAAATCTTACTCCACCACTCTCCTACACCTTCTGTTCTTCAAGGTTAAGGAAAGAAACATGTTGAAAAGTAAAGAACACATGTTTATTTCTTCACAATTTCTTTTATTATGTTTTAATATAATTGCCTTGTACATTATTCCATGTGTAGAAGCATCATTATTCTTATTCAAAATCGTATGAATGAAAATTGGTGTAGTTTTGGAGGACACTGGAACCAATTAATGACATTTGTTCATGGAGGAAATTGTTCTGACATACAAGGAAATCAAGTTACGAGCTAGGTCTGGGAACAAATTAAATTTGTATGTCAAGATCGTTGTCATCTTCTTCAGCTCTATCTGTATTCAGGTCACGGGGACACCAGATCAGGGTTAACATAGACCCGATTCTGTTGCTCGTCATCAGGGGGTTTTGCTGCACTTTGTCTGGTCCCTCACCTAGGACCTGATTGTCATGGGCGTCTCTACCAGGGGCATAAAGCTCCCAACAACAGCTCCTAGGAGGGGCGCAAGTCAAGTCAAGGTATTACTGTATAACCATTTAAATGAATGCTTTCTTAATCCAACAGATTATTGAACAACCTGTTCCATGCCGAAGTGGATGAAAAGATCAGGGGCTGTATTCCTAAAGATTTTTAGTGCAAAGAGTTGCTCCTAGTGGCCAGATTCTAAGAAAATTCTTAGAATCTTGGTGTTTTCTTAGAATTTCTTCTAAAAATTAAAGAGTAGATCCTAGTAAAGATAAAAGCTATTCCAAAAGAATCCTAGCTTCTAAGAGTGCTCCTCCTTGCCAAACGAAAACACTGTTCCTCGGTCCAGTTGGGTTTTCTTGTTCTTTCTTTCTCCATTGTTGTTCACTAGTTCGCAGATGTTATACATCTCAGCAATTAAGGACATTGATGAAATTCCACTGACAACTCTTTTGGATTTGTATATGTATATAGTATTGCCACCGAGGAGTTTGTATAATAAACTATTTTGCATTGAAAAGTTGCTGTGTGCTGTGGTTCATTATATGGCCTGACAGTATATCATTTGTTGGAACATTTCAAATTGTGACAGTGAAAAGGCTTTGTTAGTGATGAATTTTACAAATCTCAACGGAACACATGGAAACGGGTATCAACAGGACTCACAAGCAGTTTTGTTAGATTTATAACTGTTTCTCAGAACTAATCTAAATATATATTGAAAGACTGAGGAAATACATCTTACATTGTGTGATGATTAAGAAAACTAATAAGGAATAATGATGATGACATTCTGGATTCTATGCTGGTAACGATAAAGAAAATATGAATATGTTTTGGAAAAACTAAGAGTCAGTATGATATAATTCAACACACAGATATACACACAGACATATACACTACCAGGATATACATACTGAATGGTTTAACGTGATTTTATCCTTTGTTTCAAGTTCAGGATCAATTCTGAGACTGAGTTAATTAATAAATAATTTAATTAATCATTTAATTACTCCTAATTTATAATAATCAAATAATTTCTGATAACTATACTGTACTGTGTGTGTGTGTGTGTGTGTGTGTGTGTGTGTGTGTGTGTGTGTGTGTGCATGCGTGCATGGTCTGTATGGCTCATGTTGTTAAAATCATACATAAACACATGCAGCTAAAACTAATTTTTTCCTTAACAAAGGAGCAAGAAACAAGCACTGTGTGACAGCAAAACACAGCTTAGCCCTGTTTGATCTGCATGTGAGCTACAGCAGGGGAGAGGGACATGCTGTGCTTTTGCTGAAGCAGGGTGTAAAACACCATGTTAGAGATATTTTGTGTTTTATGAGAAGTAGATGTATTCCGGTTTTAATCAAGAGCCCGGAGAGACCTTACCTCCTCCAACATCACATTTACGTCCCTGTCACTTTCCTGGAAATGTCCTCCTCAAAGACCAGTTGATGAGATGCCTGGCTGCTCACAGGTGCTTTGGTTCTGGAGAAGACTGAACCTGCAGCTTCCTGAATGCATAATAATTTTGAAGTTAAAATATGCATGTCTCATAAGGAGCCTGAGGGCTGGAATGATGTTTGCCATCATTGCACATTTTTTGCTACATATATATATATATATATATATATATATATATATATATATATATATATATATATATATATATATATAGTTATCACTTAAGAATAGATTTCCAAACTAAGAGGCTGAATATATATATATATATATATATATATATATATATATATATATATATATATATATATATATATATATATATATATATATATATATATAATTGCCACCCAGCAAAGCAACACTGTTACTGTAGTGCTGATGTGCATGAACTTTCTCAGCCAATTACCAGTTGCTATAAGGCTCTAGGGTGTGCTGTAATGCTATAGGCTATGTTTAAATTCATATTAGCCACATTAGTTAATGGGTATTCATTTTTCATGGAGTGAACCTCAAGGCAGTTTTCCTTTCACAGTCTTCAACTCTCAGAAACGAGAACCTCCGTTAAGTGCAAAATAATGTTCTCAGTGTCTGTGCAGTTAATATTTTAGTTTCAGAGGGCACTCGCCTCTCCAGACATTTGACGGAGCTCCTTCAGATCGGTGAGCAGTTTCAAAAAAGGTACAGTATGTTATATGTATTTGTATCCGACGATGCAGAGTTGGCAGAAATTTGATATAATATTCATGAGTGTGTTTTAAATAATATCCCATGTCATGCACTTTATGGATTTTATTTGAAGATTTGATACCCCTATTATGACATATTTTATAGGTAAAGTACAAAAATCCAATATAATCTACAATGCTCTTGCACCTTTCTGGAGCTCCAGAAGCAGGTCGTTTTTTGGGTTGTCTCATAATTACTTACGAGCCTCTCTTCTGATTGATGATTTTTGAATTTTTTTGAAGACTGAAATAAAACAAAAAGTGTGATGGTGGGGGTGTAGGGAGCTGCTGCATGACATCACAAAGTCATGGAAGTACAAATGAGCCTTGAAATGGTTTCCTAATACAGTCTAAGTGAATTTCTCTCTTTCTGAGTGTCTGATGCATGGGACATGTCTTTATATAACCTTATCTAGAGAAAAAAAATACTTGTGGCTGTTTGCATGATATGGGTGGTGGATCAACTATGTGACACCATCTGTGTAAAAGGCAAAGATGTAAATGGGTGTGACATTTTGATGGCATGTTAAGTGTGCGACTGGTGACCAGGGAATTTTAAAAACCCTGTGAAGAGCTAACAACATTGACAATGCCTTCTGCTACCTTTAGAGGCAGTGGGGTCCAGGAGCTCCTTACCCTCCAGGCAGAGGATAAACAACACATATCTGCTACAATAAAAGGTGGGCGATTATTTGGGGGGGATTTCAATCGCAGATTTAAGAGCCTGGCTACACTCTGTTGACAAGACACAGGTGACATAGGGCACAGGTCGACCACACCACATCTGAAACAAGCTCCTTTAACCATTAAAGGAAGCAGAACCAAATAGCATGAACCATGCACCATTACCATTACCATGAACTGGTAACATGACCTGGGCAGAACCGAACATTAACAAATATGGTTAAGCAAGACCATATTTGGTAGCCTTAGATTTTAGGCTACAGTTCACTGTGTTTAGGTTTATGAGAAGGTTAAATCTGATATTAGTGTCCCAACCTGCATGATACTAACCTCTCTTTAACATGATACCTTGACAAACAAAGTGACATTTAAGCCACACACGGCCTAACATTAAAGAACAGCCACCATGGCAGCCACCATCGCAGCACTTATTATTGTACAATAATGAATTATGCCAACCTCTTCTTTAGAACTCTGAATCCTTCAACCATCAATAGCTATTAATAAAATGAGGGGTGGTGCCCCAACTCTAGAACTTAATATTTAAGTTTTACTTTTAATGAATAAATAATTATTTCAGATAAATATTGATTATTTTCAATTGTCAATGTCATCTGAACAATTATTGAAAGACATTTTATCAGTCCCAGAGTGTGGCAGGCATAACAGGATCCATGAAGATCAACTGAGGAAAGTGGCACAAGAGGTGGAGAGAGGCATGGGAGGCTGCCAGACAGGGACGACCAGCACTCTAAAAACTAATACTGCATATTACTTAATTCAATCTGTGAAACATTTTTACACTTAGAAATATTGAGTAGATTTGAAAGCTCTCAAATCTGTTAAAACAAAACATGAATAATGAGTAAATCTAAGTAGTATGTTCAAGTACGTCTGAAAGAATTGATGCAGCTGAAATAACATGTTAACTAGATGGAGAACCTGAGTAGAAAGCATTAAACAAACTGAGTAAATGAAAACATTTGTAGCAGATACTTAGACTAAGACTGTATCAAAACAACAGAGATCTGTGTTTCTTTCCATTGCAGCAATTAAGCATAACTATCATTTACCTCAACATATCTTACCATTGAAGTTATGTGGACATAAACTACAGCAGCACATTTGAAGCTGTTACAGAACAGCAAATTCAGGATCAAATGCCTCTGAACTAAACGATTTTTGCCAGCAATGAAGCAATGAGCGGCAATGAAAAAAAGCTGCATGTTAAGGATGCATATTTATGCTAGGTGTAGTGTTCACACTAAAAACATTGACAACATTCACCTCTCGCAATTGCAGGTAATTCAAACAGAAAATACAAACTACTACTGGTAGTTGGTGAAACTGCCTTTAATTATAAAAAAAAGCACATTAATGCAAGGAAATATGCAATCAAAACATAATTATGCAATCAGAGTCAGACAATACCTGGAGATGATTTTACAAAACTGAAAACTGATGAAACCACAGATTGTCAAATTTTCTGTCCAGAAGAAGCCCTCTAATGTCTGATGGTACACTGTTTTTTTT
Organism: Lepturacanthus savala; assembly: GCA_030544235.1. Lineage (NCBI taxonomy): Eukaryota > Metazoa > Chordata > Actinopteri > Scombriformes > Trichiuridae > Lepturacanthus > Lepturacanthus savala. The sequence goes on from CM060471.1 coordinate 2,738,986, forward strand.
TCCTTACATGGTTCAGTGGGGTATGAGTTTTATCAGTGCTCATCTACCCAACAAACTATATCATCACATTGTTTTTCAGTCTTTGACCCTTTGCTGACAGGTTTCCAGCATCCACTTCCACAAGCATTTTTTGAAATACTTCAATAGTGTACTTTAGAGTTTTGGGGTATTTCAGGTCCGAGGCATAAGTTAGCCCAAGCAAGTAGCAGCAGGCTCTGCTGAGATCTCCAAGGTGGTTGAGTATGATGGAACCCTCAATGACGATACCACCATCCCTGACGTCCATTTTCCCTATGTACACGGAACAGAGCCATCATCTGTGCTGCCAGCTGTTCTGCCACATTGATGGTTGGATCATCAGAGGTCTGTAGAAAAGGAAAGTGGATAGAGCAGGGAGAATGTCACCAGAATAAAATAAATTATTATAATTAAAATAAATCAGCTTTACAAACCACATGTAGCATATACAACAAATTTGAACAACGTCAACAGTCATGTACAAATGGCAACAACGATAATGACTTAAACACTGCAGGTTATAGATATCATAATGAAATTGAATTAAGTTAACACAGTATGTGGACTGAAATGTCTTTTACCTGTGCTAAAGTGAAAAGAATTGGGTCATCACATTCGGAGTATTAGATATTGCATTTATTGTCGTCCACTGAGCATACATTTGAATCTCTCTCTCCCTGTTTAAGTTTTTCTTTTAGTATTTTTTTTTTGCTTTGAGATTACATCAGTAGTTAAATGGCAGTATATAAATAAGAATGTCATGCCAACATGGAATTCTTTTAGATTTAGATAATATTTGGTATATTGGGTTTGCTATACGGAAACACCTTCAAATTTACAAATTACTGTACAGAGAACAGTGAAGGCCATTTTTTATTGCACTCACCTCAAACTCCTTGATGAGGGAACCCACATGTTCTCCAAGGTGATCAATGAGACATTTGATAACAGCTTATCTAGTTTTCACAGTGGAAATTCCAGTCTGTCAAGGAGACTGAAAATGTAATCTTATCCAAATGACTTCATCAGTTCATGCTGGTTACATAGAGCTATCCTCCTCCCTCTTCTCTCTCTCTCCCCCTTTCTCCTATTGTTTTTGCCCCTCTCCTCCCTTTGTTCTCTCCTTCTACTCTCCTTATCCCTCTGCTCTCCCTCTCCTCCTAGCCCCTTGCTTCATGCATGAGGCATATGATCTTGTGTTGAATGCAAGAGTACAATGATAGAAAATTAGGCTTAGAAGTAAGAAGAGTGGTGAAAGGTGGAGAAAAGAATTATCTCAACAAAGGCGTAAACTAAACTACCTGCAGTAGAACATTCATCTCTGCATGATGTCTCTATCCAGCAGCACCCTTCTTGGCTTGGAAGATGGCAAGCAGTTTAGGGGTGTAGTGGTCCAACATGAACATGAATTTGGCCTCAAGATTTACAGTGGTGATTTGATGGAACTCAGCGTTGACCTGAAAAAAACATAAAAAGACAAAAAGGGGCAGAGCCCAATTTACAGACTTAGATTTAAATAAGCTTGCCAAAGTGTTAAACTCGAACAAGGCAGATGATCGTTCTTCGATCTCTTTGATGCTCATTTGAAGACTGATGACATCCTGTCTTCTATGTGTAAAAGTTTTGGACATCAATTCACTGACGGTCGCCGGCTCTTTCTTCTTTAATTCAGACAGGATTTTAAGCTGCTGCTCCTCTTGTTGTTCACTGCTTTCTCCAGAAGGATAATGTGGGAGATACATCAATTTCCCCTTTGTATGTTTTTTTAGCATTTTGGGCTGGTTTTCTCTCACCAGGACACTTGTTTTTGAGAGAATTGCATGTGACTTCAGGAAATCCAAGATTTCTTAACTTGGACCTTGTGACTTGAACTTCAGACTTGACCCGGGTGTTGTTGAGGACAGTACCATCTTTCAAAAACTGTTCATTTGCATTCTTGAGTACTGCCTCTGTTGCAACTGAAAAAAGTGGAATCTCAACTGCACTTGGCCACAAAGACCTTTCAGGGCTCAACAAGAGAGTGTCTTGTGTTGACTGTGATGATGCGCCATTTGACTGGTAGTCTGCAGAAATAAAAGATGACCGCGAAAGCAACCTGTATTTCAAAATCATCCATAAAGTATAAGTGAAATTCTTAACTTCCCATCTGTATGAAACTCATTTAACTTGAAATATTTGCAATCTTTAAACAATGAAATCTGTGACCCACTGTCTGAGTGTCTTGTCTTTATATTGCTAACAATGTTTTTATTGTTTAACAGTTGCTGTAAAGATTGTAGGGTGGGCACAAATTGAAAGGTACCACTGTCCAGTGGATCAACTATATATTCTACTGGCTTGATGAAATTCAAGTTTTCTTCAAAGTATTTCCCCCTCTTATACTTAGAATGAAAAGGACCATCAGGACCAAAGGCACTAGTTTATAGAGATTACAGAGTTGTAATTTTTCAACTAACTCACTGATAACATTTTCATCAACAGTGCAGTTATTCTTTGTCAAAACGCTTCTCACTAAATTTGTAATGTATTGAGATGATGATGCACAAATAAACTGGAGCTGTTCCACCAAATCATCTAAACATTTACCTGTGACACTAGAAATGCTTTCTAACTTCAACAAGAGAGAACCGATTACTTCCACATATGTACTTGTATATATATATATATATATATATATATATATATATATATATATATATATATATATATATTTGTCCTTCGCAATCAAAATCTACGGTAGAAGAATCCAACTCCACATTATCAACTGATTCCAGTGATCAAAAATGGCTTTGATCTGTTGAACACTGGTAGAAACTGGAAGTTTTACAATCACATCAGCCATCACATCACATGAGTAAGATTGGTGCTTCCGCCTTCTGTGAGTAGCATAAGTGCCATATATGTTTGTTTTGAACTCACAGCCATCAAATACACACTGTTGTTTCTAGTCTTTTAAGATAAGAATTAATGTGTTGAAAATAGTCTTTAGTGTTTGGAAAGCATGAGTCACAAGTTTTACATTTGAAAGCTATCAGATCTTGTCCATTTTCAGTTTCCTCTGATTTTTGAACTCCATACAAGTGTGTTCACAAACCACCCCAAGTTTTAAAGGAACATGGACAGTTCAAATGAATACAAGGCAGAAAATGTCCACTACCAAAATGTCCGTGTTTCAGTCAATAGTGTTTACGAAGTCCCCGCTTTGATGATGCCACAAATTTGCAGAGCTTGCACTGCCATTCCATACACTGTTACCTTGCTGTGGGTTAAGTGGGGAGCACCTGTAGCTCACAGTGCAAAGATCATGCAGTGAGGTGATCGTGGTCATCAATGTTCAAGTGTGGCCTGCTGCTGTTATTCCTTTTTCTTTCTCCTTCATATGTGCTTCTGTTTCTCCGACACTCATTCTGTAACTTAAGGAAAAAAAAATGCAAAATGTGAGCACAATAAAATATGTTACCACAGCAAGTTGAGACTATAATCAATATTACAGATATATTATAATATTTATAACTTAGAATAAATATAGGGTATGCTTTGCTACTGTTGATACAAAACAACATACCTCTCCACTCATCAACAGTTGTTTACCATACTGAAAAGCAGAATTTGAAAATATATCGAATGCATGAAAAAACTCTTAAATCCGAGATATTTATTTCAATAACAACCAAACATTGTTTGTGCCAGTGTCAGTGCCGGTCGACAAGGCACGCAACCATATGAATCTTTTGAGAGAGGTGCAGGTGACCGGGTACGCTCTGCACCCGACCCGTGAGTTGGGATGAGTTTGAGAACTGCTGTCTAAAACCTGCAAAGCTAGTCTGTGTGAAGCATATTTCCTGCAGTTAAACAAGTGCTACTGCTAACTTGGCAGGAAGAAGTGTGTAAGTGTAGTATCAACTGATATTTCATGCTCATGGTTGGCTTCTGTAACGACGGACAGTTATCAGAAAATATAAATCTGCTCAGAATTACTTACGGTCAGGTCACCCATGCCATGCCATGCGCCCACTAACACGTCCGCCAGGTGCCACAGTCTTCTTCAGATCTGCCTTGAATGACATTTCTGCTCTGTTTACTTGGTTTTTGAAGTTGTTAGTTAAATCTCCAATATATTTGAGCTTATTTTTTTAATAATTGCACTTATTAAAACTAATTGATATTCGTAGTACATTCTTGAAAGTGTCGGTGAATCTCTGGGTGCTTTCTGCAGTCGACATTTGAGGACCTCCCAGATCTCAGGTTAGCTGGTTCTGGTTCGGCACTCCTACTGGATCATCTGGTGCCAGCTACCATTGGTTCCCCCAAGGGGGTGCAGTATTTGCAGCGGCTGCCCAAAGGGGTTTCCTTGTCTGTGAGGATATTGTGAGGACCACGGTTTGAAGAATCTACCACTAACTAAACTAAAATTTGTTTACTAACAAGAACTAATAGAAGAGAACACATCACCCCCATACTCCAAGCCCTTCATTGGCTTCCTGTTGAGTTCAGAATTAAATTTAAAATCCTACTCCTCACTTATAAAACCATTAATGGGATGGGCCCCTCTTATCTTAAAGATGCTCTGGTCCCGTACCATCCAAATAGAACACTGCGGTCTCAGAATGCAGGTCTACTGGTAGTTCCACGGGTCCATAAAAGCACAGTAGGAGCTAGAGCCTTTAGCTACCAAGCCCCTATCTTATGGAACCAACTCCCAATTAATATTAAAGAGGCCGACACAGTCTGTGCATTTAAGGCTAGACTAAAAACATTTCTGTTTCAAAAGGCCTATGGTCAGGGTAGTTAAAGGTAGACTTAAAACCACAGTTCAGTCTAAGCTGCCCTAGGAGTGAGAATACTGGGGGAAGTACAGTCACTGAGCTCTATCATCTCTTTCTGGTACCATGTACCACTGTCATTAATAAACAGGATCTACTTTATACTTGGTCTTTACATCACTATTCACCCAGAGTCCTTCTCCCCACTCCCCTTCGGGGGAGTGGCTACTGTTTCAGTTCATCCGCACGAGGCCCAACGATGACGACTCCTGATGCGACTCATCGAGGCCCCTGATGAACCTTCACCTGCCTGGTTGGACCCTCCCTTCTGCCCCCACCCTACGGCATCTCTACAGACTGAAACATCTTTAAAGACTATTATTTCATCATCAGATAGATGTCTGTCAGTCCTGATTCATCTATAGCCTGTCCGTCCATGGGAGTGGATCTCTCCTTCACTGTGGTCCTCCTCGAGGTTTCTCCTTTTTCCCACTGGGTTTTTGAGTTTTTCCTTGCCGAGAAGGAGGGTCTAAGGACGGGGGATGTCTGAGTCACTTTGGACTGGATTTTGTAAAGCACTTTGAGACAACTGTGTTGTAAAATTGGGCTATAAAAATAAAGTGAATTGAATTGAATTGAACTCTAGAAAAGTATGGAATTTTTAAAAAGGTGTAATCTCTACTCCTAGTGCTTTAGTGTACTGAGAATAGGTCACTTTCCAAAAGTCACATGGGCAATAATCGTGAATACATAGTGTAAGATTTAAATTTTAACACATAAGAGCATCAACTCTACTTTTTGAAAGAACCCACTGATCTCAAATTAAAATCTTACATCTCAAATCATTCCCTCTTCTTTAAAAAAAAGAAAGAAAATTAAAGAGCCAACTGTTGAAACTAAATCAAGCTTCATGCAATGCTTTTTCATCCCACAATCTCCAAATTGATTGGTTCCTCCAGACTGGGGAGACTGGTGCTGTGTGTCTGTGTGTGTGTGTGTGTGTGTGTGTGTGTGTGTGTGTGTGTGTGTGTGTGTGTGTGTGTGTGTGTGTGTGTGTGTGTGTGTGTAATGGATTCAAACATGGTGAGGAGTGCTGACTGGGCATGACGGCAACCTGCAGGGGGTTTCCCTCCCCTGTGTGAGGGAGCTGATCGGACCCATTTGTCATGCAAGGCGGGCAGCTCGCTCCACCAGCACACTCCCTGATGTCAAAGTAATGGAAGCAGGCATGCATGCAGGAAACTCCTGGGAGGGGGTGTGGACTCTAGTTTCAGTAGTATTAGTACTCTAACACTAACACTTATTTTGACTAAATGTTTCATGTGGTATAAACCCTCACCTTCATTTGGTGGATTAATAATTCATTCTGGGGTGACACAGAGGAGCAGTGGGTAGTCCTGTTGCTTCACAGCAAGAAGGTCACAGGTTCAGGACCGAGAACTGAGACCTTTTTGTGTAGAGTTTGCATGTTCTCCCAGTGTCTTTGTGAGTTTTCTCCAGCTTCCTCCCACACTCCAAAGACATGCTTAATTGGAGACGTGCGGGTGTAATGTACGAGCAGACCCCTAGTGAGGAATAAGCGGATATAGAAAATTACTGACTGGCTAATTAATTCTGAAAAATTCAAATTGACAGGTAGTTGTTTGAAGTCATCAATCTATGGTCTAGTGCGGGGGTTGGCAACCTGCGGCTCTAGAGCGGCATTCGGCTCTTTAGCGCTACCCTAGTGGCTCCCTGGAACTTTTTCAAAAATGTTTGAAAATGGAAAAAGATGGGGGAGGGAAATATATTTTTTTGTTTTAATATGGTTTCTGTTATAGGACAAACATGACATAAACATTCTTAACATGTTCCAATGCTGTAAAAATGTGTAGAGTAAATATTAAATTCCAACATTTCTGTCAACAAAGATTTGCGGCATAGCCTGCGACACATTTCTATCAGCAGGGCAGGTAGCTGTTGTAAACAAACCGGTGGCTTGAAGACATATGCATTTGGAGTATTATCCATCTTTGGATCAACATACCTGTGTGAGCAGATAGACTCAAATACGAACTACATCAAGTCAAAATATTGCACCCGCCTCACAGATGAGAGCTTGCGGTCCTTCGTCAAGATTAAAGTTATCTCTTACATGCCCGATGTTGAGAAGCTGACCAGTGATGTCCGAGTAGTCACATGGTGTGTCATTCTCTACAGGATGCGCTGCAGGGAAAATAAACATTTAATCATGAAGGATCATTATGTATTTGTAGCCAACTTAGTCATTTTGATAGTAGATTTACACTCTTTTATTCTTTGTTCTGCATATCATGACAATATAAGTGTGTGTGTGTGTGTCTTGTTCTGCACTGAGTTATCTTCTAGGTGGACAAAGGAGATGTTGCAGCTGGTGACTTGACCAAGATGTGAACTTCCCTCCAACTGTTTAATGATTGTACCAGGTTCCTGTCGTATTGATAAGGAAATCATAAATGTGTTGGAACACCATACCTAACCTGGGAGAGTGGCTGAGAAGAAACAGACCTATTTACAGTCTAGAGAAAGGAAAACAAAACCTTGTATTAGTTAGACATTTACTACAGTTTATGTTGTTGCTGGCCCTTGCTGGTTAGAGTGGGTTGTTGCCAAAGTGGCACTGCCCATCATAAAGCAATTGATTATATCTGTAGATTGTTGCTTCTGCAGCAAACAATAACTGTGTGACGAATTGAGGACACAGTGACACCACCTCTAAATATGGTCTGATCAGGAAAAAACAACACATTTGGCTTTATCTTTATGTGAATGTTGTTCAAGTGTTTATTTGCATATAGAAAAAGTGCCATGACATAAAAACACAAGTGGTCACTTGAGTTATATGTTAATACCAGGTGTGGAACAGGGCCATTGATTATCCTCAGAATGCTTGAGACATTTATCACACGATGGGTTTATCACACATAAACCTTCATATGATTAACATATCTGTTTAAAGAAATGACGTGAAAATATTTTGCAAATGCACGTCACAAGTTTAAAGAGTCCAAGGCTTTTGAAATTGTCATAGGTTTGTGTATGATACTCTAATGCAGACACCAAGGGAACTAATTTAAATGACTAAGGCTATATTCAGTGTTACATTCGTGGTACGTTTGGCAGTTCTCCACAGATATCCAGCTGTAAGTGGTCCCAAGGTGCAGATGGCCAGGGTGTCGGTTGTAGTGGGGCAGGAGTGAGTGGCCCAGTCTTGCCACTGACGAGGCATGCGGCACAGGAGCGGATGAGGCCCTCCAGGTCGCGGTCAATGGCAGGCCACCACACCAATTCCCGGCACCTTTGTTTAGCTTTGACAATGCCTAAGTGTCCCTGATGTGCCATCTGTAGGATACGCCTTCTCAGGGACGCTGGGATGACAGCACATAAGCCACCGGCGATGCAGGCCTCACCCCGGCATGACAGTTCCTGCCTTACCCTATAGTATGGCTCCAGCTCTGGTGGGACATTGGCAGGCCATCCCTGTCTGATGTAGTCGCGAAGACTGCTGAAGATGGGCTCTGCTGCTGAGGCCGACTCAAGGTCCTGGAGGGAGACTGTGTCTTCCAGTGGTGCATGGACCAGATGCGCAACGTCCTCCTCATCCTCCAGAAAGACGGCGGAGCAGTGGGTGGCGTCGTTGTCCTCCTCTGGGCAGGGAGCAGAACAGTGGGCGGCAGTCGGGTGAGAGAGGAAATCTGCCACTACGTTGGACCTGCCAGGCATGAATTGAAGTTCGAAGTCGTACTGCTGCAGGCGGTCTGACCACCTGTGGAGGCGGAGGGGCCTGTGTCCCCCACCTGATGTTGACATGAGGGCTGTCAGCGCCTGGTGGTCTGTCCGAAGGGTAAAAGACCGTCCGTATAGGTATAAATGCCACCGTTCACACGCCCAGATGCATGCGAGGGCCTCTCTTTCACCCACTGAGTATTTCTGTTCGGTGGGGCTGAGCGCCCGGGAGGCATACTCAACCGGCTTTTCCACGCCATCATGAGGACGGCGCCCAGGGCGACAGCTGAGGCGTCACAGGTAACGAACGTAGGGCACTCCAGCTGGAAATGTGCCAGGACGGGAGATGTCGTGAGGAGTTGCTTCAGTTCGTCGAACGCAGCCTGGCAGTCTGGTGTCCAGATCCAGGGGGCATCATGCTTGAGGAGCATTCTCAGCGGGGCTGTGACGGTGGAGTACTCTGGCAAGAAACGCATGTAGTAGGCTGTCATGCCCAGGAATGAAGCCACTTGTGAGGCCGATGTTGGGGCGGGCACCGCGGTGATGGCAGCTACGTTGGACTGGAGAGGGGAAATGCCCTCTGCCGACACATGAAAACCGACAAAGTCAATGGTGGCGGCGGCGAACACACACTTCTCCGCGTTCAGGGTCACATGGTGGCGGCTGAGAGCGGCAAAAACCCGCTCCAGACGGTCGTTGTGTGTAGCCATGTCCGGTCCATGCACGACAATGTCATCCAAAAATGCCACAGTGCCGGGGCAGCTGGCCAGGATCGTGGACATGATCTTCTGGAAGCAGCTGGGAGCCGAACTGAGCCCAAAAGCCATTCTTGTGTAGCGGTACAGTCCAGTATGGGTGATAAAAGCTGTTAAGTCTCGTCTGTCTGGGTGGAGAGGGATTTGTAGGTAGCCTTGGCGTAAGTCCAACTTGGAAAAAACCTTTGAGCCATAGAAGTGAGTGGTGAGTTCTTCTGTTGTTGGAAGTGGGTACTTGTCAGGCACCACTGCCTTGTTGACCTGGCGGAGGTCGACGCAGACCCTCAGTGCACCGGACTTCTTCTTTGCGATGACGAGGTTGGAAACCCATGGGGAGGCATCAATGGGTTCTATGATGCCCTCGGCCTGGAGGCGCTGGAGTTCCTGCGTAACGCCGTCCCGAAGTGCCAGGGGAACACGGCGAAGGGGCTGAACCGCAGGAGGCACAGTGTAGTTCAGGAATGGTTTGTGTGTGAATGCGGTTAGGCACCCAAGGCCATCGAAGAGATCAGGCCGGATTTGTTGCCAAGTGGATGTCACCTGCAGTATCCGTGTTCCACTGTTGTCATGCAGCGTAAAGCCCAGGCTGCGGAAAAGGTCCAGGCCCATGATGTTCTCGCCGCGGCGTGTGATGTGGAATGGGAAGTGATCCACGGATGCAGAGCCGTAGCGGACTGGGAGGTTAAGTAGGCCGACAACATCGATTTTGCTACGACCATAACCGCAGAGAGCAGTGGAGGGAGGCAGCAGCTGTCTGTTTGGGAAGAGTAGCTTACATGTGTCAGCATTTAGCAGTGACACCTTGGCCCCTGTGTCGAGGAGCAGGGGAATACAACAGCCACCCAGGTCTACAGGGCACCTGGAGAATGTCACTGGGTGAGGGCCTATTGTGCACACCGGCACCACAGGGTCATGTGACTGTCCAGAGTAGTCTGCTGGAGCTGAACGGCACCATTTAGCAAAGTGGTTGGGTTTCTGACAGCGCCTGCATGTTTGGCCCCTTGCAGGGCAATCCTGGGCTCTCGTAGCATGGCGGTTGGAGCCACAGTTTCCACAGCGCCTCTGCTGGCGCGTTTGTTGAGGACGTGCGATCTGGACAGCATCAAGCTCTGCTGGGAGTTCTAGCTGTACTGGCTGTACTGGCTGCTCTGAAGGGACTGTAGGCCTGTTGTCCATAACGTTCTTATGAGGCTTGCCTTCTGCTATTTTAGCAACACATGCAGTGGCTGTCTCAATTTGCAAAGCAAGTGTCAGTGCAGCCGTTAGCGTCAGTGTGTCATCTTTAAGCAACAACTCCTCCTGAACTCTAGGATTAGCGGTTTTCTCTATGAGCTGGTCACGAATGAGTTCATCGCGCATGGCGCCAAAATTACAATGTTGCGCTAGGGCTTTCAAATCAGCAAAAAACTCCCTAGCAGACTCACCAGGGCGTTGCCATCTTTGCCTGAATTCCAGCCGACGGAAAAGAACGTTCTGTGACTTTTGAAAATGTCCATCCAGTGCCGTGATAGTAGCAACGTAAGTGTCCAGAGTACCATCCAGTGTATTGAAAATCCTGTTCCCCTCCGCTCCCAGCAAGTGTAGGAGGATAGCACGCTTCCTCGCGCTGGATGTATTGTCTAGTCCAGTCGTTAATAAATATTGTTCAAAAGACCGTTTCCACTGCTTCCAGGGAATGACGGGTTCTCCGGGCAGAGGAAGAAAGCTGTCTGGAGGTGGCAGGTTGAAAACGGCAGTATTATCGGCCATCCTCCTCGCCAATGTTACATTCCAAGAAAACACGACAGGTACCGCTTCTTGCTTAGCATCGACTGCTTTTTTATTTCCTCAACCCCGAAAAACCCCTGCGCCACCTACGGTGGCCTTCCCATGCCAAAACACGCATTTTGCAAAAGTCAACCTAAATGACTAACATTTATAACTGTAATGGTAGGCATATTTTACTAAATAAGAACACAACATTCAGAAAGCAGAGTTTAATGCTCAATTTAGATTTTTTGTGAAATCTGATTATTCAGAAAGGTCATTCACATTTCCAAATAAATGCTTGTAACTTGTACAGTATGTGACATATAAGTACCTGAGTAACTCCTTTTTTTAGGATGAGATTAAGGAAGAAAAGAGCCAGGTTTTTGGCCATAGTTGTTGCTTTCCTCCCTCTTCCACCTATATTTCTAGGCAGAATAGTGGTGTTTGTCGATTGTTGATGATGTGTAGGTTGGATCAACACGATCCACAAACACAAAAGATCAGATATGTATTGGTTATAAGATCACATATCCAAGTTGCCCGATCTCCGTCATTGAAACTGATACAGTTCAGATATAGGTTGCATAGGGGCGAAAAAGTCTAATTAGTGTTGCTTTAGGTTGCAGTCTGAATGTAGCCTAACAATTCTTAAACATCCAGAGGACTGAGGAAGGCAGGTGGAACAGGTGGCAGGATGGATAATCTGCAGAGACACACTGCAGCCATCACAATCTGGCAGCAAATGGATAGCAGAGGGCCGGTATATCAACTTCTGGGGCAGATGAGGTGATGAGCAGCAGGTGAAGATAATTGGGGAGTGAGCAACTGGTGAGTAGGTGGGTGTAGGAACCAGGCAGTCAAGCAGAGCGGAGCAGGTGGATCCAAAGGCAGGAACTGAAGAATCAATATTTTTTTGAGAATCAGGCTCAGGTTTACAGGCCAGACAGGATGAAATGACTGCATCTTATGAGGGCATAGATAACAAGCAAGGAGCTTGCTGGCTTGAGGAAACACAGGTAGGGTGAGCCTATGCTAAATATATTTATTGAGTCTTGTACTTGAGGGGGGACTTGCTCAGTTGTTGCTGGAGACAGTTAGCTTGGATAAACCCATCCTTCATTGCACACAAATTAACTTCACTGTTGAATTCAGTCTGGAAACCCAAAGGAACCAATTTTCCCTTTATCTAGGGAACCAATCACAGAAAGAGGGAGGGTGCAACAAGACAATGACGAAACACAGAAGCGACTTTGATAACTGTGATCCAACATGGTGGCAGATGGTAATTTACCTTTCATTGCTGCTTGGCCTAAATTCCTTAGGACACCAGTTTATTTTGGAAAATGAGCATCTTTTAGCACCAAACTATTTTTATTGTAATCCAGTATTGGTTACATCATTGGGTATGTTTAATATGATTGGCTATAAGCTACTACAGATGCTTTTGACAGACATTCATATTGCCAAATAAATGGCTGTGGGCTAAACCATGCCTCCAATATGAACAAATGAACGGACGGTTCCCAGACCAAATATCATTGTACATTGATATTCAGTCTAGCAATCGTATTGGATGCCATATCTATGTATGTACATTGATATTCAGTACGATATTAGCCAGACTAGGAAACAGTATTGAAAAAGTCCTCTGTGATTTATCTACTTTTGAGGTTTAATAAAAAGACAGCAATTAACTGAGAGGTCTAAAATATTCCTTTCATTTATTGCAATACTTCAAATGAGACAGAGAGAAATAACCAAAAAACCTACAATAATTGAGTTGTTTTGGATTCTGCTGGATTCTGGGTCTGCATGGTTTATTTCATTCAGCTGCAGTCTCCAATATTAATCAGCCCCTGATTAGCACAATGAACTGAAAACTAAGGCAGGGTGGAGGTCTGGAGATGGGAAACACTATCTCAGATAATATTTAATCATTGGAGGCTGTTGCTACCACTGATGTGTTCAGGTCCTTCATGTCGTGGGAAATTACAAGATTGAAATTCAGCTCAGCTGCTTCCCTCCACCAGTTCATTTGTTTCAGACCTGGACGCTGCTCTGTCTTATGTCCTGGGATATGGAGTAATTATTACAGGGGCAGCCTGGTTTATTCTATATAATTGCTTCCCACTGTTTCCCTCCCATTTAGTGGCTGTTTAAATACACCACAACTAATCATAGATGTGTTATAAGACCTGGCTATGGAGCTGGCTTTAAAAAGAACACCATCTTTTCCCAGTGGCCACTTGTGTTACTGCAAAAAATCACATGCAATCCAAATAGCAATAGTAAAAGAGAAGCCTGTGAGGTTCACAGCAACTATAAGTTTGCAGACCTCAAAAACTGTGGTGCTTATACCAGCAGTATAACCACTCAATAATAAATCAAACATAGTAAAATAGTGATATTATACAGGTCATCTGTGTAGAGCTGTGTAGAGTGGCGCAGGGGTTAGCGCTGTTGCCTCACAGCAAGAAGGTTGCAGGTTCAAGACCTCCTTGGTCCTGGGTCTGGGACCTTTCTGTGTGGAGTTTGCATGTTCTCCCCATGTCTGCGTGGGTTTTCACCGGGTACTCCGGCTTCCTCCCACAGTCCAAAAATATGCTGAGGTTAATTGGCGACTCTAAATTGCCCGTAGGTGTGAGTGTGTGAGTGAATGGTGTGTGTGCCCCATGATTGGCTGGCGACCATCTGGGGTGTATCCCTGCCTCTCGCCGTAACGCGCTGGGATAGGCTCCAGCAGACCCCTGCGACCCTAATTAGGAATAAGCAGGTATAGAAAATGACTGACAAATAATGTTTTGCAGAATGAAAAGTCAAAAACTTTTTAAAATACAGTTTTAGGAAGCATTCATCGGGTCTCTTAAAATGTACAGTCTGTGTTCATGTTTGGTTCTTGTCATTTAAAAGACCATTTGTATCTTTTTTTTTGATGACAAGAAAGAAATGTCAAATTGTGTAACTGAGAAATAATGATAAATATTTAATCTACCTAGAATATAAAACGTGTTAATAGCATGTATTTTTAATATTTTAAAAGACAGTTAAACTATCTGGTAGTTTAAGGTTACAGCACAGTTTTTAAGGTTACACCACATGGCAGTTTTGACATTGACCCTTATATAAAGAAGAAGAACACAAAGCTTTCTAAAAAATCAGCAATTTTGATGGATTGGAACATTGGCAGGGGCTCAATTTCTTAACAGGTTTTACAAATAAATAAAACCAATCGTTGACACACTCATTATTCAACTCATTATTTTGAAGCTCTCTTGGCCAATATATGTCCCATTGGACAGATAGCTCATTTGTCCCACAGTCTGTTATTCTGAAAATGAAAAACAATTGCACTTAAACCACGCTCACCCAGTTAGAAACATTCATAGACTGCAATCAACACCTGCAAGTAGCCAAAATAGTTGATAGCAGATTGTGTGTACTTATACCAGATAGGAACGCAGCACAGTTTTATTTGTGATGCAAGCCTGCTGCAGTCCACAATGAAGAATTTAATCAAATGCTTCACGCTGAGATTTGTAGAATCATTACATGACCATATATTTTCCTGCTTAAGCATCTTAAAATAACTGTTCATCTTGGGAGGTTCTATTTTTTCTGCCCAAAAAGTGAACATGAAAGTGGAAACTTGGAAAATGTGTCATTCCCCTTTAAGTAAACTCAAAGAGTGATAAATAAAACCAATAGCTGCAACATCTTGATGCGCCAACTATGGTCCTTATTTTTGAATACTGGAGGTTGATCCCCATTTCCACTCAAAGGATTTTCCATAACGTTTTATCTTTTCTTTAAAGTTAGGTTTTAGGAATAAATAGGCATGCGCACTTTACATTGAGGTCTCCATGTACACCTGACTGTTCTCAGACTGTGATGTGCACGCATGACTCCAGAGAAAGGATCTTGTTGATATAGACAAACATCAGTTATCAAGAAAAATAAAACTTGTGGCTAATCTCATTTTATGGCATGAGATTATGTGTAAAGGCATTTGCTCTGCACTTTCTTTCTTTCTTGTTTATTTAACCCTTTAAGACCTATGCTTAAAAATTTACGCCTGGACTTTTTTAATATAGCGCTGTTGCCTCACAGCAAGAAGGTCGCAGGTTCAAGACCTCCTTGGTCCTGGGTCTGGGACCTTTCTGGGTGGAGTTTGCATGTTCTCCCCATGTCTGCGTGGGTTTTCACCAGCTTCCTTCAACAGTCCAAAACATGCTGAGGTTAATTGGAGACTCTAAATTGCCCATAGGTGTGAATGTGTGAGTGAATGGTGTGTGTGCCCCATGATTGGCTGGTGACCATCTGGGGTGTATCCCTGCCTCTCGCCGTAATGTGCTCCCAGCAGACCCCTGCGACCCTAATGAGGAATAAGCAGGTATAGAAAATGACTGACTGACTGACTTTTTAAATAATCCATCTCTGAACCTCAATGGAGGTTTTATCCCACGTGAGGTTCGTCTTCCTGACATTTTCATTCACAAAATCCACTTATCTGCTCTCTTTCAATACCCTTTCACTGCTCGTTCTCCGCTCTGTCACTGCTTCCAGTAAAGTCCCAAGTGACATTACCATAATGACACTCAATTTTCTGTAAAGCGCACAGTCTCAGCTTTTAGAAACCATTTGAATTTTGCAGATAGAGCAAACCATCATGTAATTACGGTAATCCCAAGTGCACATGCAAAATGTGTCACAGGCAAAACGGTTTTATAGAGTTAACAATGCACATTGCATATTAATGAACACTTTGTGATGCACACATAATGTAAAGTCACGTTAAGTATGTCAGATTTAGCTCAAAGCTAATTTCTGTCCATAGACCTCAAATAGACAGTAATAATGTTAGCAATGATTACATTCATGTTCACAATAATAGCAGTGTGTTTAAAAACATTAGTAAAGCCAAAATCCTTATAGTAATTTTTATTTTGAATCAAAATAAAAAAATAGAAAAATATGTCCATTTTTTAATTATGTTTCAGACAATTAAGAAAATTGAATATTAGACTGACAAAAAAATAACAGTGTCTGATTTTTTTTTACAAACTCAAATATTTACTGTATAAATTTAAAAAATTTTCAGGATTTAGCATATCTGTGAGTCACTAAACTAGTATGTACTTGTATTACCATAGTTTCTGAGAACTGCTTCACATCTGTGTTGCATGGAGTCAACTTCTTGTTCCTATGAATGGGTATTTCAGCCTTACAATTCCTCTGCATTTCATAGTTTTGCCCCAGAAACATAATTGTTGATGTCAGCCTACAAGTTTTCAATGGGATTGAGGTTTGACATTTCCTCTTCGGTTTAAGGCAACATGACCTCAAGTATTCTGATATAGGCAAACTGATCCATGATCCCTTGTCTTCATTCTGAAGACACCTTAAGAGGTTGTGTTGCCTTATGCCAAAAAGCATATATATATATATATATATATATATATATATATATATATATATATATATATATATATATATATATATATATATATGATATAAAATGCAGTGTTCCCTTTGCACCAAAATAAAAAGATTATTATAAATATTTTTGCTTTACTCACATTTCTAAACACATTGCCAATATTAACTTTATATATATACATATATATATATATAGTAATGAATACAAAATAATTAATTAAATCACTAGATACATAGTTATTTCAGATAATTGATTGCTTATCAATAGCCAATGTCATCTGAATAATCAGTGCAAGACACTACATTTTGTTGCTGCCAGTACGCTGCCATAATTGAGGCACATGTATATTCAATAAATTACAGTATTGTTTTATATTTCTGAATAATGCACCTGGCCTAACTGGTTTAATGTGCTTGACCTTTACTTTTGGATTTAATTCATGAAGCACAGTTCACCAATAAAAAATTGGATTTCAGATCTTCTCTTCTTACTGTATTTAATTGATTAGTCATGCACTACAATTATGCACCACAATATCCTAGAATTCAAATTCTTTATCAGGAGACCTTTAGCAGATATGACATTAAAATGCGATTAATTCAATTAATTAATTACAAAATCCTGTAATTAATTGGATTCATTTTTTTAATTGACTGATAGCACATATATATATATATATATATATATATATATATATATATATATATATATATATATAGCTCACAAGACGAGATGAGACACGAGATTGGGTTCACGAGATCGAGACGAGACGAGATTTTAAGAAAACTAAATTACAAATTATATGAATGCCTGGACAACAGACTTTTATTTTACTGAGTTGCACATGGATTTTATAACTCTGTAAGCGTTAACTTTTAATGAACTTCTTCCTTTTAATGAACTTCTTCCTCTACAAATTGAAAAAATAAAAAAAATAAATAAAATAAAATGTTATAAAAGTTAAAATATATAGAAAAAATATATACATTTGTCCTTTGTTCAAGTGCAAACAATATGTGCAAAACAAAAAGTTCTTCTCTGTCAGCAGGTGCAGTTGTTGATGTGAGTACTGAGCTGTGGTAGTGCTGTAAATGTCTCTGCTTTGTGCTCGTATTCACTGCGCTGTACGGCATTGTTTGCATACAGTGTCTGCATATTGTCCGTGTCTTATCAGTCACTCTCTCACCATTTATCATTTCTGCCGGGAACCCGAAATGCTGCCAAACAAACGATTTTTAACGCGACGAGAAATCACGTCAAATCACATCTCATCACACACCTAATATACATATACATATACATATATATATATATATATATATATATATATATACAGTATATCAGTGGTGATTTGTGATCCTTCAAACAGGGGAAGCTCATATTTGCTGTACATCGTACATCATAAACATGTTATTAACAGACATCCCAAGTTACAAATAGTAATTTCAGGGAGATGTTTGTTGTCTATCGAGATTGAGTGTTTTTTTTATAAATATGCAATGCGAGTGAGAGCATGCAGGCAAAAGAGTAACTCGTGCATTATACGTGGATCGCTTCGATTCAAATGTGCAGGCACGTGAGCGAGAGAGAGAGAGAGAGAGAGAGAGAGAGAGAGAGAGAAACGCGATCATTACACATCTCCCTGAAATGACTTTGGAACCTGGGGTGTCTGCATCATATAGTTTTGAAACCTGTCAGTCAAACTACATTCTGATTTTCATCCAATCAGCATGTGGACGCTCAGTGTCCAGGCCCCGCCCACACTCCATTGACTCCCAGAGACGCTCAGCGTCCGGGTGGGCTCTAATTTTCAGCATTTATCCAATGGGCGCCAAGTTTTGAGGCGATGAAAAGAAAGCCCCATTCACTCAGAGACGCTCAGCGTCTATGGGGGGAATTTGGTTCATTTTTTCTTGCTTTCTTAAGATACAATTAAATTGATCTTAATGATGTCTTTTTATTCTCCTATTATGGATTTCTTATTTTATGTGGGACAAAGCATTGATGAGACTAAAATTAGAATGTGGAGGCAGCATCAGCTCCCTGCCAAGATTCACAGTGCGCACTGATAGCGACAAACTATATTTTCTAAAGGCAAACTGCATCTTGATGTTGTACCTAGTAAAGACTATAAAGAGTAAGCAACATTTAAATTCTTGCTAATAACAATTAAGGAATTATGATGTAGCCAAATAAATCTCAACAATACGACCAGCGGATGCCTGCGTGCTGCTGGCTGCAGCTTTCCAATCTGGAGCACAAGCTCCACTGGCCGGATAATTTAAAACTGATATATAATATTAACATCATACTTATTGTTATTTTCTATTATATCCTCTCTATCAGTCAGCAGGTGCTAACACTTCTGGGTGTTTCATTTCCACCAGGAAACCAATGTCACTGAAACAGCTAGACCAGCAGGCCACTGTGTGATCATACAGTTGAACTCAAAATGATGAGCCCCCTCTGTGAAATTGAACATAATTCTTGATTTCTCCATGAAAATTACTATTGACAACAAACGTTTATTGTCACACTGAGTTTTAACAAAAATTAGCCAAAATGAGATCTAAAATTATTAGCCCCCTGACCATTAATAGTCAATTGTGAACCCTTTTTGACCCACAACTGACAACAACCTCTTTGAATAGTTTTTCACTAGGTTGGCACAGGTCTTCTGAGGAATTTTGGTCCATTCCTCCATTGCAAATTGTTCCAACCATGCATGGTTTTCGAGCATGGACATTCTTTTTCAGCACCTCCAACAGGTTTTCTATGGGATTGAGATCTGGGCTCTGTGCAGGCCACTCTATAACCTTGGTCTTGGTATCCTTGAGGTATTGCTGGACTACTTTAGATGTATGCTTCGGGTCATTATCTTGCTGGAAGACCCAGTGACGACCTAAGCAAAAAGTATGAGCAGACTTCTGCATGTTTTCCTTCAGAATTCTAAGGTAGCCTTCTTTTTTCATGGTGCCATGCACCCGAACCAGGCTCCCTGTACCTGAGGATGTGAAACAGCCACACAGCATGATGCTGCCACCACCATATTTAACTGTGGGAACTATTTTCACAGGGTTGAAGAGGTCTCCCTTTTTTCCCATATGTAGGCAACGTCCACATGCCCAAACAGCTCCAATTATTCTCTATTACAATTATCCATTATTCCATATAAAGACAGCCTAAGACCAATTTCATATTCCAATGAGGATATTGGGGAAAATGTTCCATAATTTAAGGGGGGCTAATCATTTTGAGTTCAACTGTATGTTTAGGTGACCCATTACCCATTAAATTTGTTCTTACAACCTTCTCATTGGTGCCTCAGTCTCTCTGGCAAGTGCAAATCTTAAAACTAAGAAGGTGATTCTCCGCTCTTTTTAGTTTAGTTTTTGTTATATCAGTAATATTTTCAACACAACATTAAATTAAATTAGTTGAATACAGAAATGTGTCCTATGAGTCTATCTATATATTATTCCAATGCATCTGTTTTGGGAATATATGTCACTGATCCATTACAATTTTCCTCCTTTTAGCTTTCCTCCTTTTATGCCATGTTTGATCATGCATTGCAGCCAGTTGTAGCATTTTTTTTCTAGATTGTGTCATCAACATGCATTATCACAACAGAATTAAAATATCTTTTGTATGCTAATTTTATATAATTTATATTGCATATTGTTTATATTGCCCATCACTAATGCAAATACATTCCAGTAGAGTCAGAAAATATAAATATAGAGTAAACATGCAGAATAGTTCTTCTTTAACTTATAGCAATATTTATATTCTAAGCTGCTAAACAAACCTGCACCTTTACATTGTTAAATCCCCCAGGGTCCTAATCCTGAAGACACATAAGCAGTTTGATGAGGTCAAACGTAAATGGTTTTATATAATAGCTTATATAGCTTATTCTAGGGAGGAAACCTGCAGGTTAATATTCAATAACATCACCTCCAAAATCAGCACCTTTTGTTTCTGGGCAACGGTTTGACAGAAACTTCATGTAAGTGTGAACAATATCCTGAACTCATTATGGGATTTCAAGTAAACTCCTTAAATTTTTTATGATATATTTTCTAATATTTGTGTGGGGGTCTCATTAATCGCCAACATCTCTGTTTGACAGAGCTGAGTAATATGTAATTAATACAAACACAGGGAGGGACTGCAGAGGCCAGCCCGCCAGTATCACTCCATTAATAAACATGATTCCCTACAAGATGAACAATGGATTAGCTTTGTTTGCTCTGCACAAGCGTTAATTATACCACCGTTGATTAAAGTAAGCCTGCATATTGTATGTTAACAAAGGGGTATGTGAAGGTGAGAAGGTGAAACACAGCCCAGAGGAATGTGGCTCATGTAATTTTCTTTCCTTCTTTTTTATCTCTCCATCTGTGTCTTCTTTTATCCCATCTTTTCTGTTGGCTCTCAGTGTTCCATGAATCTTCTCTTAAACCAGAGCAGCAGTTTCAATTAAAGGTAAATGATTGATCATTTGTCAATCGATAAAGTAATTTCAGAAATAATATAATAATAATAATAAACTCCTGACTAACTAGGTCTAGATCATGGGATTCTGCTTAGCTCTAGAGCTCTAGTCCTAGAAAAGACCCAGACATCAGGCTTCATCCATGCTGATACAGATGGGGGTTAATTAACCAGAGAAACTTGTGGCACTTGTAGGAAATGTTTGGATCAACTTTCAAGACTTCATTTATGTCCATTACTGCATTAAAGCATGTATGTCTAAGTTGTTAACTATTACTTAAATCCTGAAATTTAATATCTCTGTTTTTTGGGGTCAGGTAGTTAACTACTTATTTTTGTACCATTTGAATGTCCAATATAAACTTTACTGTTTTGTTTTTATTATTTGACATTTTTACATCCTTAAAAAGATTTTAAGCACCAAAGATCATCTCAATATAGTTTTGCACTTCTTTTCTCAAGCTTCTTTCTGAGCCTCTCATCTGATTGGCTGATTTGAATGGCTGTAAATGGAGGTGTGGACGGAAACTGTATAGTAGTGACATCACAACTTGTTTTAAGGCACAGTTTTTGAATATATGCTGTTTTTCTATGAACTGTGCATTTTTGAAACAAGGGACTGTATTTATACTCCTTTCATATATACAGTAAAATTTATTCTATATGGTATTCATTGGACTAAAACTCCTTACATTTCAACATAAAATGTAAAAATGTGTGTTCTAAAATGATTGAACTGTAGTTGAAAGAAAAACATTTTTCTTTTGTAAACACTTTTCCATCGGCTCTGTGAAAGATTTCATCAATAAATCAGAAACTAAACAGTGAGGATTTCAGACTGTCAGCAGACAAAATGGTTGGATGAAGTTAGATGTAAGTTTGAGATTGGAAGGGAATAAATATCTCAATGAATATAAGCAGATCACACTATTCTTGAGTGTTGTCTTGAATCTGAGGTTTACAGACTGTTGTATGTGCAGTACCAAAAGGATGCTCAGTTACAAATGAGTTAGCACATTTGTCTATTTTTTGTGCATTTAAAGTAATTTAGAATTATTTAAAAGAAAAAAAAATCAACCCAAGGACTTCTTTCAGCACGTCCCAAGACAACAATATGCTGAGGCCTTTCTAGGAACTTCTTGGAACAATGTTACATTAGAATGGACACCACCCTTAACCCTAACATATAGAAGACTATCCCAGACACCTTGGACCCTTTACAGTTTGCTTATCATTGGAACCGGTCCACTGACAATGCAATCAACATCGTCATCCACACCACCCTCATTCACCTGGAGGCCAAGGACCCATATGTCAGACTGCTTTTCATCAACTACAGTTCAGCGTGTAACACAGTCATCCCATACAAACTCTCTGCTAAACTCCCCAATCTTGGACTGACACCTGCTCTCTGTAACTGGGTACTGAACTTCCTCACAGAGAGACCTCACTCAGTCAGAGTCTGCAACCGTACATCAGGAATAAGAACTGTAAGCATAGGGATCCCCCAGGACTGCGTACTGAGTCTCCAACTGTACAACCTCTTCACCTAGGACTGCGTGGCCACCCAGAACAACACTAGTATTGTTAAGTTTGCAGACGACACTACAATAATCAGACTGGTCACTGGTGGGTTGGAGACAGCGTACAGAAGGGGGGTGACAGAACTTGTTTCCTGGTATCAGGACAGTATATGATAATATAATTGAAGATAGAAAAGACCAAGGACATGATTATTGACCCATGGAGGAGGAGAGTGCAGTACACACTACTGTGCATAGGTGAGACAAAAGTGGAGAGGGTGAAAACCTTCCCTGGGACTTACATCGTCTAGGAGGAAAGGCTGAGGGTATTCGGTATGCCATCCAAAGTTCTCACCACCTTCTCCAGCATCACTGGAGAAGCCTTCCCCTCATTTCAGAACATTTACTCCACCAGGACCACCTGGAAAGCACACAGCATCACCAAAGACAATACACACTCCCAACAGACTCTTTATGTTCCTGCCATCAAACAGACACTACCAGAGCCTGAGATCCAGGACCACAAGTTCTGTCAAACAGCTTCTGCCCACAGGCCATCAGACTTGTGAACAGCTCTCTCATTAGGATTAAGACCAAGAGCTGATGTATGCATTGCATCATTCCCACCCCTCCCCTCTTTGCTCCTGAACTGAATTTACTGATTTAACTTTACCCCTCACCCCACCACCTTACCGTCACTTACCTTCAAACCTCAGCCCCACCCTGCCATATAAACTACTATTTCTTGATTTCTCTATATTTTAGTTTAAATACGTTAATCTTTTAGGTTCATATTTGTGTGGTTAGGGGAGTGATATAAAAATTCAGATAATTATTGACCCATGGAGGAATATAATAATTTCATTGTTCAGTATGACATCTGTTATAACTGGGCATATAACTATAAAAATTTTGAATCTTGACTCAAACCTTTCTCACAAGAGACAGCTCAACAATCTCTATACAAATAAACAAAAAGTCTTCCAACTGGACTTGATCAAGCTGACGAAGATCCTTGTTTCTGTGTGTTCGCTAAACTGAAAAAGTCAGTCTAACATAGGCTCATTTTTCCTGTTACAATGTGCCATAATGTCCTATGAAGGGTTTTTAATGAAGACAACTACCTAAAAGTGTTTCCCAAATTTTACCTTAGCGGCTGTTTTAAAAGTACAGTGTGTAAGATTTAGTACCATCTAGCAGCATCTTGCGGTACAGACTCAGTGGAAATTAAATATAATACTCATATATGTTTTAATTAGTATGTAATTCAATCAGCATAAGACTTGTTCTGTTTTGATTACATTTGATTTATCTATTTTTATCTTTTATACAATAGCCTAGAATGAACAAATAATGACTCCAGAGACAACCTTTTATGTTTTTGGTGGCCCTTGGAACGTCTCCTATAGCAGTGGTCCCCAACCTTTTTTGTACCGCAGACCGGTTTAATGTTTAATGTAAAAACTAAATAAAATGACAAGATCGGCATTAAAAACTGTGGAATTTTCTCTATAGTAATAATAATAATAATAATAATAATAATGAACGTAAATCCACTGTGTAATCATGTGCAACTTTATTAGCAGTGTCCTCGTAACATCACACCAACAACAGAACATCACATGAGCAACATCGTTTCTACCCCAACACAATGCAACACACTCTGGTTGCTATGGTAATGTTTAAACATACCTTCAAAATAAGAGGTATGCACACAAAAACAAAGTGCATGAAAATGCTCGCTAGTCACAGCAGCACTGAATCAATGGGAGCCCTGAGCTCATTAGCGGGATGTATCACGTGACGTGTTTTGTCGCAGCCTTGACGTGCGTCAAGTGAGACGGATGTAACAGAGAAAATCTGGTCACTTTTCAAAATAAAACATAATTTTCGAAAAAAATTAAATAAAATAATGGAAATTTTTTCTTTCTGTGTGGCCCGGTACCAAATGACCTGGCCTGGAGGTTGGAGATCACTGTCCTATAAGATGGAGTACTTAGTTGCCATCTGCAATCTTGCCACTAGATTCCGCCTGAAAATTACACACTGCACCTTTAAGGTAGAGTTTACTATGTACTTTAAGGACTGTTTTAAGTTGAAGCTGAAAGTATATCAATTGATAGCAGGTGAATCAATTTTCTCACTGGTATATAGGCTTATAAATTAAGTTTTAATTATACAAGTGAGGTCATAAACCCATCCATCTATCTAATGTCACAGCAGATGATACCATGCCTACGTAAAATCATCTACTCATCCAAGTTAATTAATTTATTATTTATTTATTTAATTTTATTTATATCTTATATAGCACCACACTACAATACTGAAGTGGAGCCAGAGGAAGTCTAGTGCGTGCTTCATCCAGGGCATTTAAGAGGAGCGTAACTGTTTACATAATAATTGTTGAGCTCATGCAGTTAAGGTCAAGTCTCTGGATATTCATCTCATGAGATATTGTTTGGATCAGTAATTTTCATATAAGTTAATAGGAGACAATATGCGTGCATGCAGCATAATGTTGGTCTAATAAGTAATAAACCGATCTGGAGAGTGGTTCAGAGCACTTATAGGACCTTCCTTAGTCAATGTAAAGCTTCGCTTAAGAGCAAATCTTGGAAACTTTTACCAGCTTAAAGTAGGGGTAGGCTGTGAGTTTCTGCACTATCTGCACTTTTTGTCATAATATTTACATTTGTAATTAATGGTAAGCCATAAATTATGATGTTTAAAAAGAAATCACCAAAATCCATAATAGATTATGGGTACAGGAGCAAACTTACCTCTAATCAACAGCCAAACCAGAACCAATCCACTTCAGTAGGCAGCCTGGCTGTCCATCAAAAGGCTGAGCCACTGCATATAATTAGCACCTATTAATTCATTTAACCTTTTTTTCCCACAGGGGGAAATTTTCTTTTATTACATGTTGTCTAAGAAACACAGAAATGACAATGACATATAGTGTGATATAGTAGTAGTAGGAGAAACTGGCGTGTCAGCCAGCCTATACAGCGGTGAGAAAATGTTCGCCGGATTACTGTGATGAGTGAGGAGCACGGACCCGAAAGAGCCACCAGAGAACCCAGTGAGAAAGGTCAGAAAAAGTATTTGGTGAAAAAATTATGACCGGTTAGGTCCTTGTAACGTATTCATGACTGATCGAGCAGTGTGTTCGCCTTGCACCGAGTGAGCTGCTCACTCACTCTGCCTCGCTCCAAGTGATGGCTCTTTTAGCAGCATTTCTGTTGGACAGGTAACGTTATGCTTTCAGCAGTATTGAGGAAGGATGAGGGCAGGGCTTATGAATCAAATTCTGTTTGAGAAAATGACAAGTTTTTGTCTGAAACAATATTGCCCGGGAAGACCTTAACCCATTTGAGGCCACCAGCGGTTATAATCTATGATGGTTATTTTCTACTCAGAATAATAAAATCGAAATGTTACTTGTGCGTTTTTCAATAATATCATAGTAGAAAAGACAGGAATAAATTTGGGCTTAAATGGGTTAATGTTGACTTTACAATAGAATTAGAGGTTAGGGATTAGTTAAGGGAACATAAAAGGGAACCTATAGTTTTAAGTGTTGTTCCAGTTCAAGTGTTGATGTGGAGCTTCGGCTGCTGTCCATGATGCTGAAAGGCTGGTTTGCAGGAGTGTGTCACCTGGCCAGTCACCTGTGTGGTCTTTGTGATTAAAGCAGAGGTTGGTAGCACAAACCAAAAAAAATTGCATAGCATTTTATGTTCTTCTCTCCTCAGGATGATGAATTTAGACATTTACACTTTGAAAAAATTTGTTTGTTATTTAACGGTCTCTTTTACTTGGAAGGTTACAAAAAAACTGGAATGATGTGGAATTATGTTTTAGAAACAGAGCATTTGGTCACTTTTATTTGTAAAGCCTGGGAAAAGAGGAAAACTTTTGAATTTGAGTTCTATAATATGCATGTATTGATGTATTTATGTTTATGTGTGAGTGTGTTTACATTTGGATGTTGGGGGTCCTGAGAAATTAGAGCCAATGACAACAAAGGATTTCAAACTGTTGACATAACTGTGCTTGACTAGTAACAGGTGATTTGATTAGTTTATGGTTTCTATGGTGGTGAGACAATACTTCAAATCTAGACTGAACCAGAAATGTGCATGGTAAGTAGCCTGATATGACAAATACCTGTCTTGATGGCATCTATCAGAAATAATGCTGTTAGTTTGATTTATTAACATATTTTTTGGAAAAGTGACGTTTATCGTGGTGGCCCAATTTACCTCAACCCCCTAAGCTAAAATGGGCCTAACCCTCTGTGTCACTCACAAACATTTATGACATTTGGTTCAATTAAAACATGGACAGTATGTTGCTTGTCATGTGACTTTTATGTGTCATGTCGCTTTTATGTAGTGCGAGCTTAGCTAAAAGGTGTGTTAGCTGTTAGGTCTTGTTTAAATAGCAGCAATATGAGTTTGTTTAAACCATTGTAAAAGTTATGTGGTTCTAGGCAATTGTGTTTTAACATTAAAACTGATAATTTAAGTTTGAATTTGAATGTCCCTTTGTCATTTAAATAGTTATATATATATATATATATATATATATATATATATATATATATATATATATATATATATATATATATATATATAATGTTTTCATTCCTTTGTTTATACACCATTACACCATGCGAGTCTATTTGTTGTGCATGATGTTACACTGATGCTTTCAAAATGTACCTTTCCTCATGCAAATGAAACCTACACCTCTTGGCCTGAATCGGCTGACTTCAGTCACCTCCATTTCATTAACTCAATCAACACAATTTCCATGTAACTTTTCAAAACAAGCATCAACAGCCAAACTTCATAACTTTGACTCCCAGACATCTGTGCAATTCTCTCATCCCAGCCAAGGTCAACCTGACCTAGAATACACACAGTTACCCATCAAACTGGAAATTCTGTTCCCTCTCTGCTCTGTCTTGTTGGTTTTCTGAGAATCTACTGCACCTGCTGGTAAATTGTTTTTCATGTAGCATTAAAAACTATCAAAACTGGTTAGTCACATTGGACTGCTAATATTTTGAACACTACTGTACATAGCATGAAACTGTCAGACTATGTTCACGATTGTCTATTTCTTAGATATTATTTAGGTCATTTTAAGTAATAAAAACATTCAAAACATTTTTACAAGTAATATTTCATGCAATAGAGGGTCAATAATTGAAGAGATTCTCCTCAGGATAGTGACAAAATATATAAATATATACACATATATACAGAAGCCAGAATCTGTAGATGAAAAATATGCTGTCATAATTGTAACTGAGTATGATTTGCTCACATGCATGAGAACACTGTGTCCTTACTACAGCTAACACTTCCAGAGTTGACTCATGACTCTGTTTCCTAATGGACCAAAAAAAAAAAAAAAAATAGATGAATCTGTTTTTCTAGTCGCTTTGAGAAAAGTGAAGTAACTCAGGCTAACTTCGGTGATGAATTTGCCAGGTGCATAGTGTTATCTTTCCTTTCTCCCCCTCTTCCATCCCTTCATCCCTCGTCGGAGCCCCAGCGGAGCGGCAGATCGTGTCACACCACTATCTCATCATTAACTTCCACCAACACTGTGAGAGCAGAATGGATAGCCTCACTTCCTACGTCGTCACATTGGGAATGGGCTTTAATGGACCGTCAAAGAAGGAGGGTGTGTGTGAGAGAGAAAGAGTGGGTGTACTTCACTGTAAGTGCCTGTACGTTTGTGTCATTCACCTCTGTGTGTTTTCACGGGTTCACGGTGATAATTGTCCTGTGTCAAATTTTTTGTAGTTCTTCAGGGAAAATCTGAAATACATACACAAGACTTGGAGGACATACAAGGTTTTTTTAATACTTGTTCCATCAGAAACAAGCAGTGAACACACCTCTGATGTATCATCATCCAGCTATGCAGCACAGTACATTCTAAAAGCTATTTATCTTTTTCCTTTTAATTCATTTACCTGATATCAGAATTGTGCAATACTTTTGTAAGCACAAGCTACTATAGCCAGATTCTAACAGACTTGTAGGACATTTCATTTGTATAGAGCAGGGGTGTGGCCCTGGGGCCAAAACTGGCCCATTAAAGGGTCCAATCTGGCCCACTGGCTCAAGGCAGGAAATGACTTCACCGGCTGCTTACAACATTAAAATATTGTTCAGTGCTGCTGTGGATCTGGATCATAACCAATCACTAATGTTTGTCATGCGCCAAAAACAAAAATAAATAAAGCCTCACCAACGATTGTTCTGGCTCTGTCTTTAAATTTCTGGATGTTCAGCAGCACTGCTTGATTTTCCACAATGGACTAAATGGCTATTACTGATCTACCATAGAGCATAGACAAACTAGTACACAAGCTTAACATCATTGTTTTTGGCCACGCCCTCTGTTTGCTGACTAGACAGGTAAATGTTCAGGGTACTGAAGGAAAATGGAAAATTGGGCATCTGCAATAATTTCTTGTTGAATGGAACTTAATATATAATCTTGTGGTTGTTGGTACATGACTTCACATCTTATTACTGCAGATCTGTACACACACACACACACACACACACACACACACACACACACACACACACACACATATATATATATATATATATATATATATATATATATATATATAAGAAGGATAAGAAGTCCTTTATCCCTTACACAATTCATTGCTCATTCCTCTCTCATCTGGAGCCAGTGGGGGGCACTGTGAGGGTCATGTTTTTTGACTTTTCCAGTGCTGTCAACACCACCCAGCCTCCACTGTTGAGGAGGATGCTGGAGGCAGCCGGAGTGGACAAGCAGCTGACAGCCTGGACCATAGACTACCTTACCAACAGACACAGTACGTGAGTGCATGACTGTGTGTCTGATGTGGTAGTATCGGTCCTCTCACCTTTTCTGTTCAAACAATCTGCAGAACAATGCCAGCAAGACAAAGAAGATGGTCATAGACTTCAGAAGAAGTCATCCCCTACCACACCAGTGAACATCCAGGAAAAGGACAGAGAGACAGTGGACTCTTACAAGTACCTGGGGGTTCACCTCAACAATAAACTGGACAAGACCACAACTACAGATGTCCTGTACAAGAAGGGCCAGAATTTACTCCACCTGCTGAGGAGACTGAGGTCCTTTGGAGTCTGCAGGACTTTGTTAAAAACGTTTTATGACTCTGTGGTGGCGCAGTGGTCTGCTGGGGGAGTGGATGCACTTACAGGGACAGGAAAAGGATCCACAAACTGGTACGGAGGTCTAGCTCCATGCTGGGATGTCCCTTCAAGTCAATGGTGGCAGTGTTAAGGGGTGTTCACACCGGACTCAACTGATGCGATTTGAAAGTTTT
The DNA here is from genome assembly GCA_030544235.1 of Lepturacanthus savala. Taxonomy (NCBI): domain Eukaryota; kingdom Metazoa; phylum Chordata; class Actinopteri; order Scombriformes; family Trichiuridae; genus Lepturacanthus; species Lepturacanthus savala. Next base: position 2,768,862 of record CM060471.1, read on the forward strand.
TTTTCGCCTGACCGTTTGGCGAAAATTCGCCAGATTGCGTCATCACACCCCGCCTGTTCTGCTTTTTCTCTCATCATCCATGTGTGTGATCACCACTGTCACTGCATTGTACAGCTCTGAAAGTCCGAAGCTCCGCCATCATTTCTGGGTACATAATACACTCTGGAGGTGCACAGAGCTCGGCTGGTTTCAACGCTTCCTACCGGAGCTCCGCCTGGACGATGCGGCTTCCAAGTGAAAAGTAAAAGACTGACGACAAATTCTCTGTGTCATGGGGACATGGAGCGAATCTCATCGCTGATTGGTTGTTGTGGTACGTCATCCTGTGAATTCGCCTGAAAAGTTCAATATTTTCAACTCGACGCAACAGGCGAATTTCGCGTCGCAAAGCATGATTTTTCGCCACTTCACGTCCATCGCGTTGTGCCACGAAAATTCACGTCTTCCCATTGACTTAACTTGTAATCACGTCGCGCTATCGTGCAAATTTTTGTCCAGTGTGAACACCCCTTTAGACTCAGATTCTTTATACATACAACAGTTAGACTCTTCAAAGCATTACCCCCCCCCCATGCACAAAAATTAGACTGCTTCATCTATTTATGTATTTATTTATTCATTTTATAACAGACACAATTTGACATTCACAACTTATTACAGTGACTATATTAATTACACTTTAACAAAATAAAGATAAAAAAAATAGTCAACCATGACTATTTAGCAATTAAGACAAATCAAAGCACTTGAAACAGTTTATATATTTATTATTATATATAGTTTCTCTGCCAAAAACACATCAACTAAACAATATACATTGATATTCAGCTATAACTTAGCCCAACTGGTTAATTAATTTTCTATTTTCTCTTTTCAAAAGAAGTTGTTTTACTCATAATTTAAATTGAAAAGTGAGCATTATTGCCCATACAACTGTTCCAAAAACTGTCACTCAATCACACTTCAAAATCACATACATTAAATAAGATATTGCTCCAAGATGTTGTCGCTTATTTACAGAATTGGAAAGAGTTTACAGAACTCTTTCCAATAAAATCATCTGCAGTGTGGTTTCCATAGCTGCAGTTTTGTGGATCAAACAACTGACTGTTAACAGATTCATTGATACACATCTAACAAATGTGTGTGCTCACCCAAAATCACTGTTTACCCTGCAGCATGCAGAGGCATGAACCATACCTTTTAGAATTTCCATGTTATTGATGTTTTTATCTAAAATGAACAGTTCAGTAAGATTAGCAAGACAGACACAGATGAGTCAGAGGCGCTGTGTGTGTGTGTGTGTGTGTGTGTGTGTGTGTGTGTGTGTGTGTGTGTGTGTGTGTGTGTGTTGATAAGATTGATGAGAGTTCATCAGCACCTGGCAATCACTAAACTTTCTTTTCATTTCTCACCGTCTTTGCCGTCCTCCATCTATCATCCTGTCAGCCTCTCTTTCTCTCGCGGTTCTATTTTTAAACACACAGATTTACCAGCCAGGTGAAGGCTGTCCACATCCTCATGACTACCCTTTCATGAATTCAGGTGAACCGTACTTAACAAGGCAAAGCATTCTCCTGCTCCTTTAGTTTCCTGCTTCATTGTTTTGTCCACAACCCAAAGATAGGGTGATATCAGGTAAACTGGGCCACCTTTTGGTAAATTGCTATCTATTTATGATTAACACAATTAATTGCTTAGAACCCCATAACTTTTAAAATGCATTAAACAAACTCATATTGCTGCTACTAAAACAAGAACAGATCAGTTACGTGTTGTACACACACGCTAACACACCTATGTATACAACCTAAGCTAATACTACACAAAAGCTAACACCCAGTCATATGTAACAAACTAATTTACAAAACACAGTAAAAGTAGTGACTACTTTGAGTTGATCTAATTTCTCATGACAATCCACATACTGTTCATGTTTTAGTTGAACCAAATGTCATACATGTTTGTGGCCCATTTTAGCTGAAATTATGTGGCCCAGTTCAGTTTAGGGCGTTAAGGTAAATTGGGCCAACAAGATAAACATCACTTTTCCAAAAAATTATGTTAATATATCAAACTAACAGCAGTATTTCTGGTTGTTGTCATCAAGACAGATATTATGCATAGTTTTTGTATGTGCATATTTGTTTATAATAGATTTATCATTCTTATAATAGTTTAGTTAGATTTATTATACCAGGCTACTTACCATGCACATTTCTGATTCAGTCTAGATTTGGAGTATTGTCTCACCCACCAAATAAATCACCATAGAAACCATAAACTAATCAAATCACCTGTTACTAGTCCAGCAGTTATGTTAGTTATGTCAATGGTTTGAAATCCTTTGTATCATTGGCTCTAATTTCCAGAGGCGCTTAAATGGCCCATTTTACCTGATATCACTCTATTTAGTTTAGTGTATAACACTGGTGTATTCTACATCAGCATAGAATATACTGACTAATAATGACTAAATTTGAAAAATAAATCTTATAAAATGCTTTTAAATCAAAAATCAAAGAATTAGAAGTAGGTTCCTTAAAATGTCAATATTTTTCAAAATATGGGAATCCTTAATTTTACAGTTCCTTAACTACATATGAACTATTTTGGAGTTCAGCATGAACTAATGAAGTACTATGAACTACATTGTACTATAAACTGTAGAAGGATGCTCACTTCATTTTACAGGTCTGATCACTTTTAAACACATGAACTACATATGAACAGAGATATGAACACATATGAACTATATATGAACTACATACAAACATATGAACTATATATGAACATGCTATTTTGATAATCAATTTCATTTTTAGGAAGAAAATGCCAAAATTCGCTGGTTCCACCTTCAATCATATTAGTCACAGGCCTAGTCAGAATATTGTATTATTTCAATACTGCATTGTATTTTTTCCCTGTATTGCCACATTTCCTGTTTTCTCTCAACTTGTTCCCAGTTTGACTTGATGTATTAACGAGTCAGCTTGAGTCTTATGTCCTGGTTCTAACAGGAGACACACTTTAGATGTTTGACCTGTAACATACCTGTGTTTTGTATCATTTTGTTTATATGTGTGTTCGGTGTGTTATCCCTCAACAATTGCTTTATCTTCATTTTATAAAAGACTGATATAAAATCTATGTTTTACAGCTAGGTGTAAAAAGGGGGCTTTTGATTTTGAAGGACATACAATGTATGATGTTACATAACCAGGATATCCTGTTTGCTTATGGACATTTGACATGAGAGCATCATTGTCTCACAACCTAAGGCTGTCCCTTATTTAGAATTTTAGATTATTTCAATTAGTTCAAGAAACCAGTCTGAGATGATTCCAGCTTTATGACATGGCGCATTATCCTGCTGAAAGTAGCATCAGAAGTTGGGTACATTGTGGTCATAAAGGGATGGACATGGTCAGCAACAATACTCGGTAGGCTGTGGTGTTGCAACGATGCTCAATTGGTACCAAGGGGCCCAAAGAGTGCAGAGAAAATATTCCCCACACCATTACACCACCACCACCAGCCTGAACCGTTGATACAAGGCAGGATGGATCCATGCTTTCATGTTGTTGACACCAAATTCTGACCCTACCATCCGAATGTCGCAGCAGAAATCGAGACTCATCAGACCAGGCAACGTTTTTCCAATCTTCTATTGTCCAATTTCGATGAGCTTGTGCAAATTGTAGCCTCAGTTTCCTGTTCTTAGCTGAAAGGAGTGGCACCCGGCGTGGTCTTCTGCTGCTGTAGCCCATCTGCCACGTACTGTTCCACGTACCAAGTTCCACGTACTGTGCAATCAGAGATGCTCTTCTGCCTACCTTGGTTGTAACGGGTGGTTATTTGAGTCACTGTTGCCTTTCTATCAGCTCCAACCAGTCTGGCCATTCTCCTCTGACCTCTGGCATCAACAAGGCATTTCCGCCCACAGAACTGCCGCTCACTGGATATTTTTTCTTTTTCGGACCATTCTCTGTAAACCCTAGAGATGGTTGTGTGTGAAAATCCCAGTAGATCAGCAGTTTCTGAAATACTCAGACCAGCCCTTCTGGCACCAACAACCAGAAGGGCGGAAAGTCACTCAAATCACCTTTCTTCCCCATACTGATGCTCGGTTTGAACTGCAGGAGATTGTCTTGACCATGTCTACATGTCTAAATGCACTGAGTTGCCGTCATGCGATTGGCTGATTAGAAATTAAGTGTTAAGGAGCAGTTGGACAGGTGTACCTAATAAGTGGCCGGTGAGTGTATATTTTAATATATCTATTATTTAGGCCATTTTAAGTAATGAAAACATTTAAAACATGTTTTACCATGTCTAAGTAATATTTCATGCAATAGAGGGTAATGGATCATTTTCAAGGACACTGCAAAGTAGGAAAAATAGAAAGAAAAGAACCTCCTCTTGTGAGATGTAAATTTTCTTCTTTTTGTGTCTACTGTCTATAACTGCTGAGGCCATAGTTATTGGCTAGTCAACTTTCTCTGCATAATTTTTACAGGGGCCCATGCCAACAATTATGTTGGACTCTGCATGTTAAACATGCTCCTCACATTCAGATACAACCACACATAACAGGACGTTACTCACTTTTCAGACAGAGCCAGCAGGCTTTAAAGTAATTGAGCAGGTACGTGTTGCGGAACTGGACCCCCCCCCCCATCAAAGCTGAGGGTTTGTGTAGCTGGCAAACCACTGGCTTACATGAAACGCAGATATCAGGGTAAGAATGCCATGTTAGTTGTCGAACCCTGGGATAGAATAATAAAGGAGTTCAGGGGGGGATCTGCATTCCTTTGAGAGCATGGCAGCAAAACGAAGTGGAAGGCCAGGAGCCAGAGTCAATTTATTCCACTTTGGAACATGCAGAAGAGGCCGAGGGCCATGTTTTATCTGAGAGGAGGTGAGGACGATGCTGGGGGAACAGAGAGAGAGAGTCGGTGTTCATAAATTAGACGCTGGAGGAGACAGAGGCAGTGGAAAAGAGAGTGAAGACGACTAGGCAGGTAATAAAGTGAGAAGGTGGAGGTGTTTGCTCAGTTGTCTCTTGTTAACCTCCAACAGCCCGTAATTCAGGCTTCGGGGTGGGAACTTGGGCTCTCCAATTGACATGGACAGCACCGTTTTTACATTAACTTGCCTGGCTGTGGTGGCTGATTAACCCGCCAGTAGGCGGCTAGGCTGTTGAGCCTGGTTATTGGTACACTTTCTAATTAGCCTGCTTGTTTGCTGGCTCGTTGACCGGGAAGGGGCCCGATGCAGCTGGCAGCCAGGCGGCTGGAGCGATTAGACGCTTTGCTTGGCGCGCCGAAGGGCCTCAAGTAGAGTGACTGATGAGCTGGATGACACGCTGGCTGGATGGATGTTTGTGGCTGCTGGCCGGACTACAGATGAGCTGGTTGACTGGCTGTGGGACTCATTACATGGATAACTGACTACCAGTGTTGCCAGATCTCAAGAGGGAAACAAGCAATCAGGTCTATGGAAACAAGCCCAAGAGAAGCCACTTGCCTGTCCAAAAAATTAAACATATATAAAAAAAACATCTGCTAATTTTTAAGCATTTTTTTTTATTATTAGATTGGTAGTGTAGAGACAAGAAGGATGGAATTTGAGAAAGAGAGAGAGAGAGTCTATATAGAGACATTAATTGCCATTATTATGATTATTTTTTATTGTGGACATGATGGACCCTGTGTGTAAGGATATTGGTGTGAACAAAAGATCCAGATGTCATGTTACACAACAAATCCGGCTCGGATGGATCTCAATGCAACAGACCACTGAAAGCTCTGTCTGACTGCTGGTTGTGTACTTCACATGCAGTCTAAAAAATGGGAGCTCCATTATGGCCATTTATTTCCAAGACCTTTGACCTGAGGCCCCAGTTCCACTCCTGCATTTTTCACTTTATTCCTTTTTTCATTGTAAAGGTGTACCCGAGGTCTGACACCTGGGTTTAGTGTTTTAGAAGTAACAGGTACCTAGAATTGGATTTTAGTGTGAGACTAAAAATGTAATACTTCACACCACTTTGTGTAGATATTTTGATGCTTGTGTATAAATATTAAGTCTCTGTGTTCCTTCTAACTGTGAAATAACACCACCCACTCATTCTGTTGTGGTCTGGCCTCCACTCTAGTGTTACTGAAACCTGGCTGAATACAAGCAGAAATAGTGGACATTAACCCCCTATTGCATAATGTTGCCAAAAGGCAACAATTACTTTATCTTAATTTTTCTAAAAAAGGGGGCTTTTATTTGCATGAAACTACCCTAAGACTATATTTACAACTTTTTCTTATTTTTTTTTTAATATATCTATTATTTAGGCCAGTTTAAGTAATAAAAACATATCAAACATGTTTACCATATCTAAATAATATTTCATTCAATAGGGGGTTAATATAACAGCCCTTGGATCCATATAGCCGCCCGTTCCCGCTTGCTTGTACTTGACTTCTGTTTCTCTGACTGACCCCTCCTCTCTGAGGGCTGGGACATTTCCAACAACACAAGGCCAATCACAACAGAGTGGGTGTGTCAGTAGGCAGGGTATGTGTGGAAATAGGGTTTTACAGAGTGATGATGTGAGGGGGGCACATGCATTGCTACTACAGGTCTAACTGGTTGGTTTTGAACCCTTAATGCACCAAAATTGTATAAAATAATAATAATATAAATGACCATAACAATGTAAATATTCACCTGGGAAAATGGCAAAATAGAGCCCCTTTAATACAGCTAAACGTTGACAACATGTTATTGATGGGAGAATTGAATACCAGGAATATGCAATCTTTCAAACTGTATATTAAACCAGCCACAATTTCTGAAATTGCTAAAGCTCTAAGTTGATTTTCTATAATAGAAATAATAGCTGTGTTACAGCGTGTTCTCTGTGCCTCCTCTTCCTCACTTAGTGACAAACTAGACACTACTTTCTTTTTTGTTTTAGAGGTGAACACTGTGGGTCAACTACAGTTTAAGAGTCTGTTGAAAATTCTTGCGGACAAGCAGCAAGTGCAAAAAAAAGTCAACAGCACCAGTTTTATTCTTTCATGTCTAAGAATAAGAGAATAAAACAGTCACAGCACACAGCTGAACCTGTCAGGTGGATGGAGGTGTAGCGTGATGAGCTTGAAATTTGGTAGATGGCTATGGCCCCCTCCAATAATCACTAATTTATATTCACAGTTAACTCTGCTCCTGTTTCTTCAGTCGTCTCTCAGCACTGCTGGAAGTCTTCTCTTTTCAGCTCATTTTTTAAAGATGGAGCCTACACCAACCTTTCAGCCTGTGCGGTGTTTGTTGAGTGCAGCACCCCAGGACTGGCTCCATGGGCCAGATTCCTCTCCCCCAGGACTCACTGTGAACATCTGTATGCACTGAAATAGAAAACACATGGGAGAGGTGCTTTAACAACCTCCACTTTCAAAATGTTGTACTTTCTTTAAACTGCAAAAAAAAAAAAAAAAAAACCCTCCAGCCAGCTGTTTGATTCAATAGAACATTTTGGAGATAGGGATGTGTTCCATATGTGTGCAGTGAATGACCAAGCTGCAGTTCATAAAAATCAAAAGCGAACAGCAGCAGTTAAAAACATGTAGTGTAGCAAAACTATGATGAGGTTGAATCAAAGGCTGTCTGATCTTAGTTGTAACCAATACTCATATATCCCTCTACTGTATGAAATATTAATTAGACATGGTAAAAATGATTAAAATTAAAATACATTAAATTCAAATATATATTGTTTTAATATAATAGATACATTAAAATGTTTTTAGATATAAAGAAAAAAAAGTTGTAAACATAGTCTCAAGATAGTTTCAAGTTATGTAAGTCAATGGGACTCCATTAGGTTGTATACACTAGGAATTATCCATATTTGCATATTGTTGCTATAAGGCAACAAATCTATATTAGCATATTAAAAAATTATAACATCAAATTTGAATTAATGGTAAAACAAGTAAATTAAAGTGTACTTACACAAAATAGTGAGTTCAAGTTTTTATTTTGTGAAAATAAATTCTGATTAAAAGACAACCTTCAGTCATGTGACAATGTTGCTCAAATGTCAAATGTTCATGAGCAAAAGGGACTGGTAAACAGGATATCCTGGTCATGTGACCTCATAAATTGTATGTCCTTCATATATAAAAGTTCCATTTTCATGCCTAACTGTAAAATCAGGTTTATGTCACGGCTTTTTCTAAAAATACTAATAAAGTAATTGTTGCCATAAGGTAACACTAAGCAATAGAGAGTTAAAGATAACTACACCATATCACATTTATTGACAGTTGTCAAACATTTTAGTTGTGTAAGCAGCATCACTCAGACAAATGACAGAAACATCTTAAAGATTGATGATAAAAATAATAATACATAAATTGAGGACTACATTCCACTACCAAGGGGAATAATTAGGAGGATGTCTAAGTATTGTCTTCTGGGGAATTTTTCATCTTAAACGAATAAAAATGACAGGCATTTGACAGAAATCAAAACACTGACCCAATTATCATAATACAAATTAGAGCCTGTATTAAGGAGGAGACTCCTTGACTCCAAATGAACGGATGCCAGAAAACATGCTTCTATAAGGAAGGTGTCAGTCTAAGACAATTTACTGTCATTCACAAATAAAGAAACATTTTTCTCAGCAATGTTTAATATTATTATGGCAGAATTTAGCATGACACAAAGAATACCATTGTTTCACTTAATTATTTCAAATTTATCACAAACTGATGGAGGCTTTCTAAGCCCTCCTCTCTGCTTGGATTATAGTACCTTTACCAGCAGACCTTTAAAAATAATATTTTGGGGCCATGTTCATGCCTTTATTGCATAGCAACATTTGACGTAGTGTCGATAGAGACGGTTTAGGGTGGTAGTGGTGGTCTGAATGATCTCCTGATCTAAATCTAACTTTGTTGAGATTAGTTAAACTCTTGTTACAAGAAGATTTCCTGAACCAAATAATGCTGCAAAACAAAAGTGACATTTTCTCACCGTGCGAATATGGAATGTCGAAACGTATTTATGGATGATTTTGTCATGAATCACAGACCCAAGGTATGAAGAAGTCAGTTTTAAGAGTTTATTAGAAGTCAGATTAAAACACAGAAACAGAAAACTGGTCTCAGAGCGCCAAAATTCACTTGGCATAAGGGTTGCAAATGAAGGGGTTGAACAGGTTCAGACCAAAGGAAAATAAGGTGGAGTCCAACAATCCATAAACTTCGAATGTCTAAAAGACAAAACAAAAGTTGACATAATTTAACTGAAATACTTCTTCTCTGGAAGGTGCAACCAGCGAGGAGCTGGAGAAAATGTCTGAGTTGCTCAAGGTGAAGCCAGACAAAGACTAACCAAACTGAGGGGTTTATGTAGGGTTGGTAATTAGGCCAAAGAGCCACAGGTGCGAGGAACAATGAGGGATAACGAGGGCAACAGGTGTGGCCTGTTAGTAGACAGGGGAGAGTGAGCAGGAAGCTGTGTTTTCAGGAGAGTGGAGAGTGGGTGTGGTCGATGGAGAGCCTGGTGTGGCCGTGACAGATTGACTCGTTAAATGAGAACTGTTAAACAGAGAGACCTGGACCTGTCATGAATATAAAAATAAGCATGAATGTTGTTGCAGAAAATGCTCACATCTATTGAATAAACATATTTCAACTCTCAAACTGTTAAATTCACTCTGGATTCTCTCGGCTTGTTTTCTATGCGGCGTCAGATTGTAAAATCGCGCTCCACTCCCAAGTGCATCTTCACTCCAGTTTCATCCTATCCACTCATCCTAGAAGTTATTGCAAGAAGACGACAACTCAACTCTCAAGAGGCTTCAAACTCCAGACAGGAGACAAGAAGCAGAAATGAGGCCAATTTGTATCAAGTACTGAGTGCAGTAAAATCCAAAAACCAGTAGTATTTTGTCCTCAAGGGCGATTCAATTTAGGAGCTTTCCTTTCCTCTCTCTGTCCACATGCACAAATGCATACACACATTACACGACCAACAATGAGCATGGATGCTTAAGTAATGTCTTTCATCACCTAAACAAACAGAAAAAAAGAATCTTAGTGTGGTGGTTAGAAGCATTAGAGAGGAGATACAAAATTCTCAAATCAAAGTGCTATTGAAGCAGAAAAGCTGCTCACCCCTTTGTCACATTGTTCTCCGCCGAATCAATCTCAGTACCGTTGATAAGTTGATTGGAAGAAGGCGAAATGGAGGGAAAAGAAGGATAAAAAAGAACAGAAATAATCTGTTAGAATAATGATACAATAAGTGCTGCAGGGAAGAGGCAACACAAAAAAACACTTCTTTCCATCTGCAGCTGTTTGCTGATACTCAAAGTTTAGTTGTGCTGTTGTGGTGTTGAACAGATGAAAAACAAGGCTTTGTTTTGTTGCTGTTGACTGAAATTTCGGCGCTTTTGATCTTTAAGTTTCATTAATGAAACATTCATTGTGTAAATGTGGTTACGTCTATAATAACACTCCCAAAACCTCCCACACTGCAGCACAGGAGCAATTTTAAATTGGGGCACTGAAAGTCCACACTCCTGTTAACAAGCAGGAATCTCAGAACAGAGGATTCTAATGCAGAGAATGGGATGAGGCAGATAATTTTATTTTCTTAATACCAGAGAAAAGCACCTCCAAAAAAAGAGGGAAGAAACCAAAGCACCTCACGAGGAGGGAAGATCTAAATCAGGCTCAAACTAAAACAACTATGAAAAAAAAACACTCTTACAAGGAACTAGAAGAAAACAACATCAAAAGAAACTAGACTACGGGATTTAATTCTGACTAGACTATGACAAGAGGACTGGTAATCAGGACAACAGATTTGACACACTGACACAGGACAAAGGGAGACAGACTATAAATACACAATCAGGAATCAGGGAAAACAATCAGACTGGTGACACAAGAGGAAATACTTTTTAGAACATACTATAAAATGTGAGATTACTATATCTTTATCAGATCATAGTCATAGTTTACTGTGGTTGCTGGGCAACATACACTGTATGTTATTCCTTCAAGCTCACAGTGCTGATCGCAGATGCATTACAAGCAAAGATGGTGTTAGTATTTCCATCCTTGTTTGCAGGTACCTGGTTGGAGCCAAAAGTTTTGGGATCCATACGACCCCTGTGGTTGCTTGTAGCATTACACCTGCCGTGCCCTGTTGGCAGCATGTGACCCAATCAGTGCCTCAAAAGCTGACACCTGGGCCGGGTGCCTACCAGCCTATAAAATCCAGGCCTGCTGCTTTCTGCTTCTCTTCTTTGCTCACCTTGTCTGTCTCTCTGCAGGAAACGGTGGTGATGTGGCAGCCCTATGTTCTTTAACCTGTTAACCTTCTGATTAGTTTGTGCATTTTACAACACCTACACCTTTCACTCACCAAACATACACTTCACACCTCATGCTTTGTTGACCTTGTGTTTAGTACCTTGTTTAGTTGTTTTCTGTTAAATAAAGTATATTTGTTAATTTTCACAAAGGTGTATCTCTCCATTTGTCATGGCTGTAGAGCCAGGCTGTAACATTTCCCTTTCAGATATCCAGCTGGCTGATCAAAGGGCTTGATCCAACGTCAGCATTACCAACTTCTTGCTTAGAAGGACTATGCAAATTGTCTCTTCTGCCCCGCTGTGCCACATTGCCTCTGCTCCTGCTGAGAGCAGCACACTCTGAGTGCACGCCACCGTGAAAGTTCCTGCACCTTGGACTGTTTGCATCCCGTTCCCATTCCTCACCCTGGCCCTACATTGTCCTGTACCTCTCCTATGAATGCTTCGCCCTTTTCTGACATATCCATCGGTATCATACACAGGCTCCACCACGTTACTGTTGCCACGATTACAGAGATTGTCAGAAGACAAAGAAGCTAACTGGCTGTCGTGGTAAAAAGACTGGACCACAAAATTACTTCCAGCCCCGTTCCCCACACCACTATGCCTGTTAACCCTGACTCCATGAAACACTGTTCCCACCATAGACATTGGGTAAAGGATCCAACATTTGTGCTTGGTCTAAACTTTTACTTTGTCCTGCTGCACTGCTGCAAGGATGGGACGCACGGTTACTAAACACATCACCATCATCTTCTGAAGGCAGATATTTCCCTTCCGAATCGGGATCCATGAATAAAATATCCAACGCTTCACTGCAAGTAAACCTTTTTTTTAATTTATATTAATTTTTGATATGTCTCAAACATGCACTAGCCCAGCTCATCGCTTCTATTTTGTATAGAAGCATGGCATAATTCTGAGTCAGAGATAAAGTGTGATGTGTCTGACATCTAGTAGAGTGAAGTTTTAATGAAATTTGACACCCTATTTTTAAAAAAAAACATCCGCTTTATTTGGTGCGATTTCGACTTAAGTCTACAGTGGGTTAATGGTTACAGAGGGTTAATGGTTATATGTGGTTGGTTTGCGATATTATTTATTTATATTTAATTATTTAAAAGGTAAAAGAGAATTTTTACATATCGTCTAGAATGACAGATGAGATTCCTCACAATAATTAAAGCTGTAGTAGTTCATCAACCAAATAGATAAATCTTTTTTTTTGTTTGTTTTTTTTTTTTATGTCAATGGCAGTGTCAGATGTCAGATTGAGTTTACAGCTCCTCTAGCGGCAATTTTTATTTTATTTTGAGGCTTAACTATCTTTGAATTTTCTCTCTTCTTTCACAGCTGTGATGCAGTTTGGATTGCACTACCCAAGCATTGGAAAGAGCCCCTTCCCATAAAGTAGACTATAATTGAAATGTTGCTATCCATTATCATACAAATTTCCATTGTGTAGCATAAATTGGCATTCCTAAGCAATATACGATATAATAAAAAGGTTCACTTTTACTAACACTTTCAAAACAATTTGACAATGTTATGTTAAAGTAATGCATGTTTTATTTGAACAATAAAAATATGTACAATAACACAATGTACAATAAAAATGATTAAAAAAAACTATAAACAAAAAAAAAAACAGAAAAGAAAAAGCCTCCCCCACGTTCCCTGGTCTATTCATGGGCTTCAATAATTAAATAAAAGAATAAAACCCATTGTCAGATTTGAAAAGAGCTGGTTCTAATCATTTTAAAATGAAAATGATAACAAGAATAATAACAACAGCACATGTTCTTCATGCTGTTTTACCACACCTTAGAGTGGGTTTTAATGGCTTCGGAAATAATATTATTTTAAAAAATCATTTCCCAAAGTAGAAAAATGAACTCGGTCACATAGGTACAGACCACAGATATTAAACTTTATGTAAGGGTAACAAACAGAAAAACGGCTAATGTGAACAATTGAAATGATTACATTATTTACAAATTTTCTGGTTTTATTTATTTTTCTGGGATTCCCGCTCCTCACCTGTCACCTCTCTGCAGTCCCCGACCAAATAAATTTCAGTGACCAATCAGAATTAACGATGCTGATAACGTGACCACATGTCCATCGGCCAACCAGAAACACATTTGTTTGTTTGTGGACTTGTCGCTCCATGCCAAATGGCACAGACACCAAAACAGCGTAGATTACACTGAAACGAGCACACTGGAATAATGGATAATGGATAATGTAACTAATGTGACTTTAGTACATTGTTTTGTTTGACATGGGATTTTGACTTCTTCTCCTTTTTTAACGGAACGCATCTCCGTAAATCTGCAGAAATGTGAGCGCGAATCCAGTGACTGGACTAAAAAAAATTAAAAGTGCTAAACCAGAATGTCTAAACAGAGAGAGGATGTATAACAGGATGTTGAATATCCATTCAATGTGACAAATAAAACGTTTATTTAGACATCTTTATTCTGTCTGAAAATCCTACTTTATTATATAAAACTTTATTAAAAACACTCCAGCCCGCCATTACATTTTTTAGCTTGCGTACCCCCGAGTGGCCGCTCGCGCACCACACTTTGGAAATCCCTGCATTATTGTATTGTTCTTTTTAATTCCCTGAAAAATTCATTTTGTAAAAATAGAACAAAATTGCCCAGTGTTGAGTAAAAATGTCTATATTTATGATCAATATAGGTACTTATGATATATAACAACAAATATATATTTATTTAATTCAAAATTATCATGTCTGCACAAAAGGTTCCTCATTACCATTACCGTTCCTTTAAATTGACAACAATTACGCTATAGGCTAACTTAGCTAAGAGTGTCTCATTACCGTTACTCATGTTTCTCATTACCACGTACTTTAAAGGCTCATATCAGTAATGAGAAGTTATGTAGCGGTAATGAGATGCTCTTAAATCACTGCAATTGAAAGACAGTGGGGCTTCCTCCCACAGTCCAAAAACTGAGGTTAATTGGTGACTCTAAATTGCTCGTAGGTGTGAGTGTGTGAGTGAATGGTGTGTGTGCCCCACGATTGGCTGGCGACCATCTGGGGTGTATCCCTGCCTCTCGCCGTAACGCGCTGGGATTGGCTCCAGCAGACCCCTGCGACCCTAATGAGGAATAAGCAGGTATAGAAAATGACTGACAGACATTGTACTGTTCATTTAATGCCCTCTTTTGTGTAAATGTAAAAAAAATTGGGTCTTTCTCTTTTTGTGTTAATGATACACTTTATCCACTCAGCATATTGGTAATGAGAATTATTCTGGATCATGCTGGTATGAAATGAGAATAAAATTTAATTAAACTGTTCACGGTCCACTTTAGCCACTAGAATCAAAATATCTGCCAGGGTTGTTACTGTGACACTGTTCGTGAACATCACCCGGCTTAGGTCAGTTCTATTGTGATACAGGATACAGGATTCAGCTGAGATTATTGTGACATTGTGTCTAATGTTCTGCATCACAATTACATTGCAAAACAAAGTAATATAAATGAAGAAGAATAAATGCAAGACACGAGTGTGTCAGTAGAAACCACAGAGTACAACTACATTATGCAGGAATCTCCATAATCAGTGAAAATCCAGTTAGAGATTCAATTGTTTCCGTGTCTTGCCGGAAAAAAATTGAAAAGGCCAAAAAATTAAAGGACAGAGTAGACTCCCTGGCAGAGGTAATACATGTCCTGAAGCAGAATAGCCCGATTTCTTCTAGATGTGTTGATTTGAAATTCTTTTTGTGGACATGTTGTTTTCACCATTCTCAACAGCTGGATACCAGACAGGATTGATAGATGGAAAATGAGATGTTATTCCATTGATGAGCCCTGAGGGCAATCACTCACATCTTCTCCTGGAGTGATGTTCCTCTCCCTCCAAATTCTGCCTGTTGAGAGAAACCACTTACTTATAAACATGTCATATTAAATGTGTTTATTTTGATAATCTGGGACAGTTTATCACTCTGAACAACCAAACCTATGCAGGTTTACTCAAATTTTATAGTAAGTCACTCTTCAACCCCCAATTTATTGTATGTAAAAATAATCATTTAAATGAAATATTCCTACAGCTAAACACACACCGGTAACACACCCACTAATACAAACAGATTTTACAATTTAAAAGTTTGAAGCTACAACCATCTACACAAGACATCGCGTACCCATTTGGTCCCTTCTGGAGCTGTGAAGAGGTGTTTGGCTCCGAGATACATTTCTGGCCAAAAACTCTGGAGAACAGCAGACAGGTAGTGTTTCATACTGTACAATGACTCGGTGAAAGCACACTTTATGATGTTATATTCTGTACCATTGTTAGCCACAGTAATTCTAGCACATAATCCACCAAATATGCACAAAGTGATACACACACCATCCTCTCTCCTGGACCTTGACTAACTATTTTTCAGGTGATATGTACATAATGTGTGAAAATCCAAGTGTAAATTTCTAGTAACCAAGTGCAAATCTCATTATTCATGTCCATAGTTGTTGATTGTGCATACATGGATAAAGAACTGTATGGTGTTTTGAATCTCTCATTATTCAGGTAGAGTGCTAGCTGTGGGAATAAGATGTTAATGAGGTGATTTTTACAAAAAAAAAAAAAAAAGCATGTCAATCATTAAGTTCATCTCATGGCCTTTCATACAGTGCTGCTACTAGTGATGGGTCCGGCAACACCGATGTGCCGGCACATGCGTCGAGCTCATAGAGCGAAACCCCGTGTCGTGCGCGTATCGCTTTAACAAAGTCACGTGACCGATACTGTTTCGACCTGACGCTGACGCGCCAAACTGTTTACAAGACAGCGAATCTGTCATGGGACGTGTCATGGGACGTGTCATGGGACGTGTCATGGGACGTGTCATGGGACGTGTCATGGGACGTGTCATGGGACGTATCTGCCAACTGAATCTCGTAATAGCGCATCAAGAATTATGGAGCCTCAATCGAAAAGAAAGGTTTCCGCCGTGTGGGACCACTTTGATGTCGTATCGGCAAATAATAATAAATAATTTGTTTTCCTTGTTTCATCCTGTTCCTCTCAGAGTTTCCACTTGATCTAACCTATCTGAATTCAAATTCATTTCAAAGTGACTCTTCGTTCACTATTGATATTTTTTCTGCAGGTTAAATGTCGCATTTGTTCGGCAGAGCTGTCTTACTTAAACAAATCTACCTCCTCAATGCTGAGGCATTATAGGGCCAGGCATGAAAATGAAGTGACAGATACACCCAGGATAAACTCAGGTATACAGCCATTCTACAACTTACTCACAGTTGCTTTATTGATAATTAATTAATTAATTAATTAAATAAATAATTTATTTATTCTTTACCTCGATTTTTTAGGAATTAGGGGGCAATTGATTGTTTATCCAGTGGGTGGCGCTGTGTGATCATTGTAAGAAGGTTTACTGAAGAAGAGATGTCCCGGGTCTCCCCGGGACTGGAAGGAATGTGTTGTTTTTGTCTATCGGTTTTTGCGGTTAGTGTGAAAATAACATGTGAAATGATATAGCGGTAATAATGTGTTAATAATTTCACACATAAGTCGCTCCAGAGTATAAGTCGCATCCCCGGACTAACTATGAAAGAAAAGCGACTTATAGTCCGGAAAATACGGAATCTATTATATAGTAGGGAAATATAGAGGGAAATGTTGCAAGGACACAGGATCCATTGAGATACTGGGAGAACCAGAAACCAATTTATCCAAACCTCCGCCAGTTGGCATTAAAGTTCATCTGTACTCCAGCCTCATCTGTGCCGTGCGAGCGGGTGTTTTCGACTGCTGGAGAAGTGATTTCAAAGAAGCGCAACAGACTAAACTGTAAAACATTGGAAAAACTTATTTTTTTGAAAAAAAATTTGTAAAAAATTTTTTAAAAAACATCCCAGTCCACAAGCATCCTCATTCACAACATGTTCACTCAAATTTTGACATTATGATACATGTTCACATTATTTATTGACTATCAAAATGATCAGATATTTTAAATGTTAATGAAGATATGAAATAATACAATTACTTGAATTATATTATTGTATTTACTAGCTCATCAAATCTGTCAGTTGAGTGTCAACTAGATTGCCTGTAGGGATTTTTAAGGTCCAGCAGGTGTCAGTATTCAGCGACACAGTATCGACACAGTATCAATACAGTTTGGCAATGTGTCAAAACGCTTCATGACGCCTCATCTACCCATCACTAGCTGCTACTACGGCAGTTCTGGTGCAATAAACACTCAAGGCGAGGGGCTGGCACAAAGTAGCTCATGGTGAAGCCAGACAAAGACTAACCAAACTGAGGGGTTTATGTAGGGTTGGCAATTAGGACAAAGAGCCACATGTGTGAGGAACAATGAGGGATAACGAGGACAACAGGTGTGGCCTGTTAGTAGACAGGGGAGAGTGAGCAGGAAGCTGTGTTTTCAGGAGAGTGGAGAGTGGGTGTGGTCAATGGAGAGCCTGGTGTGGCCTTGACACACACCTTCTCATTCAATCATTCAATGTGTTTTCTTCGACTATTTACATTGTAGATTCTCATTGAAGGCAACAAAACTATGAATGAACACGTGAAAGTGAAATAACTGAAAACATGTTCATGTTCAAACATGTTCAAACATGTTTCATCAGGAAAATGTCAAGAGCGTGCAAAGCAGTAATCAGAGTAAAGGGTGGCTATTTTTTGAAGAAACTAGAATATAAAATATGTTTTCAGTTATTTCACCTTTTTTTTGTTAAGTACATAACACCATAAACATGTGTTCATTCATAGTTTTGATGCCTTCAGTGAGAATCTACAATGTAAATAGTCATGAAAATAAAGAAAACACATTGAATGAGAAGGTGTGTCCAAGCGTTTGGCCTGTACTGTCCTTTACGAAAGAAAATACATTGCAGTATATTAGAAAATATCATGCCATATATTAGATAATATATTCCCATATATGAGATTTAGTATTTATATTTTACAATATATTACAATATATGTATTGACCATATATGTGGATATATTGATAAATATAAAAAATAGATTGCAAGCATATTTGATCATATATAGTTTGACTTTATATGCTCCAATATGCGGTAATATATGCATGTACCATGGATATATACTGTGCCATACATACATATACAATACATACATATTGTGCCATATAAATATATATATATATATATATATATATATATATATATATATATATATATATATATATATATATATATATATATATATATATATATATATATATATATATATATATACATACAGTGGGGAAAACAAGTATTTGAACACCCTGCTATTTTGCTATTTCTCCCACTTAGAAATCATGGAGGGGTCTGAAATTTTCATCGTAGGTGCATGTCCACTGTGAGAGAGATAAACTAAAAAGAAAAATCCAGAAATCACAATGCATGATTTTTTAACAATTTATTTGTGTGATATAGCGGCAAATAAGTATTTGAACACCTGTGTGTCATCTAGAATTCTGACCCTGAAGGACCTGTTAGTCCGCCCATTAGAAGTCCACCTGCACTCCATGTATCATCCTTAATCAGATGCACCTGTTTGAAGTCGTTAGCTGCATAAAGACACCTGTCCACCCCATACAATCAGCAAGACTTTAACTTGTAACATGGCGAAGACCAAAGAGCTGTCCAACGACACAAGAGAGAAAATTGTACACCTCCACAAGTCTGGAAAGGGCTACGGAGCAATTGCCAAGCAGCTTGGTGAAAAAAGGTCCACTGTTGGAGCAATCATTAGAAAATGGAAGAAGCTAAACATGACGGTCAATCTCAATCGGAGTGGAGCCCCATGCAAGATATCACCTCGTGGGGTCTCAATGATTCTAAGAAAGGTGAGGAATCAGCCCGGAACTACACGACAGGAGTTGGTCAATGACCTGAAAAGAACTGGGACCAACGTTTCCAAGGTTACTGTAGGTAATACACTAAGACGTCATGATTTGAAATCATGCATGGCACGAAAGGTTCCCCTGCTTAAATCAGCACATGTCAAGGCCCGTCTTAAGTTTGCATATGACCATTTGGATGATACAGAGGAGTCATGGGAGAAAGTTTTGTGGTCAGATGAGACCAAAATAGAACTTTTTGGTCATAATTCCACTAAGCGTGTTTGGAGGAAGAAGAATGAAGAGTACAATCCGAAGAACACCATCCCTACTGTGAAGCATGGGGGTGGTAGCATCATGCTTTGGGGGTGTTTTTCTGCACATGGGACAGGACGAGTGCACTGCATTAAAGAGAGGATGACTGGGGCCGTGTATTGTGAGATTTTGGGGAACAACCTCCTTCCCTCAGTCAGAGCATTGAAGATGGGTCGTGGCTGGGTCTTCCAACACGACAACGACCCAAAGCACACAGCCAGGAAAACCAAGGACTGGCTCCGTAAGAAGCATATCAAGGTTCTAGCATGGCCCAGCCAGTCTCCAGACCTGAACCCAATTGAAAATCTTTGGAGGGAGCTCAAACTCCGTGTTTCTCAGCGACAGCCCAGAAACCTGACTGATCTAGAGAAGATCTGTGTGGAGGAGTGGGCCAGGATCCCTCCTGCAGTATGTGCAAACCTGGTGAAAAAATACAGGAAATGTTTGACCTCTGTAATAGCAAACAAAGGCTACTGTACCAAATATTAACATTCATTTTCTCAGGTGTTCAAATACTTATTTGCCGCTATATCACACAAATAAATTGTTAAAAAATCATGCATTGTGACTTCTGGATTTTTCTTTTTAGTTTATCTCTCTCACAGTGGACATGCACCTACGATGAAAATTTCAGATCCCTCCATGATTTCTAAGTGGGAGAAATAGCAAAATAGCAGGGTGTTCAAATACTTGTTTTCCCCACTGTGTATATATATAGTGTCAGTTACGGATAGATATAAAGTGCCATATTCTTCCATAAATTCTACCATATATGTCATATATAAGAATTGCTACTACCTTGAAATAAAATACTGTGAAGACAAAATAATCTGCATATATATTTTTATTAAAAATTATTTTTATTTAAGACCACATTCATCCTATTACATGTACTATACAAAAAAGATTAAAGTAACTTTTCAGAGATTGTTATTCTTTTTTCCTTGACAATTGAAATGGTCTTTGCCCTTTACATTTTCAATTCTCCACAGTGGATCTTGGAGGTATACATGCATAGAGGCTTGTATGCTGTGGCAGATCAATTAGCATACATTTTCTTTTGAACAGTGTCACATCAAATATCAGTTTTCTCAGACCAACTACATTTTCAACATTAATCAGTGTGCTATGTGATCTGTCATACTTTCTTCCAAAAACAAAACATTTTCTGTCACCATGTTGCCCTACGACAATGTAATAGTATACAGTGATAATGTGTCCATTCTGCAACAGCACAGTGAAGCTGTTCCTTTTCACAACTCTTGTGAACTCCTGTGAGTAATACAGCTCCCCTTTGACTAGAAGTGGGCTGAATATTTTCAGAACTGTATCTGTGGTGACTGAAAGTTGCTCCCTCATGACCAGTGACTCTTCACTAGAGAGTTTTCTAGAATAATGCAAACAAGTTGATCACCTACTCTTTCAAATTGCTTTAGTCTTTTACGGCCAGTCAGGTTATTAAATAGCTGGATGCATTCAGGAACAGCATTTCTCATTGCATCATTACTCAGAAGAGGCAATACTTGTCTATATGTGAATTGTTTCATTATTTGTAAAGGAACACATTGAGTGCCATGAAATATTTTCAGTATTTCACTGTTATATGATGCAAACATATACCCCAAATGAGTCCATAATGGTCCCCAATTTCTGACAGACTCTAGCAAATGAAGACATAAATGGACATTAAATGATACATGTGTCTTTCCATACAGTGTTTCAAATTGTTTGACAAAATATAGAAGTTCTTCACATTTTTCAAATCCTCTGTTGTTATAGTGTCCTTGCAAAGTAAGAACATAAATGTGACAAGCACTAACCAGTGCTGGTAAAACACCTGGGGCAGAATTCCTTTAAGTACAAATATACTATAAAACAGTAACCAGTTCTGCCATTCACTAGCCTTTCAACACTTCCTTTGCTGAAGAGATCGGGGCACTCTTGTGATATTGCAAGGAGGCTTAATAAGCAAGAGCTGTTCATCAAGTTCATTCACTCTATTCCCAATGTAGTCTGGCTTCTCATGGTTATCGCTGTCCAGCCACATGCTTGCTATTTGGCAAACCACACCAAGATGTATATTATGCATATGGTCAGGAGGCATGCCAGATATGCCTTTAACACCCCTCACTGATTTTTTGTAAGTAAAGCCTCTCTTGCATCACTTATGGTTGAAGCATGGTCCCTCTTTGGAACATCTTTGTATGGATATACCCTGACAGGGCCGTGACCCTTTTCAACTTGTTCACAGGGATGTAAACAGAGGTTGCATCCATACTGACCATTAAACTGAGTCATGTTTTGAAGTAAGGGCCTAGCTACCAAATCACACATAAGAGGTGCCACAAATCTACAGGGCTCCAAAATGCTGAAATTTCTGAATTGCATGTGCCATCTCTTGACTTAAGACAATGTGCAATATCTTCCCTTTGAAGAAGAAGTTTTGAATTTGTAAATATATAAAGAAGTTTCCATTCTTTAGCAAGGTGTTTTTATTCCATGTTGTGTTGCATCCAACGCATTGTCCTTCACTATCCTGGTCACTGATGTAGTACTCACAGTTTGGACAATATATGTACATTGTAAGTGACCTTCTACCGGCTTCAGCTCTTTTAAGAACAAATGCTTTGAGGTTAACTGTGTTTTCTGGACAGTGAATATTGATCAAATCTAGATCAGATAGAGCCATTCCTGTTAGTCTCAAAACAAATGAAAGTATAAGTAAATAACTGAGCTTTGGTTAGTTGTGAACCAGTATACCAGAACCAGTCTTCATTTTCCAGAGGAAATTGATCATGACTGACTTCTCCTAATTGTGTTTCAGCATTACTGACTCATCAGGGCCATCTTCAAATAAAAGGGAATATTCTTCTTTACTTCTAATAATGGATCCAAGACTGTCATGCAAGTTATCGGGAATCATGTTCCTGGTATTTGGTGATGTTTCATAGCCATTAGGTTCATCATTGAAGTGAGGTTCACTCTCTGTGGAACTTTCATCCTCAAAAAAGAGTGGGGAAGTGGCAATAGAATCCCCACAGTAAGAACACAGGATCTAGATATTGAGAAAAGAGAAAAACAAAACAAATTCTTATTAGAGATGTTATTTGACAGACAGGCAGACAGAGAGACACACGCACGCAAGCACACACACACAGTAACTCAGTGCTCCTAGCATCATGGGATGGTGAATGTGACAAGGAGTTCAGACTTGAAGGTCTAAACAGAGCCAGGTCAATGTAATGGGACCATTACAATCAAAGACATAAACAGAGCAGGTGCTTTGTTGGAGAGGACATGAAAAACATTGAGACAGTTGAAACTTACAGACTTCAGCTGTGACTTCACCTCCTGATACACTTTGTTTTCCACTGAGAGGAGTCCATGGTTCAGGTTCTGAATCATCGGTTGCCTAGAGAAACAGATTACAAAATAAAAACCCATTTATAGTTTGCAGCCGACACTGCACATAAGATGCAGCCTCACTAGCTAAATAAAATACAACATGAAATGTACTGTACACTACACTCACAACAGGAGTTACATCATGTGCATCTTCAGGGCTATTGCCAGAGTCGTAGCGAGAGGAATTTTCATTCAGATTCTGTATTTTAGAAAAAAGAAAGAAAAAAATGTTTTAAACCTTTGTTACATGCACATGCACCAACAGTTTCAATTCAATTTCAATTTTTATTTATAGCCCAATTTTTATTTTGTAACCAGGTTCTGTCAACCAACGTGAGACAATGAAGAGTCCAGTATCAAAATGTATACACTTTATTTAAACCAAGCTCATGGGAGAAGGAAGGAGGAGTCAGAGGTTGCCACCCACCACTGGGACCTTAAATAAAATGGATACACAGCACATTAGTCACAGCATAAATAATCTCCAAAGTGGAGAGGGCCAAACCACTACAAAGTGCAACATGCATCGATACTTTAAGTACACCAAAGAGATCACAGCAAACACCACATGGCACTCTACTAATGACTACACACAATTCACACATCACACAGAGGCCCAGTAGTAGGTGTGCACACAGTGGCTACAGCCTGCAGTCCCCAGTCACTGGTAAATTCAGTACAATTAGCATTAATATTAACATTAAAAGGTTAAATGTATTAATTCCTTTATTAGTTTTAACACACTACTTTAAAAGACAGGGCCACACAAACCACCATGAGCCGGGGCTACAAACTGGACCACAGGCTGAGCCGATTGGGGAAAGTAGAAGGCGTGCAGAGTCTCAGCACAGGCCGGCCTCCCTGGCATAGACAAACAAACAGAACTAACGAAAAAGCACAATGAAACACACAAATGAAGTATCAAAAGAGGCCAGCAGTTGAGCCTGTTCTAACTCAATACCAGCACTTAATACTGAATGTAACTGATATTAAAACAATTGCTAGACAAAACAAAATCCAAACAAAATCAAAGAAAGGAAAGCTAAGTTACTTAAATCAAGAGAACAAAAAGAACCAAGCTGCACGCCAACCACCTTACCCACTGCTGACACAAAGGAGACCAAGGGCGGGGCTCTCAACAGGTCCAGCTTTTATAGCCTCTTCCTGACCCCATGAACCCAGTTTTTCCCAGCTGAAAATTCCACAGCTCCCCCATTGTCCTGGCCCCGATATTGCAGCCCAACTTCCATCTGGCTACAATTTAACAAAATTCAGTGACCCAGACATCCCCCGTCCTTAGACTCTCCTTCGCAGCAAGGAAAAACTCGAAAACCCAGTGGGGGTTGCATAAGGAGTTGTCATCATTGGGCCTCATGCGGCTTAACTGAAGCAGTAGCCACTCCCAGTAATAAGTGTGTAGTGGACTTCGTGCAGGATCACAGCAGCAGCCACGATCCACGAGAACCTGGTGGACGATAGAGCACAGAAACTCGTTAGTAACATCCATCTGTGGACATGTAAGTCCACAAATGGGTGTCCAGAGAGGGGGAGATGCCCAGATGATGTCCAGAGAGGGGGAGAGAGAGGGAGAGAGAGAGGGAGTGAGGGGAGTCCCCCAGCAGTCTAATCCAACAGTGCTCACCAATAGGATGTAACAAGGGAGACACTAATCCAACCAGTTGTCTTCCCTCCAAACTTGATTAAAGAGATGAATTGGAAGTATCAAAATTAGAAGTATCAGCTCAGTTTGTATACAGGTGTAGTTTTTGCAGCCAGTAATACACCACTTGGGTTACCACGACTATCCCTAACCTATCGCTGGTTATTAAATTGTATTAGACAAAAAGATCTGAACAATGACAAACCCCACACACATCCTACTTTACAACCAAACCTATTCCAAGTACTATAAACACACAATTACAATTTACAAAATGCTCAATAAAACTTGAGCTGGCTAGCTGATACCATCAAAAAGCAAATATGTTAATATTGTTCTGTAATGTTAGTGATACAGCCTTGATTATTGAAAGCATTGCAAAAGAATACACTGTATCAACATCATTTCACGGCTGAAACTTACAGTTTTCTGCTCCAGACAAACTTTCATGTCCACTTATAGGAACCCAAGGTTCAACTGTCATCTGTTACCTACACGACACCAACGCTTAAGCAGTTTGTAGGAGAAGCACAAGACAGTGCATAGAGTTAAGATGAAAGGTCTAACAAAATGATTTAAACCCAAGAAAGCACTATGAGTTGTTTACATTGGGTGTCCTTTTGTACTTAATTCATATTCATAATTTTTTGGAAACACAAAAGGGTTTAGGGCGACATGGTGGCACTGGTTCCATTTGGTGTTGTATTATTCTATCAAGAGTTATAAACATCTCCATCACTTATCAGGAGGTATACTCAATTAGACAATCAGAGAGTGCAAATAGGTCAATTTGATTCCATTTGTACACATACATATACATAAGGTCCATTTGGTTCATAACTATCATTTAGCTGGTGACCCCCTGGAACTCAAGGACCCCTGGGGGTCCCCGGACCCCACTTTGAGAACCACTAAAACAGAAAATGCTTGCTTGGGTTGATCATATCAAAAATGCAAAATGTAAAACACTTGTAAAAGATAGCTTCTAGCTAGCATTTATCAACAACAGCTACGGTATTTAGCAATACCATTATTATGTTAACATGATCATGTTTAAGCAAAGAAGACTAACCTTTTTTTCCATAATCGTCTTGTTCTTCTTGGAATATCCATCTGATCAGAACAGAGTAGAATATATTTCCTTTTCAATTGGATTCAGTCCATTTTCTACCTGTATGTTATAATATTAGCTAGCCACGAGTTGTTTGTTTTGAGCCTCATTGAAAGAATGCTTAGCCCGACTGACATGTGTACAGGTCATGGTGCAAGTGCAGAACCAGAGCCAGCCAATCACAACACATATACATCACATGCGCATGCACATTGCTTGCGTGGGACTCAGATGTGGTGTTCTGATAGCAGACATCCCAAGTTCCAAAAAGTCATTCAATATGTCTATTGATTTGAAGCGATCGAAGCATAATCGAATTGAAGCGATCCACATATGATGCACGAGGTATTGTCTTGCCTGCACGCTCTCCCTTGCATTGTAAAAAAAAATAAAAACTCCCTCACATAGGATAAAATCCAGGACATTTCATGCAACTCGCAGGCATCCGGGAGACTCCCGGAACTTCCAGGAGACTTGGGATGTCTGTGATAGTGGCGTGAGTAGCAGAAGAGACGTTCAGTACACAGCAGTAAATACAACAACAAAATGACAGAATATGTAAATTTGCCCTTGTTAGTTGGGCGAAGGAACCTGACAAAGATAAAATCAGCATCAAAGATAAAACCAGCATCATTCCCACCAGTTGGATAATTGATTTTGATTCAGCTGACACTGACGAGACTTTTCTTGTTGAATTTCATATGACAAACCGGAAGAAGCCTACTAATGGATGGCCTGTCGAGGATGCTCATGTTCTTAAATTAGCAGGTAAGTTAGTCACACACACACAGACACACACACACACACACACACACACACACACACACTTATTTCCTAGCAGTCATGGTTTTAGAAAATACAGCAACAGAATGTTTGTTGTTATTTTTATCTATCAACATTTGTATCCCATATTTGACTGTTTTACTATGCTAACTTGATGTAGTTATTGTGTAAATGCATATTCTATGATGTTTGACTCCAACAGTAGCTCCAGAGATGTATGGGTAGTTTTTATAGGGGCAGTGCCATGATTTAATGGCCGTTAATATTATGTACAAAGTGACATTTATAAGAGGAAGTGTTAAGTTTATTGGGATGAACACTACAAGGTCTTTTTTTTCTATAGAAAATCAATACTCATGGAAGACCTTGTTTAAATTCAATGAATGGGCTCATGTCTTCCTGCACCAGCAACCCCAACCACTGCTATGCTCTATACAGACACAAACATGTGCAGAGAGGCTAATACTGGTGAGATATGATCCCTTCTTCTAGTGCCTAGTGGTAGCAGTAAGCAATCGACAGCTAGCTAGTTGTTTTGATGATCCAAAGATGATGTTTTCTCTTCTACTTTTGCTGACTAATCTATCTATCTAATGTCCTAATCTCTTATTTAGTGTCAGGTTATATTGCAAAAATGTCTGACATGTTAGGTCCAAGGTTTGAGATGTTTTCTGGAACTCATTCCTAGCACAGCTACTTTTTTGATCTCCATGGCAACAACAACAAAATTCTAGTGTGGTTCAATGGCTCCTTTGGAGTGGGGGAGTATTAACAACATCAGGACTGCAGCTAAACCCATTTTAATCCACACAGATTTCATCTTATATCTTTACAGCAATTCATGTTCAAATCACAGCAGGGGTAAAAAAAAAAAACTGCAACAACACTGCCGCTCCCACCTGCCGTCTAACAACATTGTCCGCCTCCTTCACAGTTTCTCTCACTTCTGTCAGGCTTTAATAACAGGGAATAACACAAGAGCTGCTTCTCTGAGTATCTATAATCTGAATTCACATGGGCCTTCTATCTCTGCTGCCTTCATGTCTGACTTTCTGTCATTCTCCAGGACTTTCTCTTCTGCCTGCTGGTTTGTCCCTTTAGTTTGTGTCAATAGGGGGTCTTCAGTGTGAAGAGAGCCTTGTTATCAGGGAGGTTATTATCGCCCTAGTGAGTCATCCATTCAAACAGACACTTAAGAATTTAAAGACAGATTAAGTATGATTCCTACCTGTCTTGTTACTTGCCTGCTGTGCCCGAAGTGGCTTAAAAGGAAGACCACAGTTAGAGAAGTTTGTCGCCACTCCCCTTAATACAGATGTCAAAAGCTGACTGATGCCCCTGGGAGATAGAGCAACCTGCATCTCGATGCCATGAGGCACTGTTGAGGCCTGCAGCTGCAGTTGCTGGAGGAGGGTATTGGGGAATCTTAGCATCCCAGTGTTGTGGTTGCAAGAGGTGGTCAACAAGAACAGAGTGGCAAAAAACTAATCTTCAGGTTTGTTATAACATTTCTAAAGAGAAAATTTGCATTTATAATCTGATATTGACAAATGAAAAGCAGCCCTTTTTCTCTGACATCTCCAAAGAAAATAATAATACACATGATAATGTCCTGTTTGCCACTGTTAATAGGCTAACAAACTCCTGTATCAGTGGCCCCTGAACTTCTATCCACCAGGGCCTGCAATGAGTTTACCTCCTCCTTCACTGAGAAAATTCAAACAATTAGACAAGCAGTCACTAAAGCCTCGTTTATGCTTCTGCTACGTTGTGACGCAGACCTTGTACATTCTGCGTAGAGGAAAGGTGTTGGTCATCAGAATCAATGCTTCCTCTTCACAGTGGAAACCCAAACACCAGGTAAAAAAAACAAAAGAAAGTCCGGCACAAAACATAAAAACAGTCAAAACAAACACACCTAAATCACACATATTCCGGAGTGTATGTAACAGCCTTTTCTTTTGCCCTATATTTTCTTTCGTTCTTGTACCAGGATGCAGCATGTGTGGAACGTATAGATATCAGAGAGGAAATGCTTTTACTACCAATGTTGAAGCGAAGGTGAGAGAAAAAACACAGCCCTTAAATAGCACATATTCCTGTATGAACCAACTTTTTTTTCCTTTCACCTGTTTTTTCTTTCAGTTTTGTACCAGGCTTTTTTTTTGCCTGGTCCTAATACTCCTTCAGACAACTAGGATGCAGTGCATGTGTTGGTAGCCTGTTGATATCAAAGAGAAAATGCATTTATTGCAAATGTTGAAGTGGAAGCAGTAGAAAAGGAGGCAACTTGTAGACCACCACGGCTTAGGTGACCAATCACAGCCCTTGCGATATGATGCATAGTCAGGATTTTTGGGAGGTGGCATCAGCATACAGCGTAGGGGTCTGTGTTGATGCCGTATGCAGAAGTATAAACTAGGCTTAACTCTGTACCAGGCACAGGATACATGTTGTCCCAGTGTGAATTTAAAATCAACTGTGATGGCATGACAAAATGTACAGTCATCAAACCACTTTTAAAATAGAGCAATTTTGACAATTCAGTAATGAATAACTACAGACTCATATCAAATCTATGTAAAATCATTCAAAAAGCAGCTTTTAAACACCTGACCAATTTTATAGCACTGAAAAACTGTTATGATGTGTTCAGTCAGGTCAAACAGTAGCAAAATTTTGTATTGCTGGATCTCACTGCTGCATTCAACACAGTTGACCAGTAGACCAGTGGTAGAACTGGGTAGGACTTACTGGCACAGCACCAAAGTGGTTTGAATCCTACTTAAAGGACAGAGACTACTTTGTGTCCATTGGCAACTACACATCAGAACATACAGATATAAATTGTAGGATCCCTCAAGGTTCAATTCTTCAACATTTACATGCTAATGTAGTGGTATGAGGTATATCTGCCACATTAAGCTGGTCTGGCTGCATCACACCCTCTCTGGCCTATTGGCCAATCATGGCTCGAATTAAGGATAAAAGTAGGTCATGCACCTCCTCTTGACCTCTCAATTCCTGCCTTTTTGGCCCGCCCACTTCCAGGTCGTTGTGTCCGCCACTCACCTCCGAACACAGGTAGGTGCACCTTAGTGCGCTGTTTGTAGATGAAGCCTTTCTTTCGCTCCTCTCTAACAGTCAGCTGATCATATGCTGCGTGGTGGCTGTCTCTCCCCGCTACGCTGACCCTCTGCACTCCTCTCCCTCTTTGGATCGGACGCTAGTATCCGTACTGAACTAGACTCTTGTACGAGCATTGAATGAGTAAGACGAGTACTGATTCACTGTGGCTATACATCCACAGCTGTTTTATTTCCACTGCTGCTACGCCGCCTCTACTTTCCTTCACCGTGGCTGCCGTTGCTTTGCCACCGCTTCGCTGCTGCGGCTCCTCAGCGGTTAGCCTGCTGCTTCTGCCGCTTCACCGGCTTGGTGTTTGGCTCTGTCGGTTGACCGACCAAACTATTTCTCGCGGCTGACTGTGTGTATGTCTGTGTGTGTGTGTGTGCGTGTGTGTGTGTGTTTATGTGCGCGTAGGATTGGGTACATGTGAGTTGCTACTACGGGTTTGGTCCAGTTGTTGTTGTTAATTTTTGTAATTTAATTGTTTAGTTTTCATTTGGTTAATTTAATTTTCTTTTTGTTAATCTGGGTTTTGTTTATGGTATTGTTGGGGAATTTACTGGGTTATTTAGGTAATTTAGTATATTAGTATATTTTCAATTGTGATTTATTTGCCTTAAACAAGGTAATATTGGTTGGGTTCATTTCTGGCCAGAGACTCTGGGTTTTTCATTTTGTTTAGGCTGAGATTAATTTCATTTAATCCTTCTGTTATTCATTCTGTTTTCCTTTATCTGAAGCCCTCTGAATTCTGTTTCTCCTTGTCCGCCCTAGAGCTGATGGTCAGCGGTGGTGGTCTTCCAGGGTGGTGGTGATTCCCTTGTGCGTTTGCGTGATCCGTTAAAATTCTTTTTTCATATAAGTCACGTTCTTGCTGTGAGTGGGGTGCTCTTCATTTCTTTTGGACTTCACCTTATTTCCCTCTTGACCCCTCCTCCATCGGTAAGCCTCAACTGGTTCCCCCTGTTTTTGTTGTTGGTCCTCCTTATTTGAAGTTTGCAATATTACCCATCTGATAATTTTTTAATTAATAAACTTTGTGTGTGAACATTGCACTCCATCTCCTGCTTCCCCTGAGTTACTAAACCTGTGTGTCCTTAAATAAATGCTAGCTTAAGTTTATTACAGGTCCTTGGGCCCTAACCCAAGGTGGCGTTGTTGGTATTAAGTATCTATAATAGAGCAATAGCCCCCCGTGTCGCCACACTAAGATTATGGAAAAAAAAAAAAAATTACCATAATTATGCAGATGACACACAAATTTACATCACCATATTTCCAGGAGATTATAATCCTATACAAACACTGAGTAAATGCAATGAGCAAGTCAATGATTGGATGTGCCAGAAATTCTCCAATTAGACAAACATAAAATTGAGATAATTGTTTATAGAGTCAAAGAGAAACAAGTAAAAGTCAGCACTCAGCTTCAATCAGTAATGTTAAAGCAAGGATTCAGACCTCCCTAAAAAATCAATTTGCACCTAAGCTGCACCTAATTCAAAATCTTGCTGCTAGAGTCCTCACTGAGACTAAAGAAAAAGATCATATCACTCCAATTCTGAGGTTCTTGCACTGCTTCCTGTCTGCCAATTTAAATAACTTGTACTGGTTTATAAAGCACTGGATGGTCTAGTAAATCTTTACCCGTTTATTCCTCATTAGGGTCACATGGTCTGCTGGAGCCAATCCCAGCACATTACAGGTGAGAGGCAGGGATACACCCCAGATGGTCACCAGTCTATCATGGAACACACACTCCATTCACTCACACACTCACACCTATGGACAATTTAGCATCTTCAATTAACCTCTGCATGAGGTCTTGAACCTGCAACAGTTCTAACCACTGCACCACTGTGTTAGTGTTGTTGTTTTTGCTATTTTTGTTTTAATTAAAATTTTTCAATCAGCTGTTTTTTTGTATCTTGATGCTTTAAAAAGAGAGGTCCTTCACTATTAAGGGCCAGAATCTCCTATACATACACAAACCTCTACAAATTCAATATTGGAGGTCTCCCTCATATATGACCAGTTGAGCTGACACAGTCAAACATTACTGCAACAGCTTTGGAGTTTGTAGGTATGACAAAGACTATAACGATGACATTTCTCTGTCTAATATTGTCTGTGTCAGGCAAGATGTGAGTCAGATGGCGTTTTAATGGTCTGCTGTCAATTAGAGGGAGCAAAGCGGGGAACTATTGTCCACCTGGGAAAGAAGGGATGAAGGGACGAGGAGAGGAATGATTGGGGAAGGAAACAATTAAAGGGAAAGGTTGTTTAGTGATGATGGAAGTGAGAAAAGGACAAATGGAAGGAAGGGGAATTTACAGAAAATGTTGACAGTAGCAGAAAGAAAAAGTTAGTTGTTTATTTAAAGAACATTGACTAAGGGGAAGTTTTAGAGCTAAAAAATAAACTTAATTTCTATTTATTTTTTATAATCTATATACTGCACAAATTAATGTATTGTTATACACATTGGCTGATAACATATTCATCTTGTTCTGTTTAGCTTGTTTTCCCATCTGATTTGTCAAAGCTTCAATTTAAGCTTCAGTGTGTGTTTCAGTTTATCTAATTAGTTTTCTGAATTTCTGCAGATAATAAGGGAATCAGCAACAGCAGCATTTGCTGGTTGCAGCCTTATTGTAACAAGCCTGATGAACCTGATGAGATTCAGTTCATATTGGACCAAGAAAAACATCAAATCTTCACATCTGACAACCTGGATTCAGTGAGTTTTGGGGCTTTTTTTAAATTATGAAACCAATTAGTTGAAACAGTAACCGACATTTTTTTTTCCTCAAAGACAATAATCTCAAGACAAACTGGAATTGTAAATTCAATCTCTTTGTATTCCAACCAATAGAGATACCCTGCTGCTTTCTCATCACCAGATAGAAAACCCTACAGGAAACCCCTGGTGTGAAATGCATCCTAGGAGGTCGCTGGCAATACTTGCAATAAACAAAAGAATGTGAAAACACAGAGTAGCGGTGCCAGTCCCTGCAACAGCCAAAGTAGGCAGTCCTTAGGTATAAATGTTTCAGTCTTCTCGATGTTCATGGTCTTTTCTTCATCTGGACTGCCCGTGTGTTGACTGACCTCTTTGCAAAGAAAAGTCTCGATTTCATTCTTCACTAGAAGCAGCAGAAAATTTCAACATCTCTAACCAGTATTTCAACACACACATGATCATCCGAGTGTTGTTTCAGCGTAGACTTCAGCGTAGAAAAATTATGAACCCATCTTTCAAGGCATAATTTGGCTGCTTTGACTGCTATTGGCATGTGTTGAGAGGCTTTACTGTACTGTCATAATGATGCATGGATATCATCTGAGATGTCCCAGTAATTAGACGTGGATCAACGGCAAACATTGTGTAATTATCTCACACAAAAAAAAT
Source organism: Lepturacanthus savala (assembly GCA_030544235.1). Classification (NCBI taxonomy): domain Eukaryota; kingdom Metazoa; phylum Chordata; class Actinopteri; order Scombriformes; family Trichiuridae; genus Lepturacanthus; species Lepturacanthus savala. The sequence goes on from CM060471.1 coordinate 2,801,970, forward strand.
AAAACGTTGAGGTACACTCCACTGACATAACTTCTTCTGATTATTTTGGACAGTTAATACTTTTCTGGCACAGACGCAGAGCAGATGAGTTCACAGATGAGAGTTACCGGAAACACCAGGGTTCTGCCTGTTCAAAACTTTTAGCAGCCATTTCAGAAAGACGATCCACTTCTAATGAGGCAGGCTGTTGTTTTCAATGACACGTCCATCATCTGTGATATTTCTCAAGAGTTGGTGGAAGTCTTCTGCAGCAGTGACACACACACATTAAAGGATTTGAGGGGAAAATTCTGTTAACTGATCAGAAACCGGAAAATAATACTGAAGGGACCCTTTGCAATCAAATACATTTTAGTGGTGGGTTAGCTGCTATTTATGTTTAGTTTGTTTCTCATTAGCTAAACATCTATGAATGTGTTGCATTGTTCAAATCTCAATTTTGCACATGCAGATTATAATCTATAAATTGATAAAATTATGTTAAATTTTGTGTTGAGTTGTGTACTTTAATTTGTATAAATTCATAATTTGTACAATCTGCAGCTGCATTGACCTTTAACCCCTACTTGTGCAGGTACCCATCAATATATTGCATCTATTCCTCATCTCGGAATTCTTTTCCTCCTTATTGATTTCAGAGAATGCAAAGTAAAAAGTCAAGTCTGCAGAGTCAATACATATCCCTGCACGGTTTGGCATGATGATTCCCACCCACCAATCACTGCCATCATCTCGGATGTGTACATGGATTATTTCTCTGTAATTCTCTTTCTATTCCTTGAATTTGAAATTGTAGGATATGTACACATTGTCATTTTGATATATAGAGCTGTCTCTATGGAAAACTGTCAGGTTTCGAAGGACGGACCCAAAAGCAAATTGTGCCATGTTAACAAAATGTCTTATTAGGGAAATTAGGACGCCTAGGCAGGTAACAAAAAACAGTCTCAAAAAACAGTCCAAACTGAACAAAAATCCCAGGGAAAATATTCACAAAATGAAATAACAGACCAATTTTACCCAACAGGAACACGGGGTCAGCACACACTCACAGGAGACACAAGGGGACACAGACACAAGATGGACTATATCAAGCAGGTACTCACAAGACAATGAGGAACAGGTGAGCACACAGACAGGGAGGAGGACAGAGGGAGGAGGAGCAGCGCAGGCACATGAACAAGCTAGGAGAAAAAGTCCAAGGCTGTCAACGGGGGAGCAGGGTCCTGACAGAAAATACTTGTTGTATACTCTTTGGCATTGTGTCCTATTCCTCCTCCTGCTCAATCATTCTTTAGTTCCATCATACTGAAATCCACTTTAGCTCCAGGAAAAAAACATATGGGCACCTGTGGTTGACATCAATAGGGGTAGGTGAATTACAATTGTGTGTTCTTTTGATGTGTATCTTTTATGGCACACCAATACAGTAATCCTGCTGTTTAGTCAGCATCTTGCTATCTGACACCTGTCAGGTGGATGGCTAAGCACACACTAACACAGATTAACACATTTTTGAATGAAAATTGAGACAAATAATGAATAGATTCGGGGTGCCATACATACGGCCCAGGGGCCAGATCCAGCCCGCTAAAAGGTCCAATCCGGCCAACTGGATGACTGTAGAAAGTGTGACAAAAATGTAAAGAACCCTGTTTCTTCACAGAAATGTAAAGTCACTAAGCATCTTTAAGGGTTCAACTGATAAAACATTTACTTGTAAATCGTTTGTAAGGCAGGAGATAACTTCACCTGCTTGGTAAAGTAAATGTTGTTCAGTAAGTAAATGTTTTGAATTGCAATGAAACAGTACTAACAGGACTTACTTTATATGGAATAAGTGGGGCAATATATAATAATATTGTAATAATATTAATAATGATTTTCTTCTTAGTAAAACTGATTCTAAAGTACAAATGCACCAAATCATCTACAAAAGGCATTTTGTAGAGGCAGTAATATGTACAATATTGCAGGTTGTAGATGTCTCTGACTCGTGTCTTTCTGCCGTTTAACACAGTCTGTCAGACTAATGTCGTAATGTTGAATTGATGGTGATGGTGAAACATGGCACCACCTTTAACCCCGTCCTCCCATTGGAGCAGCCTGACCCACGACATCATCCTTTTAGTCTTACACAATGTCTCAAGTGTGATAGATGAACTCTCCCAACTGAGGCTGAGAATAAAGAGCAGGCCAAGAAACTCAATTACTCTTACTATATATATATATATATATATATATATATATATGTGTGTGTGTGTGTGTGCGCGTGTGTGTGTTCATACATTTGTCTATATCTTTACACAATCATACAGTGTGTGCATGCATGTGTGTGGTTGAAAGCTTGTCAGATATAATTACCCGTGCCAAGGACTGCTGCCTAGATCACTCAGAACAAAGTTACATGATTATAAATCATACTGGTAATTTCGGTCTATTTTAATAAGTGCTCTTTGTGACAGGCCTATTATTCTCTCGCTCTCCTCCTTGTCTAATTTCCCTTTTTTGCCTTCTTCTTTGTGCCCTTTATCCCTGCCACACTACAGAATCTGAGAAGTCAATTTTCTATATTCCTCTTCTTGTCACCAAATCTTAAACCAACAATAAACTGGCCTTGGCCTACTTACAGGCGTTCTGATTTATGTTCTCTATGTTCTCCCTCTGTGCCATAGACCTCCATTATTGTCCAAAAAAACAAAAACACTGAGCAGCACCACTACACTGGGTTATTCCTTTATTGTGAAAAATATTGTTTGTTTTACTCTTAGGAGAGTAGCCCTGTTTAAGGCAGATGCTTATAATCCACATGTGTGGGGAAAACATGATTGTATAAAATTATCTGGATACAGCATCAGAGACAGGAAAGATATGATAGAAACAGATGTATGAAAAAGCAAAATGTGCAGTAAGAAAAAACTAGACTAGAAAACTAAAGTAGAAAAAACTGGGAAAAAAGGAGTTTATGGAAACAGGAATAGACAGAAGGTCAGAAAAGAAGGTAGAAGACATCCAGAGAGGATTTAATTAAGGTTGATATAGTGATGTGTACCCATGGCAACAGAGGATGGAGGTTGAACCAATAGTTTTGTTTTCTGGGAAATATACAGAGTTACAGGTTATGGCGATATATAGAAAACTATTTTAGCTCACTTTTTTATTATATCATACAGTTGGAATGTTCAGTCAATGGTGAATAGATCAATACAAATTGCTAATGTGATAATTGATTCATCTTTTTAGTCATGTTGTTACTAAAACCATTTGCTGGTTGCAGCTTCTTAAGTGTGGGATAATTGAACAAATAATTTTCTGTTGCCTCAGATTATACTAATGATAACTATTAATAAATAAATTGTATGATAGGCTTCTCGCTTCATATTGTTAATAGGATCCATGCTAACACTTAATTGTTTAATTAAAAAGGAAAAGAAGAAGCATTCATTGATTATTCGGGCTACTTGGACAAAGGCAACCCTGTTTCCTGAAAATTATGTTGTGTGTTTCCCAGTTCTGCATAGGTGCTCCTACCAGGATCTAATGTTCCCAGATTCCAATATCCTTCATTTCTATATAGCACACAGTGGGGACTTGACAAAGTCAAAGTCAAATATAACAATACTTTCTGTTTTTTGTGTGTGTTTATATAGCTGTTTTGAAGACTTGTGCCAATATAACAATTGGAATAATATTTAAGAAACTGGTCACATTTGACCTGAATGCAACAGGAGGGTTAATGTGTGTTAAAGGGGTCCTATTTTGCCATTATCCCAATTGAACGCTATAATTTTCATGGTGTATTTATAAATATTAACATTCCATTTGTAAAGAGCTTGTGTTCAGTCAGTTCTGATTCTGTGGTGGTTTGGCCTCCTCCAGTGTTGCTGACTAGAGGAGGCTAGACCACCACAGAATCAGTGGGTGCCATATCATAGTTTGTGTGTTAGCAGGAAAACCAGAGACCTAAATAATTACATACAAGCACCTAAAAGTGATTTAGTTTTTTTCATAAAGGGGCCTTTTAACAGAATACTGAACCCTGGAAACATACAACACTTGAGACAAATTCATGTGGGATAATCAGAGCTTGTCTGTTGTTTTCTGTCTGTGAACTGTGGCGTGTGATTGGACCCCTGGAGGAATAGGTTTTATATTGATGGAGTTAATGGTGAAATAAATGAAACTGGTGAAAACAGCTGGTGCCTGACACAAAGCTCATGAAAGTGAATCAAAACGGTAAAAAAAAACATGAGTGAGGATTACTGAAATGGTAATGACAGGTTCTATGACAGACAGTATACACCAAAAGCAAAAATAATATTTCAACAGTAAACACAGAATGAACAGAAATGTGTGAAATCGATTTGAGGAAAAACATCCCACAGCCCCTTCGGAACATGAAAATCACATGTATGGCCAGGCTGTGATGGAGGGCTGACGTACAGATTGCTTGTGCTGCCGCTTCCCTTAACAGGGCTTTGACGGCCCCGTTAAGTGGAAGCAAATCACAGCACTGTCATTCAGTGAGAGATGTTGGTCCAGGGTTGTCAGCACTGAAATCAAAGTGGAGAAAAGAGGAAAGGAACAGGCGGGGGCAAAATTCCCATTTCATTCAGGGGGCCGACAATAAACAGTACAGTTTTTGAGAATAATTTCTAGAGACGTAAAAAATATTTTAAAAAAGTAAAAGTAAAAAATGTTTCCAATCATATTACCATAATAATCTGGTCCTATCTTCTTCTCTTTCTCTCCCTAACACTCCTTTATAACATGCCTCAGCATGTTCAGATATTTTAAATGATGTTATTAAAAGTAATAATAGGAGTTATGGAAATGTTGCATATCTATTTAGAAAGAAGAAGCACATTGTTCTTACATGTCTTTGGGGTAACTTGGACACATCATCAGTGATATCAGCATATTTGGCCCTCTTGCATTTGTTGGCCTCCTCCATTCTGTCTTCCCAGGGGACAGTAAGTTCAACCAGAACCACTTGCTTTGATGACTCTGATGTTAACACCATGTTTGGGCAGAGGGAAGTGGCTGAGATGTGTTCTGGGCATTTGAGCTGTCTTTCCAAGTCGACTTGGAGTTTTCAGTCTTGTGCAGTGGTGAGAAGCCCTCCTGCTGACTGTGTTTGCCAGGTCCCTAAGGACCTGGTCATGACACCAGTGCTACTGTCCTTTCCCCAAGGCCTTCGGACAGCAACTGAGGACATGCTCCAGGGTGCCTCTCCTCAGGCACAGCTGGCATGCTGCAGTGTCTGATAAGCCCCAGCGCTGCAGAGTGGTTGGACTTGGGAGAATGTACATGGATTGAATGAGGAGCTTGATGTGCTGAGGTTCACATCTCTCAAGCTCTGACCAGGTGATTCTGCGCTGTTCGGCAGCCACCCACCTTGTCCAGCCACCTTGTTGGTACACCACCATCTTGATCTGGCTCTCTTCCTCCACCTCTGCTCTGCACTTGCATTTGCCGCTTCTCTTTTCCCCTGGCTATGTCATAGTGGGGTTTGGGAAAGCTGCCTCGCCCTGCCTGACCCACTGCCGTGTTGCCAGCCAAGATGTTGTGCTGCAGCCGTGCCTCAGCTCTATTGACGGCTTCCTGTGCCTTCCACTTCCTTCCAGTTTTCAACAGTATTCCTGGTGTAGCAACTTTTGTTTTAGAGGAGTCCCAGTACATCATCAGCTCCCTGGCACGTGTGACCATAAACTTCTCTGACAGGCCACTGATTGGAAGCTGAGGCATGGTGTAATGGCCATACAGGACAATACTGCTGAGGGATTCGAGGGAGCCCAAGTCACCTCCAGAGGAACTGGCTGATGGTTCGTTTCAGCATCTCCACAGCTGACATGGGCACCTCATAGACAAGCAGGGGCCAAAGGAGTGTTGTCAAATCTGCCCTGGTTTGCTGGAGTGCATTTGCATCTATATATTTTTTTGGTTTTAATCTGGTTTCTGTAGGAGGGAAAACATGACAAACATTCTTAACATATTCCAATGCTGTAAAAATGTGTATAATAAATATGAGATTTCAACATTTCTATCAATGAAGATAGAATACATAGCAACGAGATGATGCAGAACTGCTTAATGTCACCGGCCTCCTCTTCTTTTGGAATCCAGATTTGGAATCTGATGTGAGGGAAATGCTAAATGAAAATTATAAAGACAATCATGTTCACATAAAGGAAAAGTAGAAGAGCCTGCAACATTCTCACTCATTTCGGCAGTACGGTACCTGTACAGAAGGTTAATGTTAGCGGGTTGGATCCTCCTTTGTTCCCACATATTGCTATTTTTTAACGCTAATGTTAATTCCGAAACATCTTAGTGGGTGAGTTATCTTCGCCCCCTGATTCTTGAACTTGTCACACTTTGAGTGGCTTCATCATTGTTTTATTTCATTTATACACATTTTGTACATTTGTATAGCTGCAGCCCAGGTTGATCACGTATAAAACCCTGACCTTGAAGTCAGATATAGGCATCTAGATAATAATATCAGATAATTGAATCATTTGCTTCATGTCATCAGGCCCTGTGCACCCCTGCAGCCTCACCACCCGAGCTGCCAGTGACTCCAGCTTCATAGCAGGTTTCAATTTCCAACCTCAACATCCTGGCCCGATGCTATCGTATAGGGGGAGGGATGGTGTAATATCAAAAGATTTTTTTTTCAAAAGAAATAGTGAGCAGAGGAGGAAGATGGGAAAAACAGGGAGGATGATAGAGACAGGCCAGAATGAAACCACAGTCAGGATGTGCATGGAGATTCATTTCAGTTTACTTCCTAAAAATTGAAGTTTGGACTGGGGACTGTCTGAATGGGATTAATATTAAAAGACAGTATTCAGGACATTGCACATGGATGAATATTATACTAATAATTATTAATGATCTATAAAATATTATATATGTATACATATATAAATATATATGGGTCAGTGAAATATAATGTTTGCCAAGATGAGAAATTAAAAAATAGATACAGTTTTAAGAAGCATTCATCAGGTCTCTTAAAATGTATGTTGTGTGTTCATGTTGGTTTCTTGTTGTTTTTTCTACAAAAATTATGATTTTGTGTGACTTTTGACACAAAATGTCAAATAATGTAAGAGATTTTGTTTTTAAAACAAAAAAAAACAAAAAAAAACATTTTTTTTTCATTTTACTGAAAAGTCAATATCCAGAAAAAGATAATTGAGAAAAATTACTCAGTGATTCGATTATCAAAATACAGGCACATCTCAAATAACTAAAAAATGGGGACATTTTCAAATTTCTCAATCATTTCATGAAGTTAAACTCATATATAGCTACATTACACATAAAATGAATTATTTCTTTTAATTTTGGGGTTTATGGCTCACAGATAATGAAAACCCAAAACTTTTCATAATATTACAATTATTTATTATTTTGCATTATATGCACCTGTAGCTTCAGATTGACTGAATAATTCTTGCGATTTGACAATCACCAGAGAAACACATTTACCTCTGAGAAATACATTGTCTTACCAAAAAAAAAAGTCACCAACTGGATTTAACTAAGTAAACAGAGTCTCCTATTGGATAATTTCTACATGGGTTATTGTCTTTTCAGATGGTGGTAAGTTATTTACGTCCAACTGATGCAATGAGTAGCTTTTCGTTTCTTAAACAACCATATGGAAAGACACATCCTGTGGTTGTGGAAAAAATACGTTAGTCTGTTTGAGGAGGGTCAAATCATTGGCATCAAGAAAAGGAAACATCTAAGGAGCTTTCAGAAACTACTAAACTACAGGTGCAGGTTCTCAGTCATGCAGGTCATTTTTTTCTTGTGGAATTTAGAGCAGTGTAACTGGACTTCTTAGTTGGTTTGAATCATTATTGGTCCGTTGTTGGTCCAACACATTATTAAAAAACATTAGGCAATGAAGAACCAGAGTAATGCAGCATCAGGGTAAGAGAAGAAGCAGATGAAGTGAATGAGCAGGTTACTCCATCAATGGATTGTTTCTTCCCTGATGGCACCAGCGTATTCCAAGATGATGACAGCGATGGAGCTGTTCTGCCAGCATGAGACATCATTTCCTCTCATGGATTGGCCACCACAGAGTCTAGACCTTCATCCCATTGATAATGTTTGGTGTGTGTTGGGGAAGAATTTGTGCAGTGGTCCAACTCTACCATCATCGATACAAAATCTTGGAGAAAAATAAATGCAACACTGGATGGACTTCTTGGATGGACACCTGCAGCTTTTAAAGTCCCTTGTGGAGGTTGCTGTCATGACCACAGTGCACAGCAAGAGGGGAAATGGGTGGCAGTTAAACAAAAATTACAGCATGGAGCGCTCTATTGATCCAGACAGTAACCGACTTGACAGAGGAAGAAGGAAGCCGGCTGAAATACGGTCGATGTTTTGGTCCAGTTACTATCACTCCCACAAGGCCACATCCTTGCAATAATCGCAAATAACATTGTTTGCAGGGGACTCAATTTAATGAAGTGCAGCAGTGAAATGACCTTACCTGACCTCCCACAGTAAAAATGATACAGCCCAGCAGGGAAGAGGGAGACAGGGTGGAAATGATTCTTGCTTGGAAAGGTTTTGAGGAGCACACAGCTTTTTTGTGTCAGTGACCCGGTCACTGCAGCTTATTTATTTTATACCGCTGCTGTAGCCACTGACAGTTGCCCTGTTCAACTTGATTTACATGGCATCAAATTTAAAACAATACTCAAAATGTGTTCTATAAAATACAGAAAATATAAATGCCTCATATGTAGATTTTATTACAGTTACAATTATAATAATTATTAGGCGGTTAACTATTTTGATAACTGATTATTCACTTCACTTCAGCTTATCAGTGCATTAGTTTTAGGCAGAACATAACAGTGTCTGTGGTCCTAGGTTCTGAATGAATAAGGGGTTTGCTCTGTAGTTGGCATAGTTAATGATGCATCCCCACACCTCTACGCAGTACTGCAGGTGTGGAGAGATATGATGTACAATATAGTAAATAAAGTGTTTTCTTATTTAGATATTGTTGTGTTTCCATAGTATGGAGACACTTCTAGCCAGCTTACTATTTAAGTATTTCATGTGCGCTTTCCAGTTCAACCTGTCATTGAGGATCACTCCCAGCACTCTGTGTTCGTTGACTCTCTCTGTGTTAGCTCCATTGATTTGGATGTTTATTCCGTTATTGCATCCTTTTTTCCCCAAATAGCATGTATTTAGTTTTCCCTGAGTTTAGCAATAATTGGTTAATATTAAATAGTGATGCACCAATCAGCATTTTTTGGCCCGATCACCGATACCAATCACCAAAAAACTTGATCTGCTGATTGCCGATCACTGCTGATCACAGAAGGTATTTTAAATTTCCGTACCTTTCACCTAGCAGAGGGTGCACCATTTATAGAAATAAAACTATTAATTATTTAACTATATTTTAAAAAGTACAGAAACAGTCAAGATCTTGAAATGTACCGAAGGCCTTTTTTATTGTAGTCAATAAGAGATCACAATATAAATGTCACCATTCAAAATGTAACTGGACACCTTGTATATGTCATTTATGTAGAGAATAAACAGTTTTGGACCCAATACTGAGCCATCTCATCAGGTAAAATAGTTTTATTTAAATGGCATTAATTAAAATGGTGGAATAGAGTTCCTGATTGCTCCTCTGGAGTGAACGCAGGAAGTGAGTCTTGCCTTGGCAGCAACGAATTCTCAGTAGCAGCATCCCAATAGCCCTGGGCATTTACAAGAAAAGATATTTTAACAGCTACAGCATCATAGTGACACATGAGATGGTTGGACAGAAGGCGCTACGCTGGAGCTTTAGCCGGAAGATGTCTTGTATGCCATCATGTCTCACAACCCAGGGTGAGTTCTTCAGTAAGAAGATGACTGAACTGCTCTGTGAAGATCCAATGGTCCACTGTTCTAGCAAAGGAGTCTCTGCTGAGAGCATCAGCAACTATAGTTTTCATGCTCATATATTCAGATTGAATGTGTAAGGTCTATGCTGTTAGACCTAGAATAATTTTCACAGGAACCCAATTGTCACCCCACAATGGTGTGATGCTAAAACCAACCTCAAGGCATGGACTTGATGTTCTTACCTTGTCAACGGGGTGACAGCCTGACTGCTACAGCTTGACAGTCCAGATCCTGTCTTGAAACTTTTCACCTCTCCACTAGAAAGAGTTCACCACCACCATAAATTGGTTAGATTCCTGATGTGCGGGTGACAACTTGTATACACACTGCCATCAGTGTGTGGATGGGTGAATGTACACTTGTAAAGTGCTTTGAGTGGTCAAAATGATCAAAAAGGCAGTATACAAATGCAGTCCATGTACCATTTACCACAAGATGAAGAAACCTTCTCACACCCTGTAAGAAGACTGGAAACAAGGCACCAATATTCACTGGTTATTTTACATGAGGAATGTAAACTATGCTGATACATGAGAAATCTGATGACATTTGTGCCCAAGTTCAAAACATCATATTTGTCACAATGTTCAATTCATGCTAGATTATATATCATGTAAGAGTGTGAAATCACATAATGCCAAAAGCAGCCAAATCCCAGCACATACTACAGCGATACACCCCAGATGGTTGCCAGCCAATCATGGGGCACACACACCCTTCACTCACACATAGGGGCAACTTAGAGTCTCCAATTAACCTCAGCATGTTTTTGGACTGTGGGAGGAAGTTGGAGTACCCACACAGAACTCCACACAGAAACCCACACAGACCTAGGAGGTCTTGAACCTGTGACCTTCTTGCTGCGAGGTAACAGCACTAACCCCTGTGCCACCGTGTTGAAGGTGAAAGCTACATAACAATAAAGTCACACACTGACACACACTCTCTATTGTTTAGCTCTTGGTAGTGGTCTAAATAATGTTCTCTGGCAGCATTTTTCAGTCTGCTTGTCTTTTGGAGCTCCTCATCATCCAGTTCAGTGCTAATTGGCACACTGACAGATTCGGTCTGTGGTCCATCTCTGAGGCAGTCATAATCCTTTGCACTCAACATAATTTATTTCCTCCATGGTAGAAAAATCATGTAACAGGAGCCTTCAGAAACTCCTTAACTTATAATGCTGACTGACTAACAGACACTAAAAAAAATAAATTCATTAGCCTAGCAACATTAATGCTACAAACAGCCCATAGTGCAACACTCTCTGAACCGGTATTACAATGGTACTTTCTATGTTAAAAAAAATGTTAAAAAAAGATCTGATGTTGTGAATTCAAACCTTCCCTTCAACCATGAGAGCCGTTGCTAGGGACTTCCATTAGTAAAATCAGGTGTGCTACTGCTTGGTTGAAATTAAAGTCTGCACCCAGACTGGCCCTCCAGGACCAGGACTTCCCACCCCTGATCTAGGACAGGGGTCAGCAGTTGGGTTTGGCTGCTGGCCAGATTTCTAAGCCTTTACATGCAACAAATGCAACACCCCAACCACACCCACCCCAACCCAACAAACCCCATTCCCCACAACTCTCTCTCTCCCGCACACGCAGACACTCCTACATGTAAACACACACACACCCACACACACACTGTCTGAGTACACGCTGGCTGAGTACAGAGGAATCATGTCAGGAAACAAAAAGCAGAAGGAAAGACTTGTAAACCCATAAAACAAATGCAAGCGAGAATCACCTCAAATTCACTCCACATTCCAATCCAGTCGCACATCACAGTCAAAGTCACGATCCATTTCCGTAGCCAAGGAAACATGACGCTCTATTCATGGTGTGCCTGTGTGTCATTTGGACCCGAGTTAAAAAAAGATGTGTTAATGTAAAGCATAGAGCTTAAAATGAAACAAGAGCGCTAATTTTCACAAAGGTTTCAAAATTATCAGTCGCCAATAGCGACTGCTTTATTCTCTTTGGCTATTCAGTGAAGTCAACTAGTCCCACAAACTCAACTGATACAACGCCAAATGATTAAAAAAAACACATGGTGGAGATCCAATGTGAAAATTATTGCTTTTGTTAAGTTCCTAAGCTTTACAGTCAGCAATAACACATCTTTGTTTTCACTCGACTCAGGGCACACCACCTCATATTTCCTTGGCAAATGGACCGTGAGTTTAACGATGACGTGCTGCTGTTTTTGTGCCAATGGAGGGGACTGAATTTGCAGCATTTCTTTCTTACAATTGTTTTGGGGCCTTATGTGTGTGTGTGTTTTTTTTGCTTTGTTTTGATATTTGCAGCATTTTTCTTTTGAGTTTGTTTTGTGGGTTTTGTGTTTAAGGGACCAGTTCAGAGTTTCAGCACCAGGCCCTGTACACAGTCTTATTATTTTGCATGTTTGGTGTTCACGCTGCATCTTGCTGATGTGCTTATTCATTCTTGTATCCAGCAGACCACCCAAATAGGAATAAGCAGGAAAAGAAAGAAAAAATAAACTTTTAAGCCTACTTCCCAAGTCTAAACCAAAAATCACATGATTTTACACTTAATCGAAGACAGCTACAGGTGGCTTCTTAAAAAGTCGACAACAATTGAACGAGAACATGGACGTTGACACTATTTTATAAGGATTCCAATTCTGACATCAGTTTTACATCATATCATTTTGACCCAGAAATTAAATATGGCTTCCATCCAGTAGATGAAACATCTTTTTCAGTGAACATTCTCTATAAAAGGCCACTTCTAAAGTGAATTTTAGTTTTTAAATATATATAAACACGTATTCTGGTAGATCATGTCATTTACTTTCAACAAACCACTTCCACCACAATATCTGATGAATGTATGACCAATCCATCCATTTTCTATTCCTCACTAGGGTCAAGGGGGTCAGCTCAAGGTCGTGAACCTGTGATCTTCTTGCTGTGAGTCAACAGCGCTACCTACTGTTCCACTGTGCATTCTGTCAAATTTATCAAATATTGAATAGAATTACCTTGGATTATTATTTCATTGGCAGATCATTTTGCTTATTTCAAATTTTATTTCTTTAATTTAGTCACTTTAATCTTGCTTTATTTTTCATTTTTGTTATTATTTAAAAAAACAAAGAGAATAAATAAAAAGAATATATGAGATAAAAAAATAAAAAATATGAGATACAAATTTAAAAATGTTAGATACAATATTGATAAAATTGATAAAAATTTGATAAAAACAGTCAAACAATTTTACTTTGAAAAACTGTTTGACTGCCAGTGAAATTATTTTATTCTATTGTTTCACATGAAAGCCTTTGCCTGTCTAACTGCTAATAGACAGTGTGGCAATACATGCCTTCTGTGTGAAGAGCATTACTGACTCACTGCAGCTTCTTCAGGCATGGGAAAATATTTTCTTTGGTATGATTAGTCCAATATTAAGTAGAATTCCTATTCAGTTGGCAGATATTGTTCTTATTACATGTTTTATTTGTTGATTTTTAATTTAATTTTGTTTTATTTCCCATTATTGTTATAATTCAAAAGAGAAAAAAATCAAGATTATTAAATAAAGACAATTAAGAGATAAAACCCCCATAAAAATTTTAAATATGATAAACAGACATAGTAAAAAGTCAAAGAATTGCATGTTTTCTTAAAAAAAGATACAATTTTGAACAGAATCAAGACAAAGCATTGCACACATGCTTTTTCATTGTTTTTGCATTGCTTGTGCTTGATTTCAGTGAAAATTCATCTAATGCATCTTATTTATGTTTTATAGTTTGATGTTGTTTTTGCATTATTTGCATTTAATGTTGTAATGAAGCTTTTTGTCAGTCATTTTCTATACCTGCTTATTCCTCATTAGGGTCGCAGGGGTCTGCTGGAACCTATCCCAGCGCGTTATGGCGAGAGGCAGGGATACACCCCAGATGGTCGCCAGCCAATCATGGGGCACACACACCATTCACTCACACACTCACACCTACGGGCAATTTAGAGTTGCCAATTAACCTGAGCATGTTTTTGGACTGTGGGAGGAAGCCGGAGTACCTGGTGAAAACCCACGCAGACACGGGGAGAACATGCAAACTCCACACAGAAAGGTCCCAGACCCAGGACCAAGGAGGTCTTGAACCTGAGACCTTCTTGCTGTGAGGCAACAGCGCTAACCCCTGCTCCACCGTGTCGCCCTAAAGTTTTTTGTGGAGACCCAAAAACAGAACAGCAAAACAGCTTGACTGTAAAATAAGGATGTTTAATACAATAAAGGCAAACACAGTGCATGGTAATCCACAGGGTAATAATGGGGGAATGGCGATGGAGCAGACAGGAAGAATATATGAGTCCAAGAGAGTGGAGAATGGTAATGAGAATAAATCTATGGAAAATAAAACTGGGTAGCTGGGTGAGGCAGACTGGAGCAAAAGCCAGGGTGATTCCTGTGGCCGAGACAAAGACAAAGTTAGTGGTGAATGGAGATGAACCAAGCTTTTATTGCAGTGAGGAGAGTAGTTGTTGATTGCTTAATTTATCCCAGATGGGTTGATTGCATGAGCAGCAAGCAGGAGAGCTCATGCAGTAACACACAAACACAGAGGCTTCATCCACAGGAAGGCAGGAATTTTTGAAACTTTTGAAAAAAAAATCCTGTCTACACCACTGGTGAATATCTCCAACCAAACAAAGCCATAAAATCCACTTCAAACAATTCCATGCACATGGCAAAACAGTAGGTGACAATAGCACTCCTAACAGGAAGGACATTTTAGCCAATCACAAGGCCAGAGCGTTGTGTCTTCACAAGCCGTCCTTAGAACCCTGATGTTTAAAGGACAAACTACAGCATCACCAGGAAAAGTTCTTTTGATGTCGGGTCATAAATCAATTTGGCTCATTTTGTCTCTAAAATAGAGAATATCACACCTTTTGATATGAATCAAATACAAAATATACAAGAAGAACATCACTAAAGAAATATTTGATCTAATCAACATTTTCATGACTATGGGAAAATATATTATTAATAATTGATTATTATTATTATTAATATCATATGCATGTAAATGGAGGAAATCAAAGACCTTCACATGTTCATATGTTTCATTCATTCATATGTTTTTTAAAACAAATTAAAATCTTTTATTCCTCTCTATTACTCTTAGCTGAAAAATATAGAACAATACAAACATGTTGCAATAACTTTTATTAACAATTTTTAATGCTTAACTGAATGAAAAATCAATGTATGATGTGGTTGAAATGTGTACGATATGGTGAGAAGGATTGTCTCATTGCAAAAGACTGCCTATATTAATTAGTTATTTCAATAATTAAATTTATTATTATTTTATTTCCTAACATGTCATATATAAACAAATATATATTATCCATTTAT
This sequence comes from Lepturacanthus savala, assembly GCA_030544235.1. NCBI lineage: Eukaryota > Metazoa > Chordata > Actinopteri > Scombriformes > Trichiuridae > Lepturacanthus > Lepturacanthus savala. The sequence goes on from CM060471.1 coordinate 2,817,314, forward strand.
TTATTTATACATATTTATTTAGTGAGATGATAGTATCAATGTTTATTCTTCCATTTGCCTTGCTAAATTTTATGTAAGAACACAAAGTGGAGATTCTTACTTGAATTTGTAATTATCGTATTGTATAATAAAGTCTGGGGAAAACAATAAGATAAAATTCTTCTTTTAATGCAGTTATTGACCTTCCAGTGACTTCTAGGATACGTAGTGTGATTCGCTTTCATACTGAAAAAACATGACCTGATGTAATAAACCATCCAGGTACCATTCATGTACTTGTTGACAGCCAACTAAGGTTTTCTTCCGTTCAGCCAGACTACTTTCCTAACAGAAGCTGGTTGAGAAAGCTTAATGTGCAAATTCAGATTTCTTAAATATCCAATAGCTTCCTGATATATAAATTCATAAGAGACCTACCACTTTTATGACACTATCCAAGCCATTTGGGTATGTATCCCTGATCCATGGTAATGCTTGTCATCATTACTTCTAATTAATAATTACCTTTAATAAAAATTATCAAGCAATTCTGCTGCCAATAAAGCCCAACAGGACCCTGCAGTAGATCAGCTTTATTCTTTGTCCTTCTATGAAATACATAATTGTTTTTCAGTATATGAAAAAAAAAAACAATGATGGAAAACCAATTCACAAAAGTGTAAATTGTTTCTGTTGCTTTCTTCTCCGGCATAAAATCAAGGTGGAAGACATCAGTGGAGGAGGCTGTAAAGGGGAAAAAAAGAATTCTGGGCCAGTTTAAGCCATGACCATATATATCAGAGTGGAGGAAAAAGTGAAGCTGAAAAGGGGAAAACATCCTGTAGTTAGATGGTGATGAATTCAGCCTGGGCTATCTGTTGTGAATTATTTTCAGCACCTTTCAAAACGTTACAGTCACGTCGCCATGTACACTTTAAGGCGATTGAACCATTGTGCAGCCGTGAAAAGGTTGGGAGACGTATAAAATGTTTTTTGTAGCTGTGACCGAGCGAAAATAGGCTTTTGGCAGCAGCTGTTTGATGTTTCAGTGTGATGTTCATACCCCAGCCAACAACCATGAATATTTCAAAAGGAGTCATGAACACTATTCTTTCTTTTTTCCCAGCACCTCTCTTCTTACATTACACCCTTTCCCTTGTGTTATTCTTTTCATCTTTCCTCAACGATTCTCTGCTCATCTTCTCTGTTTGACTTCTGTTTGACTCCTCTTCTTGCCTCATGCAGTCCGAACATCTCTTTTCCTCTCGAATCATCACTAGGTTCTCATCTTTGGTGTTGAGGAAGAAAAACGGCACAAAAACGTATCATTATGCCATTGAGAAACCAATACGCCGATTTTAACCCTAACATTGTGTTCCCGGTCAAATCTGAATGTTTGAAAGTTTTTGTCACTAAAAAATATAGTTAATTTGATTCAGCTAATGTTCACCTAAGATTCCATGACTTTTTCCACAAAGAGGATTTCAGCACACAAAATAAATTAATTTACATACAAATTTGTGTATTTTATTCAACTTCTGTTCATTCTTGGTGTTTCCGTTCAAAAATCATTAGAAATGAATGCAGGAGACTAGAATTAATGTAAGAAATATAACTCAGGTACAGCTACATTTGTCAGATGGACACACACACACCCCTTGGGTTTCCTGGCAACTGGCAACCACTCTTTCTCAGAAGAACAACACCTGTTGGCAGTTCTCCCAAACAATTGCAACATATTTAAACATATAGTTTTAATAATATTAAACTTTTCTCACGGCTATGGTATATAATGTTTTATTTGATCGTAGTTCACTGTATGGCAGCACCATGACAGGTCAATATACTGTGAGTGAGGCTCTTGATTAACAAACTAATGAGTCTAATGAACATTGTAATGTCATTATTCTTGTTAGTTGATATTTAATGTATAAGACATCACTTGTAATATTGTGAAATTGTCAAATGTAGTTTTGGGATAATTTTCTTTGTAAACCAATCATTTTTGACCATGAACCCAACAGGTTTTACATTTTGTGACTGTATAAACATTTTAAATGGTTTCAAAACAAATGTCCTTGGTAACTTTGACCTAAAGTATTCTGTTATAAACAGTAGACTATGTTTCATCTGATTATTTATTACAGTCAAAATAATCCAGAAACTGTGTTTTTCAGAACCCGAATCAAAGATTTATCATTTCAAATCAATGAGACATACAGGCAATAAATAACAAATAGAAGTTCAAAACTTGTACTGTTTACATGAATTTATATTGATGAAAAAAATCTAACACCACAAGAGGTGATAATATATGTATTATTAGAGATTTTATGATGATTTTATGAACGGTCAAATTTACCCTGAACACCACATCGATTAACATGAAATAAACAGAACATGAGGGTTAACACCAACTGAGATTTATAATACTAAACGAAAGATTTTACAAGGATTTTATGGAAAGGTAAGGCTGCAGTGTACTTGAATAAATTAATTTCCAAACAATTTCACACAATGCTGATTAAGCCTATCACCACCAGTTAAATCTCTGTGTTTCATGGTACACTGAATTTTTTAATCTTGTGTCTGTGGAGACACTCCCTGCTGGCCCAAATTCTGACATTCGCAGGGGATTGTGTGACTATAAATAATGAATCCTCTGTTTTATTCAGTCACGGCCATAACTTTTTTTTCCTCTGTGTTTGCGTAATGACTTTTTCACCAAGTCCAGCACAACAGTTTTAAAGGTCCCATATCATGGGAGATTCTAATTGCTTTATGAATATAAAAAGGTGTAGGTGGTATATTAACAATGTCCCATTTTTCAGAATTCTCAATCGACAGAGAAATGCACATAGCAGGTACACAACTATATGGTCACCACCTTTCCCCCTCAGGCTGTGATTTGAGATAGCCTCAAGGCAACTGACCAACAAGAATCGCATGGTGAGTTGGCTTGACTAAACAGAGTTTGTCCAGATGTGCAGGCAACTCCAGAATGTCTGGAGGTGTAATAGACTTGTAGACCGCCTGAACTGAGACAAATACACTACCAAAACCAGAGGGCCTCAAGACCATGACAAGACCAACACAGACTGCATCAAGACCAGAACCAGTTGAGTTCAAAAACCAAAAACATCATCATATTTTCCTATTTCACATAAGTTGTAGCTGCTTAGAATAAATATTAGATTGTATTTTGTCAGTCTCCAGCCACAACAATACAGAGACAGATCATGTCTGTCTGTGAACTCACTACTAATGTTTTCATCAATTGACTGAGATCAAACATGTGTGGTAATATCATGAACGCTATGTTATTTCTACTATGTTATTTTCTTTCAATTTCTATTAGAGGATTGACTCCAGAATGTTGGTAAAGTAGAACTATCTCAAATATTATATGAATATCAGTGGACGATGGAACCTCAGCCTTCTTTGAGTGAAACTGGGTAAGATGAACGCAAACTTATCTCTCCATTCTCCACCATAGACATCAGTAACACAATCAACTACAGCGATACTACCACTAATAATGACATTCATGGGAAAAAAGTGTGCCTGCCAAATCCCTCTGAGATAGCTCTGCCGGTCCGAGACATTGCAAGACCCAGAGACTCGAGATCAAGACAAGACCAAGACCACCAGAAAGTGGTCTCGAGATCAAGACCAGTCTCGAGAACTATGAGTCTAGTGTGTAACTAAGAATAGTATATGAAATGTAGTGTCTTTGGACAAATGGCAGATAACTTAGACAAAAGATTTAAGATAGTCCTAACAAAACTGACAATCTGGACAGGGAATGCTTTTTGGGACAGCTTTTTGACAATGTTCTTTTTGTAATAAAATCCTTTTTATGTGCAAAGACAATGAGTTTGGTGGTGCCCTCTGGTGGTGACCTCTTTCATAAAGAAACCACAGAGGCTCATTAATATTACTGACAGAGACACAAAGCAACTGTAAACAACTGCCCAATAAATTGACAGTAAGCTACTGGCCAGCATTTAACTGTTATTTATACAGTCTTCCTGCTATCTATTTTACAGTATATTACCAGAATAATTTCATGTACTGATTTACAGAAAATTATTTTTTTTTATTTCACAGTAGAATTCTGGCAGCTGGTTGGGCAATTTAGAGTATCCAATTAACCTAGATAAAATTAGATAAAAGTCCTTATGATAAAAACTCAAACAATTTTGCCTTGAAAAGTTGTTTGATTGCTGATGGAATTATTTTATTCTATTTTCAGATAATTTTATTTATTTCATAAAAAATATATATAGAGGAAAAAGTCAAAATTATGAGATAAAATTCCATATTATATAAAGACAATAATTTAAAAAGTCAAAACATTTAATCTTGATTTTAAGAAAACAAGATAAATTTACCAAAATCAAGAAAAAATCTGCCAATAGAATAGGACATTTCAATTTAATTCTACACAATATTTAACTAATTGAACACCTATATCTTTTCACTTGTTAAGATTTTCTTGCAGTGTACTACTCTGTTCATGTGACAAAGTCATCAACAAGAAATATGTGCTTCCATTTACTTTAAAAGTATAGGATACAGCATAATAAGGCTTTTGTGGTCTGAGTTATAAATATAAAGTGAGTTAATCTCTGTCCTGCATAGTGTTTCTACTGTAAATATGTAAGTAATGTTATCAAACAGCTGCTCACAGTATGTTTTGTAGTTTCCCACTGTTTGTTGCCCATCTTGTCACCCTGATGTGAGTCCTGTGGTTAAACTACAAAGATGTCAAAAACACATCTGTCCAAACTCAAGACTGATTTCCATCAGTTTTTACCAGGACATTGAAGCAAAGTTATGGGAAAAAACAAAACACTTTTCAGTGTTTCTGCACATACAGAAAAGCCATTGATAGTTACAGATTTAGCCATTCAGGTTTTTGGTGCAATATGAAAAAAGAATATCTGGAACTGGGAAAATGTGTATTGAAAGAACTTTTTCCTCTTGGATCTACTTACATGTATGTGTGAAGTGAAATTCTCAGCTTTGACTCACAGTAAAACCAAGTAGAGGAACAGACTGGGTGCTATGTGTGAAGAACAGCCTGGTGACAGCTGCTGCCACGCTGCCCCCAGAACTATCAAAGCTTACAGAAGACAAGCAAGCTGTCTCATTAAAGCTGGCAGGACTGATGAAAAGGAGTTGAAACTGCTAGTTTGACTTTTGAATAAAAAATATGGAACAAATTTAGGAGAATCATCAACATGCATGAGACAGGGGATTCACTTTGTGTGGCAAAACAGCTCAAGAGTTTCATCAGAAGGTGGGTAAACAGTTTAAATCTTGAAATAAAATCCAGAAAAATTGTGTGAGGTGAGATCTTAAAAGAGGATGGAATATGAATTTCTTGTGAAAATAAAGCTCCCAGAAAAGTTATTTATGTAGGGTATTTTCCACCTCCTAATTTTCTTAAATTTAAATTAATCTAAAGAAATTTACTTGTTTGGAGTAATAATGTACATTGGAATAGAATAAGGAACCTACACACAGAGTATTGTTTGTTCCTGTCTTGTCAAATGAGATGTCATGTGAATATAAATCTTGTAAGAAGAGGTGTTGAAAGGCCTGCAGCCCAGGTCAGAGGTCAAAGCCATATGTACTTTCTGAAAATTGTCTCAAGGCAGCTGACCATCAGGAAGAGAAACAAGTAGTGAGTTGTTTTTACCAAATAGAGAGAGGTCTCATATTGACACAAAAAAAAAAAAAAAAAAAAATTAAAGAAAGCTAATGTCTAAATCTAGACAAGTTTCATGCATGGTGGGTGGATGTGTTACAGAGGAGGGAAATTTATGAATCAGCTAACAATAGTTTGACTTCTGTTACGTCCGGTGAGTGTGTTACGTTCGCTTGTTGCCTGTTGTTGTTGCTGCCAGATGCTCTCTCGTTTAGCGCTCCTTTATTGTGAATTTAATCTACAAATTACAATTCAGAGCACTTAGTGATTATCCGAATTAGACTCCGTTTGGCTCACCAAGCTCCAGAGCTAAAGGATAGTGTTTAACCTTAACCAAAAGGTTTATTTTTTACTTACCGTATTTTCACGACCATAAGGCGCACCGTACTAAAAGGCGCAGTCTCAGTTACGCGTGCCATTCCTGTATTTAACACACACATAAGGCGCACCTGACGATAGGGCGCGGGTTTTATACATGTCCTCTACTACGTACGTCCGCCTTACAACAACACACACACAAGCAGACAAGTGTGCATATTTAAAAATAGATCGGGAGCAAAACTGAGTTTGGTTGTGTATTTACAAAGTAATAACATAATAATCAATCAAATCCATCGAAGTCCTCATCCTCTGTCTCAGAATCGAACAGCTGCGCTAAGTCCAACATGGCATGTTTGCTTTCCTCACTGTCAGAGTCACTTTCTGTGCCGTGCGACTCCTCGGAAATGATGCCGGCTTTTCCGAAAGCTCGAACCACCGTGCCAGCAGACACGTTAGCCCAAGCACCCACAATCCATTGGCAAACTGTGGCGTAACTCGCCTCGCGCTGCCTACCACTCTTCATGAAGCTGTGGTCTCCTTCGGTCATCCATCGCTCCCACGCCGCTCGCTCTTTGCTCAACGATCCATTGCTCGAGTCTCTCCTCCAACTCCGGCCACCTCGCCTTATGTCCGCGGAAACTCAGCTGAGTCTTCTTCGCCTGTCGGAGCTCATTCTCCAGCTTCCTCCACTTGCGAATCATCGACTCGTTAATTTTATATTCTCTCGCGGCGGCTCGATTCCCATATTCTACGGCGTAGCGGATCGCCTTCAGCTTAAACTGAACTTTGTACGTGTGTTTCTTTGCCATTTTAAGTGTTGTTAAAACAGCAATGTTCTGCATAAAGCACATACCTGTTCTTTTATACACAATCCACGCCCACACATCCCCCTTTAACGTTCTCATGTTCTCTACTACATCCTCTTCGTGGTGGTCTCTAATATGTCCGCACATAAGGCGCACTGCACTATAGGGCGCACCGCACATTTTGAAAAAAATCTAAGACTTTTATATGCGCCTTATAGTCGTGAAAATACGGTAATCACATCTCTTCTATTAGCGTTAGCTGCTAGCCTCGCTCTACTGAGCAATGGCTAGCCCCCTGCTCTCTCCCTCCCGTCTGTTCTGCTCCGTGTGCTGTATGTTCAGTGAGTCCCCGGCCTCCTTTACTGAGGATAGGAGTAGCTGTAGAAAGTGTAGCTTAGTGTCAGGGCTGGAGGCCAGGGTGTCAGAGTTAGGGGCACGGCTCCGCGCTTTGGAGGCTAAGCCTAGCTTTAGCCAGGTAGCAGCAGGGACCGCTGGCCGTGCCTGCAGCGGTAGAAACGCTAGCGTGGTTAGCCCCCCAGTGAGTCCCGCGCAGCCGGGAAAGAGTAGCGACGGGTTTGTGACAGTCCGGGGGAAACGTAGTGCTAAGCGCAAACACGTAGTGCACCAACAGCTTCACATCAGTAACAGGTTTGACCCTCTCAGCGCCACACCGGCTGAACCAGACACACTCATAATTGGAAGTTCTATAGCCAGAGACGAGAAGCACCCAGCGGCGTCTGTTAGGTGTTATCCAGGGGCCAGAGTCGGTGACATCGAAGGAAACCTTAGGCTTTTAAAGCAGAGTAGGGCTAGATTCCGCCGCATCGTGATCCATGCAGGTGGTAATGATGCCCAGCAGAGGCAATCAGAGATTCTGAATTGAATGTAGAATCGGTGTGTAAACTCGCTAAATCGATGGCTGACACCGTAGCATTCTCTGGACCGCTGCCCAATCTGGTCAGTGATGAGATGTACTCCCGCTTCTCATCCTTTAACCGCTGGTTAGCTAGGTGGTGCCCCGAAAACAATATAGTGTTTATTGACAATTGGCGCGCATTTTGGGGAAAGCCCGGGCTCATCCGGAGAGATGGCATCCATCCGACTCAGGAAGGAGCCTCTGTCCTAAGCAGAAATATGGCCCCAAGACATAGTTTACCCAAATGACCCGATAGAGTGGGGGCCCGGGCTCAGAGTTGTAGTGTAAAACACTTCTCTGTAAGTCACTCGTCTCATCCTGAGCTGTCAGATATCCCAGGTTCAGGAAAGCAGATAGAGACTGTGTCCATCCCCCGTATAGTTAGCTTTAATAAACCTAGCTTTAATAAACCTAGCATTAGAAGGCCTATAAGACAGAGAACAAACAATTTAATAAAAATAATTCACTGTAGAAACAAAACCAAAGAAACATCTAATAAGCTTATAAAATGCGGACTCCTAAACATTAGGTCTATAGCATCTAAATCTCTGCTGGTAAATGATTTGGTCGGTGATTATAAATTGGATATTTTAGCACTACCAGAAACTTGGCTCCAGCAGGATGGGTATGTGAGTCTCAATGAATCCACTCCACCTAGTCATATTAACTTTCATACAGCTAGAAGCACTGGTCGAGGTGGAGGAGTTGCAGTCATTTCTCACTCTAGTTTAGGTGTTAGTCCCAAAAATAATCATAATTATCAGTCATTTGAAACTTTGCTTTTATCAATGATTGATTCCAGGCAGACGAACAAAATAACAGCTCTATTTGTAGTTGTTTATCGTCCTCCTAGTCCTTATTCTGTATTTTTAGCAGAATTCTCTACCTTTCTGTCCAGTATAGTGTTAAACTATGACAAAATTGTAATTGTAGGAGACTTTAACATAAATGTTGATAACAATAGTGATTCTCTAAGTAACGCTTTTGGCAGCATACTAGATGGAATTGGCTTTACTCAGAATGTAAATAAACCAACCCACAGTCACAAGCACACCCTGGATCTGGTTTTAATTTATGGGATTGAGATTAGTGACCTTGTTGTTCTCCCCCATAATCCAGTTCTTTCAGATCACTTCTTAATTACCTTTCAGTTTATAATGAATGATAATTCCTTACCAGTAGTTAAAACTGAAATAAAAAGAGCACTATGTGACTATTACGTTTTTTTAAATATATAGAGATAATTCAGCCTATATTCACCCCCACATATAATTATGAGAACAGCAGCTCAGACATTTTGTGTCCTGCTACATGTCATGAGTTAGTTGAAGAAACGATGCACACCCTCCATAGCGCTTTAGATCTGGTAGCCCCATTAAAATGTAAAACTGTTAGACCAAGGACATTATCTCCCTGGTATAATACTGAAACATGTTCCCTTAAAAAGCTACACGTAAATTAGAAAAGCTATGGCGCCGCTCCCGCACAGATCATTCCCTCAGGGCCTGGAAGAACAGTCTATTGGCTTATAAGCAGGCCCTGCGTAAAGCAAAAACTAGGTATTATTCATCGTTAATAGAAGAAAATAAGAATAACCCCAGATTCCTGTTCAGCACTGTAGCCAGGCTGACCAACAGTCACAGCTCAGTAGATCCATCTATTCCAGTTAGTCCCAGCTTTGATGACTTCTTAAATTTATTTAATAATAAAATCATAGGTATTAGAGATAAAATAGATCAAATCCTTCCTAACATCAGTGCTGAGGAAGCTCAGGCTGTAAACTTAGAAGCCCCTTTAAACCCAGTAATATTACTGGATAAATTCACCCCTGCAGACCCAGCCCAGTTAACTAAAATTATTATGTCATCTAAGTCAACTACATGTATTCTAGACGCAATTCCAACTAAACTACTTAAAGAGACACTGCCCTTAATTATTGATAATATCTTAGATATAATTAATATGTCCCTAATAACTGGATACGTGCTGCAGGCTTTTAAACACACAGTTATTAAACCGCTCTTAAAGAAAAACACTCTTGAGCCAGATATTTTAGTAAATTACAGGCCAATTTCAAATCTACCCTTCCTTTCAAAAGTTCTTGAAAGAGTGGTAGCTAAACAGCAGTGTCAGCACTTACAGGACAATAGTTTATTTGAAGATTTTCTGTCTGGTTTTCGGGCCCATCACAGCACTGAAACAGCACTAGTCAAGGTCACAAATGACTTGTTGCTGGCTGCTGATGATGGGCTGGGCTCGGTTCTGGTCCTGCTGGATCTAACTGCTGTGTTTGACACAATCGACCATAGCATCTTACTGCAGAGATTGAAACGGGACATAGGCATTAGAGGATCCGCTCTCTCCTGGTTTAAATCCTATTTATCTAATAGGTTCCAGTTTGTTAGCGTTACCCAGCAATCATCATCATCATACTCAAGAGTCACCTATGGTGTCCCACAAGGGTCAGTCCTTGGGCCCATTTTGTTTACTCTATATATGCTACCCTTGGGTAATATTGTCCGAAAACATGGCATAAATTTCCACTGCTACGCAGATGACACGCAGCTATACTTATCAATTAAACCCGATCAGATCAAGCTAGTACATAAACTAAGTACCTGTGTTAGAGACATAAAGACCTGGATGTCTGTTAATTTGTTACTTAACCCTGATAAAACTGAAATTATATTAGGCCCTAAAAGTGTTAGAGAGTCCCTATCTGAGCAACTAGTAACTCTAGATAATGTGAAGATGGCCTCTAGCACCACAGTTAAAAACCTAGGAGTTTTATTTGAGCCAGAATTATCATTTAAAGCTCATATTAATCAAGCCTGTAGATCAGCCTTCTTTCACCTGTGTAACATAGGCAAAATTAGAAATATCCTGTCTAAAAATGATGCTGAAAAACTAATCCATGCGTTTGTTACATCTAGATTAGATTACTGTAACTCCCTATTAGTAGCGTGTCCTAAAAACTCCCTAAAAAGTTTTCAGCTGGTTCAAAACGCAGCGGCTCGTTTACTAACAGGAACTAATAGAAGAGAGCACATCAGCCCCATACTCCAAGCCCTTCATTGGCTTCCTGTTGAGTTCAGAATTAAATTTAAAATCCTACTTCTCACTTACAAAACCATTAATGGTATGGGCCCCTCTTATCTTAAAGATGCTTAAAGAACACTGCGATCTCAGAATGCAGGTCTACTGGTAGTTCCACAGGTCCATAAAAGTACAGTAGGAGCTAGAGCCTTTAGTTAAAGAGGCCAACACAGTCTGTGCATTTAAGGTTAGACTGAAAACATTTCTGTTCCAAAAGGCCTATGGTCAGGGTAGTTAAAGGTAGACTTAAACCCACAGTTCAGTCTAAGCTGCCCTAGGAATGAGAAGGCTGGGGGAAGTACAGTCACTGAGCCCTATCATCTCTTTCTGGTACCATTTACCACTGTCATTAACAGTATCTAGTTTATACTTGGTCTTTACATCACTATTCACCCAGAGTCCTTCTCCCTACTCCCCTTCAGGGGGAGTGGCTACTGTTTCAGTTCATCCGCACGAGGCCCAACGATAACGACTCCTGTTGCGACTATTACTTCATCATCAGATGGATGTCTGTCAGTCCTGGTTCATCTATAGCCTGTCTGTCCATGGGAGTGGATCTCTCCTTCACTGTGGTCCTCGAGGTTTCTCCTTTTTCCCACTGGGTTTTTGAGTTTTTCCTTGCCAAGAAGGAGGGTCTAAGGACGGAGGATGTCTGGGTCACTTTGGACTGGATTTTGTAAAGCACTTTGAGACAACTGTGTTGTAAAATTGGGCTATACAAATAAAGTGAATTGAAAAATAAAGCATTAAAGGTAGGTGTAAATGTAACCAGGTTCTGTCAACCAACGTAAGAATGAAGAGTCCAGTATCAAAATGTTTACACTTTATTTAAACCAAGCTCATGGGAGAAGGGAGTCAGAGGTTGCCACCCACCACTAGGACCTTAAATAAAATGGATACACAGCACATTAGTCACAGCATAAATAATCTCCAAAATGGAGAGGGCCAAACCACTACAAAGTGCAACGGGCATCGATACTTTAAGTACACCAAAGAAATCACAGCAAACACCACATAGTAATCTACTAATGACTACCCACAAAAATCCAAGCAAAATCAAAGAAAGGAAAGCTAAGTTACTTAAATCAAGTAACTTAGCAGCTTTGTTCAAATAAAGAACGAAGCTGCACACCAACCACCTTACCCACTGCTGACACAGAGGAGACCAAGGGCAGGGCCCCTCAACAGGCCCAGCTTTTATAGCCTCTTCCTGACCCCATGAACCCAGTTTTTCCCAGCAGAAAATTCCACAGCTCCCCCATTGTCCTGGCCCGGATATTGCAGCCCAACTTCCATCTGGCTACATAAACAATTATAAATAGTTATTGAAGAGTTAAAGAGAATAAAAATACACATAAAAATACAGCAACTCTACAAGATTTATGTATAACATGGAAACAAATGTATCATGGTGACATGGTGACACAGTGGGTAGCACTGTTGCCTTACAGCAAGAAAGTCACAGGTTAAAAACAAAAACTTGTTCTGGGATCTTTCTGTCTGGAGTTTCATGTTCTCTCTGTGTCTGGTGGGTTTTCTCCAGGTTCTCCAACTTCCTCCCACAGTCCAAACACATGCTGAGGTTAATTGGAGACTCTAAATCACCCATATGTGTGAGTGTGTGAGTGAATGGTGTGTATGCTCCATGATAGACTGGTGACCATCTGGGGTGTATCCCTGCCTCTCACCCACAGTACACTGGGATTGGCTCCAGCAGACCATGTGATCCTAGTGAGGAATAAGCGGGTATAGAAGATGAATGACTGACTGGACTAAATTTGTCCCCCTGGTGAGATTTCATTGTTTTCAGTGTACTTACTGATTACCTAAAAATTTTAACCACAAAGGATGTTCTGCATAAAGGGAATGTGTTAGTCTGTGGAATCAAGAATTCCTCTTCACAGTGACAACCGTCTGCCAGGCAAAAAAACAAAAGAAAGTCCGGCACAAAACAGAAAAAAGGGGAAAACCAAATCTCCTTAAATTTATGGACTGTATGTAGCAGACGTTTTTTTTGTTTTGACTGTTTTTTTTTCCTTTCTCTCTTGTACCAGACTTATTTTTTCCACCTGGCCTCCTTTGTACAACCGGGATGTAGCATGTGTTTGTGGCTCATTGATATCAAAGAGAAAATTCTTTTATTGCAATTGTTGAAGCAGAAGCAACAGAGAAGCCATTTGCCGAGGTAACTTGTAGACCACCACAGCTTAACTGACCAATCACAGCTCTTCCGGTTCACGTCGATGCAATGTGTAGTCAGTCACTTTTTACCCAACCAATACCAATAGAAAGTTAAATATTTATAACTCAGACCACAAAATCATGAAAATTTTTCATGATTTTCACTCATCATATTTTAACAAATTAGTCCTCAGGATTTTATCACACCTCAAAGTTGCTTTGAATCATCTTTCAACATTGGAAATGAAAAGTTATCAAAAGAGTTTTCCTACATTATTCCTGGTTGCTGTGGCCCTAAAATACTAATAGGAACTTACTCAGCATACTTTGTCCAATTTGCACCAAATGTCTCATGCTTCATAAGTGACCTGCCCTGATCACACCTGCACAACCATATTGACTCAGAGGTGGAAAACATCACCTGATTGACATGAAATGATGAGAGCCCATCTAATGCTGGTTGCAGCTTTAATGTTTTTGAATGTTTAGAACTAAAAATCTGGCCAAATTTTACATAATGTACCTTTAAGACATCAACAATATATAAATAAATGTTGTAGCTGCTCCTTGTTTCACTAATGTCAGGTTTTGTCTTTTATTATCATCTCAGCACAGTACAAGTTTTAGATGGTTTTAGTGTTTAATGTTTTAGTTTCACATGGCACTCATGAGCTGTGTGGGAATATAAAGGATTGTGTTATTTTGGAGCAGCATGTCCTGTCATTCTCAAGCTGTTCTCACCTGACCAGCTTGACATTTAAGGAAATATTGTGCTGAAATAATAAAACTTTATTCATCAACTCACATAATTTCCCCCAGTCAGAAGTTGATGTTAAAAGATATTTGAATGCAGCAGGGAATCATTTCCACTGAAGGGGAAGGGGATTCTTTCTTCTGCTGCTGCTGCTGTAATATGATAAAACAAGCAGTTTATAACATCTGGAGGAAACCACTTTGTCGCTCCCTCTCCTCCCTGTATTCTCTCCATCAAAGTGGAGAGAAATGGGTCTGTTCCAGAGGGATAGAAACCACAAAGGAGAGGGAAATTACCTCTCCCTCCCCGACAGAATTGTTCATTACATTTATATTTTAACTAGTTTTGAAAGCAGTATGTTTTCTCTTTTACTTGAGTAAAAATCTTGAGTTGATTTTTCAACTTCGACAAAAGTATATATTTTTTAAATCCTAGTATCTATATTTCTACCTGAGTAATGGATGTGAATGCTGGTGACATCTCTGCTCCTCTTCTACCCTCATTAATCCTCTGCATGTTGTTGCCATATGGCAACAATTACTTTATCTTAATTTTTTCTAAAAAGCTGTAATATAAAATCAATGTTTTTTACAGTTATGTGTGAAAAGGGGGTTTTTATTTTGAAGAACATACAATGTATGTAGTCACATGACCAGGATATCCTGTGTGCAAGTCCCTTTTGCTCATGGACATTTGACATTTGAGGATCATTGTGTGGACATCCCGAAGATTGTCTTTTATTCAGAATTTTGGAAATTCTTTACCAAGTATTGAAATCACTATCGAAAACTTTATTATTATTATTATTATTATTACATTTAATTCTGTTGTGGTTGTTGTTGTTAATTCTGAAATTCCTAGTGTATACAATCTAATGTATAACATATCTATATATAACATGTTTACAGCTTTTTTTATATAATTTGATTATATCTATAATTTAAGCCATTTTAAGTAATAAAACATTTTAACCTGTCTTAGTAATATTTCATGCAATAGAGGGTATATATCTTCTTGTCTTGTACCTCCTGTCTTATATTTCCCAATCTCTTACATTACTGTTCTCCCTCACACTCATTCTTTTCTTCTTCCTTCTCCTCCTGCTTTTCTTCTTTTGTCTTCTCTCCCTCTGTGTTCCTGTTTTCCTTCAGGTTCTCCCTGGACTTCCTCCTTCCTCTCTCTCTCTCTCTGTTTCTCTGATGAATGCAGATGACTGCTGGAGTGTACTGAGAGGCTCTTTAGTTTCTGAGCCCCCCACCCTGCTCCAGGTGTCATAAAGGCCTCTGATTAGATAGAGGTGCATGAGAATGGAGCTTGGGTTTAAACAGTGTTGGGCAAGTTACTCAAAAACTGTGATGCATTACACATTACTTGTTACTGTCATTTCAAAGTAATTTGTTACATTACAATATTACTGTATTTAAAATGTAAGGCATTACACTACTTTTGCATTACTTTAATTACTCTCACTAAATAACTGGGAAATATGGATTTTCACAGCTGCACATCTGGTGTTATATATACACATCTGTAAATTTAGCCCTTCTGTATAGGACATCTATTGCGATAGTTACAGCTGTATTGCCCTTTGTTAATCATAATTTATACCCATTTTTTTCATTGTCCTACCTGTACATCCGGCACCCATAACTTATTTCAATCAATCAAACTTTATTTGTACAGCCCAGTATCACATTCCCATGTCTCAAAGGGCTTCATAGGCCCAGCAGCTCAGAACTCTCTGACCTAAACCATCAGTGAAGATGAGGAAAAACTCCCACAGAAAAAACTTTTAACAGGAAAAAACAGTGGAGGAGGGCAATTCAAAGAAGGATCCCCCAACCAGGACAGTCAGAAGTGCAATGAGAACCAAGTAAGATGGTTGATTACATAACAACAAATGAGGATCAGCAGAGCAAGCTTCAGTCATGAAACCCAGGTCACTACATAGCAATGGAATTCAATAAACCAAGATAGATCAGACAAAAGATGCTTCAATACACAGGGCAAGATACTATCCCTTATGTGATGGATGGATGGATGGATGGGGATAATCTGTACATAACTATTGCCCAATATAATTTATCATATATTAGCATTAATTGAACTCTATTTCAATGTCGAAAGAAATAACAGGATACAAAATTAACATTTAGAAAACATATGATTCCACTCTATCATTTCAGAAATGTAACAAAATGAAAATATTATTGCAAGACATAGAGTAAAATAACACTGACCTGAGGGAAAAAAACAAAGTGCTTTGGCCTATGGCCCTGGAAGGTAATACAACCCAATCACTTTAGTCTGACCAGGCTAAAACTGTTATACAGAACTTAACAGACTCGCTACCAAATATATGAACAGAGGCAGCATACGCTCATATAGTGTTAGAGTGTGTGTGTGTGTGTGAGAGAGAGAGAGAGAGAGAGAGGCGCGCAACAGAAGAAGCTGCTGAAAGCGTCCATCACTAAGACGGTTGTGTTTTGTGGTGACTATATTATACATCCATGGTTGAATGTGGTGGAGTTTCCGTCATCTCTATCCGGGCGGTCTGTGTGACTGTGTTTGCGCAGATTTTTAACTGCTACTGATCTCGCGGTGTTTTCAACAAAAACACAAAACCCACCTCTAGAATCCAGGTTAAAATGCATTGTAACGTGCGTTACTGACATTGTACCGAGTAAATATTACCGTTTTTTTTTTTCCTGTAATGCCTTACACTACTGCGTTACAGAAAAAGTAATGCATTACAGTAATTAGTTACTTTTGTAACGTGTTACTCCCAACACTGGGTTTAAATAGGTTGAAAACACTTATTAGCTTTAGCTTCTCACCACACAAACGTGTGAAGTGGTGTGTTTAAATCCCAGGAGCGCTGTTTCCAGGCAACTGACATCAAAAAACTCACCTGGTTGCCTTGCTCCAATTATAGAAGGATGCTGTATGATTTTTATGTTTTTGCCACCCATCATCACATTTAAGAATGAAAAAGATAAACAAATTTACATACAAAGTCCCCCGTGTAAAAAACATGCTCTTCTTTTTCCTCCAGTTGTCATCTGTGAGTTATTTTTCACCTCAAATTCTAGGTGAAACTTTGAACATGATGTGACATCACAACTACTTGGGGCCAATAATGGCGTGCAACTAATCTACGTGTGAAGAGGAAGCTTAAAGCTAAATTTTGCTTTTGCTTTTTTGTGGGGAAAAAAATATTGTACACATATTATTCCAAGGATTTTTATACATTTTAAAACATGTGTGGATTAAATCTTTAAAATGTCACTAAATATTTTTGGTTGTTAAACCAAAGATTTTCTCTAATGAACTGGAAAAAAAACAAAAACTCAGACATTAGCCCAGTGTTTATCTACTTGGGATTTTCTCTGTAACCTTTTGCTGCTCAAAGTGCTAAAAGTCTCCTGTTTCCATCACATTTCAAAAATTGTAAAATGTGTGGACTCCTTAGGTCTCATATTCTTAAAATGAAAGCTGCTGAATCAGAAAGTCTCTTCAGAAGAACCAGAGCGGAGGCAGCAGTGCTCGCTGTCTCTGCTTCAGTTTGAGCAAATGGGAAATTGATATCTCATTTATGCTATATTTGAAGTCTTTACCAATTTAAAAAATTCCAAAATGTCTCTACTCCTATTGAACTATTACCTTAACAGACATTGTGATTCACAACCATTTAATTACACTTTAAATAATCAGTGGGCACCACGACCTGTAAAGTGAGAGGAGCAGGATCAAATGAATTCCACTTATGAAGCTATGAACATGTTCATTTGTGCATGTTTGCATAAAACTAGGAGTGTTTTTTGGGCAGGAAAAAAACGATTTTAAAGACCTGACAGACCTCCTCCTTCTCTCTTTTTCTACATAGAGATAGAAATAACTATTGGTGTTTCTCATGTAAAGGTGTGGTTGTAGGCATCCTTCTCTATTGCCAAAAAATGGAAATGATATGGCAACTTTAAGCTGTATTTTTATTTCTATTTATTCTTAGCAGTTGTCTGTTTTCCTGAACTATGAAATATTACTTAGATATGGTAAAATGTTTTGAATGTTTTTATTACTTAAAATGGCCTAAATAATACATATATTAAAAATATGTAAGAAAAAGTTGTAAACATAGTCTCAGGATAGTTTCATGCTATGTAAGTCGGGGCTCCATTAGGTTCTATGTACTAGGAATTTTACATATTTACATATTGTTGCCATATGGCAACAAATCTACTTTAGTATATTATAAAACAACATGACAATTTATAACATTTCATTTAATGTTATGTCATCGTATTTCTCATTAGGGTCACATGGTCTGCTGGAGCCAATCCCAGCACATTAAAGGTGAGAGGCAGAGATACACCCCAGATAGTCACCAGTCTATCATGGGGCACACACACCATTCACTCACACACTCACACCTACGAGCAATTTAGAGTCTCCAATTAACCTCAGCATGTTTTTGGACTGTGGGAGGAAGCAGCAACAGATGGATCACAACTGGAAATCACTGTCAGCTACAGCCCTTGTTGCTTTGTTTCACCAGATTCATACGATTCATGCTGTTAGAGATGTATAACATCCTCCAGGCTGCATGTTGACCTGTCCTTTGGTGACATACTGGCTGTTCCATAGGTGTGAATGTGTGAATGATTACAGCAGACCCTCCTGATGAGCAGTCAGCCCCTTGTATAGTAGCTACACCATCAATGTATGAATGTGTGTGAACGGGGTGAATAAACACTTGTAGCGTAAAGTGCATTGAGTGGTTGAAAAGACTAGAAAGATGCTATACAATGCTCTATTTATACATCTTCTATCTTTAGAGTCTTTTATAGATTGTCCTCATTTTAGTATTTTTTTATATCTTCTTTGTACCATTTCCCCTTGTGTCCAACTGATTTCCTGCTTTCGAATAGCAGGAATTCAGAAAAAATTCAGTCTAAAAATATAAATATAAATTGACGAAAGTAATTTCAACATGCAGCTCATGGCATGAATGCTCAGCTGACCTTCCCTACATCACAAACTCGCCTCAGGCTCTCACAAAAGAAGCTTTTATATATCTCAACATAACCACAGGTACACACATCAACAGCAGAGGTGAGAAGCGGGAGGGAATAAAATATATTCGGGAGCTGACAAGGGGATGACAGCAGATAATATCTGTTACTTTTCAATAGTTTCTTTTATTTTTTAGTTGAAGTTCAGCTGTGAGGATTCAACTTTATATTGAAACTACCTTTAATGTGACTTTCAAAAATAATCTGTACAGTATGTTTGGGAAATGTTCTAAAGTGTAGTTTAGGATTGCAACTAACAACTATTATAATCGTTGATTAAAATATTGATTATTAAAATTAATCAATTTGTTGTTTGGTTCCTAAAATGGTGCAAATGTTGATCACTGCTTCCCAAGCTGAAGATTGAATTTAAAATGTATTTTTTGTCTCAACCAATGCAAAATATCATTAATTTACTACCACAGAAGACATAAAACAAGAAATGAAATGAAGTAAATAACCAGATTTGAGAGGCTGGAAGCAGAGAAGCTGGACATTTTCTTCTTTAAACAATGATTTGAATTGATTAATCGACTAACTAAAAGTAGATCATATCACTCCAGTTCTGAGGTCCTGCAGTTCTGATCTGCTGATCCCTTATGAACCTTGTATACATAAGTGTGTTGGCGTGTGTACAACACATAACTGATCTGTTCTTGTTTTAATAGCAGCAATATGAGTTTGTTTAATGCATTTTTAAAGGGAGGTGGTTCGAAGCAATTGTGTTTTAACATTCAAATTGATGATGAATTATTTTTTAATTTGAATTACCCTTTGTCATTTGACTGGCTCATTTTACCTGATAAGGTGGCCCATTTTACCTGAAACCGCTTTCAAGATTTGTGGGGCCTTAGTATAATAGTGTCTTCATAAACATGTGTCTTTACATGTGTCTACATGTGCTTCTAAAACAGAAATCCCTGCCCTGGTTCAGTACCTTGGGGATGAAATAGATTAACCACAATCACAACTGTTGGATCTGCTGAGACACATTCAGTCAGTCACAGTAGATCATGAATACACCCGCTCCTATCAAAGACATGCTTTATTGATATTAAATCTTCTAAAGAAGATGTTAGACGAAAACAACGAATTACCATCTTTCAATCTGTTCTCATTCCCAGCACATCAAATACTGCTTATTTGACATCAACACTTTCAGTACTGAACTAAATGCAACACATACAGATAATTTTCTTGAAAGTCAATTTGTGGGGTCAGATTTTTTTAACTTCCTAATAT
The DNA here is from genome assembly GCA_030544235.1 of Lepturacanthus savala. Lineage (NCBI taxonomy): Eukaryota > Metazoa > Chordata > Actinopteri > Scombriformes > Trichiuridae > Lepturacanthus > Lepturacanthus savala. The sequence continues at coordinate 2,837,397 of CM060471.1, forward strand.
ATGTTCAATGTCCTATATCACTAAATACTTGTTTTAAATCATTAAAAAAAAATTGGCCGACTTGTAATACCTTCGTGGCCCACCAGGAGGGTGCAGACCACAGGTTGGGAACCACTGATTTAAACAAACCTTTTCAATTACCAATATTAATTGATTGGTTGAGTTGGTGTAATCTCATCTCATCTCATTTTCTATACCCTCTTATTCCTCATTAGGGTCACAGGGGTCTGCTGGAGCCAATCCCAGAACATTACGGCAAGAGACAGGGATACACCCCTGTGCTGCACCTCCAAAAGATTGAGTTTTTGTTGTTGATCCAACACATCAGCCAACCCTCACCTGTGACAGTGAGAGAGCAGAAGTTATTAGAAAGAACATAGACACTATAAACACAGCTGTAGCTTCCCTGGTGGGTGGGTTCTACAGCAGGAAACAGGAAGTCAGTGCTGTGATTGACAGCTAGATGGATGTAGCTATGGGCTGTATCGGAGGAGGTGAATCTGAGCTGGAAGGAGCCTCCGCGGGTACTGAGAGTGAGCAGAACAGCTGATGTTGAAGGTGGACACCTGAAGCACCTGGAAACCCTGCTTCTGGGACACGGAGACCCCGTCCATGGTAGAAGAAATGATTGGTCGCACTAGCAGGTCTGTAAACACAAACAGATGATTGAAGCTGAAAGTTGTTTTCTCCTTGTTTGTGTGTTCAAATAAATGAATGTGATGACACAACACAGAGAACTCCAGAGAGTCAGAGGAGGAACCAGACTATTAGAGTTTATGTGTATTAGTTTGTTTGGTGGGTGACACGGTGGTGTCATGGGCAGCGCTGTTCCCTCACAGCAAGAAGGTCACAAGCCGCCCGCCGCTCCGTACACGCAGACTACGCAGCCAGCGTAGGGCCTCAACTAGTGGAGGGGGGCCTCCAAAATTAAGATTGGGAAAAAAAGATAATAAATATTACACTAATAAATATCAAAAATATTTAATTAGTTCTACGTGTGTTTTGTATACCATCACTGAAATCGGGAAAATTAAATGTGTAATGCGTAATAAAAAGACTCAGACCCCAGCGGTACAGCGAGTGATGGGAATTACGGCTCTATTTGGAGAGTCGGATCTTTTGGCTCAGCTCACTAATACGAGTCGGCTCGTTCGGCTCCTCCGTTGCTCCCAACGAGGAGCCGGCTCCTATCTGTCACTTCAAAGAGTCGAGTCGGATCGTTCAACTTCAAAGACTCAGATCGTTCACGACAGCACAAAGCTTCGGAGCCACTTTTCTTACTACGCTCTGAAACAGCTTTAATAAGCAATTTTATTCAGTTGAAAACTTCAACTTGCAACCCTTTCTGGTAAGTCCGTGTTATACTGTGTTTGTTTGTTTTTCTAACACAGCGTTACGTGATAAACTTGACAAGCTAGGCTAGGTTAGCCCAACAGTAAACAGGATTGGACAGAGAATAAAATTCAGCTGTAGCATCTTTTCTCTGCTCCAGGGGTCGTTGGGGATAACTCCCAGTCTGTCCTGGTAGTGAGGAGGAGGAGGGGAGGGGGTGGTGGTTGGGGGATGATTTTACATCTGGCCACAGTGTTGTAGAAGGTGTGTTAAAGTCGTGTGTAGTGCAAAAAAATGTTTGGCCACCTTTATCATTCACAAAATGCCACTATTGTTTTGTTTAATGTGTAGGATTAGAATATGTTAATTTTTAAGGTATTTGATTTAGTCCTACCATATTAATATCATATAAATACAAAGGCTACTAGATAGCATAATATAATGAAGTGATATTTTTGGTTTGGGTATTTTTATTCAAGTTTTACTAATGAAATATTTTTTCATTTAAATCATATTCATAGGGTCAATGCTCAAATATATAGACGGACCACCACATCAGCAAGAAGATGAACCAGATGATGAACCATCCACAAGCAGTGCAGTAAGCAGCCAACAACCATCCAACGTGTCTGAAGGTTCAAGTAAACAGCCACAAACAACAACAGTCACCTTAGAAGAGACATCCACAACTGAAAGCCTTCCCTTGGAGGCAGTTTGTTTATTTGTAATTGTGTTGTTGCTCTCTCTGATTTATTATTTAACATACAGTATATTATTGTATAATAAAAAGTTAATTTTTATTAACTTTACTTGTATTATTTTCAACTGTAAATTTCGTGAGCTTCCAGGAGTTTGGTGGATGGGCGGGCGGGCGCAGGCGGGGGGGCCTCCCTACAAGCTGAGCTTAGGGCCTCCAAAACCTTAGCAGCGGCCCTGGTGTGGAGTATCATGTTCTCTCTGTGTCTGGTGGGTTTTCTCCAGGTTCTCCAGCTTCCATCACCATAGAGTGTGTACAAATGTGTATAGAACAGGGGTGTCCAATCCTGGTCCTGGAGGGCCGGTATGGGTGCAGGTTTTTGTTCCAACCAAGCAGTTACACACCTGATTCTACTAATCAGGAGCTCTGCTAAGGACCTTCATTAGTAGAATCAGGTGTGTAACTGCTTGGTTGGAACAAAAACCTGCACCCATACCGGCCCTCCAGGACCAGGATTGGACACCCATGGTATAGAAGATGAGTGAATGAAAGAGTTTTTTTTTTGTTTTTTTTACATTTTCAGAAATGTTGTTTGAAATGATTTGCAAATATTTCCAGAAGAGAAATCTGAACACTGTCATGACTGTATTGGATTACTGGTTCCAAATATACGACTAAAGACAAAGTATCAATATAAATAGTGTTAAATAGTGAAGTTCAAGGGCGACATGGTGGCACTGGGGTTAGTGCTGTTACCTCACAGCAAGAAGGTCCAGGATCAAGTCCTTGGTCTGGGACCTTTCTGTGTGGAGTTTCATATTCTCTCTGTGTCTGGTGGGTTTTCTCCAGGTTCTCCAGCTTCCTCCCACAGTCCAAACACATAATGAGGTTAATTGGTGATTCTAAATTGCCCATAGGTGTGAGTGTGTGAGTGAATGTTGTGTGATCCATGATTAGCTGGTGACCATCTGGGGTGTATCCCTGCCTCTCACCTGTAATGCACTGGTATTGACAAAATACAAAACCTGAAGAGGGACAGTCACCTAGACAGGAGATGCAGGAGGATTTGTTTTCCATGTTTTAGGAATAAAATGCCCATCGAGGCTAATCAGGCCATGACATATAAAAATAAATTATATTAAAATAACCTCTGCATGAAACCATCAAAAGATGGAACGTTTGGTGTATGTAAGTGCTGCTGAAGTGGGGATTTCTGGCTGAAACAAATCAACATTGGTCACTGAGATTTTAATTTCATGATTGGTAGGAGAGGACGGTGCTGCATGTGTCTTTGACAGTGAATTTAGGGGAAATACAGACACAACATTTGCAACATGAATTAACATAAACATTGAGATATGTATTTACTAGTCTGAAAGAAAAGATGTTACGGAAACAAAATAATTTAAAAACCCTGACTTTTCAGTGCATAAAAGACATTGTATTTGCCTGTCTCATCGTAACTCTCTATTGCATGAAATATTACTTAGACATGGTAAAAACATGTTTTGGATGTTTTATTACTTAAAATGGCCAAAATAATAGATATATTTAAGAAATATAAGAAAAAGTTGTAAACATAGTCCCAGTATAGTTTCATGCTATGTAAGTCAATGGGACTCCATTAGGTTGTATACACTAGGAATTTTTTCATATTTACATATTGTTGCCATAAGAAATCTATTTTAGCATATCCATTCATTCATCTTCTATACCCGCTTATTCCTCATTTACAGAGCAACAGGTGAATGTCTTCAGTTAGAATTTTGGATTTTTAGGAGAACCATAATGTTCATCAAAGATAAGTTGGATAAATGTTGGATGCATTGCATTGTTTCCCTGGTAATATTGTCTTACCACAGGTCTTGTTCTACATATCTGGACTAAAGTGACAAAAAGTGATAAAGCTGTTGCTTTACAAGATGATCCACATCTTTGTGCAAATCCAGCTGAAAATAATGTTTATCTTTCTTGTGTTCTCTCTTCTTAGATCAAAGCTGAATTCAATCGCATCACTTCAACTGACTTGACCGAATGCTTCTGCACTGGCCTTGACCAACACTTGTCTCAGGTCCTGCACCTCTACCGAACCAAGATGGAGAGATTTCTGTCCCTAAAGTATCTCCTTCACAAGCTTGAGGATGATGTAAGTTCAGAACATGATGTTATTGTTTTGATTAATTAGGTAAACTAGATCAATTTAGGTGTCATATACAACAATGATTCCCAACCAAGGATTATATGCGAGGGGTTAGTGCTATGGCCTCACAGCAAGAAGGTCGCAGGTTCAAGACCTCCTTGGGTCCTGGGTCTGGGACCTTTCTGTGTGGAGTTTGCATGTTCTCCCCGTGTCTGCGTGGGTTTTCACCAGGTACTCCGGCTTCCTTCCACAATCCAAAAACATGCTCAGGTTAATTGGTGACTCTAAATTGCCCATAGGTGTGAGTGAATGGTGTGTGTGCCCCATGATAGGCTGGCGACCATCTGGGGTGTATCCCTGCCTCTCACCGTAATGCGCTGGGATAGGCTCCAGCAGACCCCTTCGACCCTAATGAGGAACAAGTGGGTATAGAAAATGAGATGAGGTTAGACTCTAAACTTTTTTTGAACAAACGCCCCATTGACCTCATCTTAAGCCTGCCCACGCCCCCATTACTATTAATAAATAAAATAGATTAATGCCCCCCATTTGCAACTGAGCCCCACCCCTCTCAGCTGTCTGCTTCTCACGCCTCCCAAGGGCTCTCTAATGCCCCCTGGGGGGTTCTAGAGCCCCTGTCAAGAAACACTAGAGGAAGAGATGTAGAACATGATGTTGGGGTACTTATGATATGAGATGACAAAATGGTTAGAGGAATGTTTGAATATTGAGAAACACTGATGTTCACTGTCCTAATTGATGTGCCCTGTCTTTACCCTCAGGCTTTCTCAAGATGCAGAAAGTAAGTCCGACTTCATTACCTGTAGTATTATGATGCACAAGTACACACCAATAACCAGCTCTCACTATGATTGATGATTGGTCTGGCTGCCTGGAGTTGGGGAGCTGGACGAATTTGAAAATCCACCAAATCCACAAGTAGCTCATGAAACATTGCATTGTTTTGGTGTTCCTTTTATTTTTTGGAGCAGTGAATGTCTTCTATGGTAAGGAATGAAAGTAAAATGTGAATCTTGAACACATCCCACAACTTAGGTTTTCAAAACTCAATGTCATACTTACTTTTCTCTTTCCTGAACAGGCCACAGAACCCGAGGATAGGATGACCCGAGGCGTCAATGTCGACCTCCTCGTCAGAGACGGAGTGGACTTTCTTGACATCGCTGTAGTGCTTGAGAATCAAATACTATTGCATGACATCAAAGACTTCTCCAAAGCATTGGTAATGCTCATGGGCCTACTGTACATCCTCAACATTGACTATCCAATGGAGCTGCGTTACACCTTTGAGGTGATTCAAAAGGTGCTGATGAACATTGGCGCTGAGCATTGCTCTGCAAAGATTCATGGACTGCGGAACAAACCTTTCCGTATGACCGAGTAGGTAATACACAAGCTGTTCCACAGGTTTGTTGGGCAATCATGTGGGAAAACTGCAAAGACTGGTTAATACTTGGTGTAGTGAGCTGTTTTATTTTTTTACTGCCAAAAAAACGCCAGGAATGTATGGATGTTGGACTTGGCCTATATTTTTGTTTTCTTCTAAGGCATACACTGGTTCTTAATATTGGTTCATAGACCAAGGAAAAAACTTTTCTGTAAAAAAAAGAAAAAAAAATAGTATGTAATGACAGGCTATTCCAAAGGTTTGTTTTTTGATTGTTTTTTTTTAGTACTACTATATACTACTTTATATAACACCAGTTATATTGCCAGTCTGTGCATTGTCATCAGTCAAAAGTCTGAATGTGTCCAAGGGTCCTTTTTTGTGCTGAAGTCTTGTAGTAATGCTACACTCATCCTGATTTTGGTATACCATATCTGCTTCATATTGAGCTATTTATTTCAACCACCCAGAGTTGGTGCTAAGGAGGATTTTATGGATATTGGAATTTTCCAATCTTCACACAGTTTTTTTTTTTTTTCAGTCAGCAAAATGTTCTGTGTTGTCAACTCTTAAGTGTTGGTTTTCCTTTAGGCAGAAATGTTCTGTGGTATTCAATTATTAAACACATGGAAGTCATTTAGCCTGTTGACATTCTGAAAAAGAGAGAAAAAAAGATTTTTGAATTATCTTGCAACTCTGCCATTAATAAAATGAGGAAAAAAGAAGTCTGTTTTTTTTTTTTTTTTTATATTTGTCAGTAAGAAGGTCTAATGGTGTTATTGTTATATATTGATATGATGAACTGGAGCATAAAATACTAGAGATTTATTTTTAGTATTACTAGGTTTTAATGTCAAATTGAAGAAGTAAAAACTAAAGTCATGTTAACCTAGATTGAGACCAAGTTGAAACAATTTAAGGTTCTCAATTTACCTGAAGTAATCCATGTTTTCTTGACTTGCAAAACTAATTTGTTTTTAAACATGAAAAGTAACTTCAACTTATTTTCTTGAGTTATGAACATAATAGGAGAAGTAAATTTAACTTGGTTTCTTTAGCCATCAACATTAAAGGCTTTAAGTTCACTTGAATTACTATCTAGTTCATTTAACTTAGAACAAGTGATTGTTTGAAATACTGAAGAAGTCATCACACCTTTTTATCTGAAGTTTGGTTAACTAACAAAAGTTAGGCAGCCCGGACACTAACTTTTTTAAGTTGATCCCATCCTTTATTTTTTATGGTGTGTGACAAGGAATTTAAGCAATATGATAAAAAACGGGAAAACATCATCCACCCTACCTTTAATATGCATTAAAGTAAAATTAATGTGTTGTAAAAGCAGAAAGCATGAATATGCTCTAATGCTGCAACAAAACCAAATGGGTGCCTGCAGGAAAAAAGATTGATTTATGGAGTGGGAACTGGGGACCACACCTTAAGACAGGCCTATTCAATTGGCGGCCCGCGGGCCACATACGGGCCACATGCGGCCCATATGCGTCCAGGCTGCGGCCCAGATGCAGCAGAGGTGATGTTGTGCTTGAAAAATAAAATACTGTTCACTAGTCTCCAGAACATAATATAGATCTATGCATTTTAGTCTATCAAATACCAATAAATATAATGTTAGAATTAGAGCTGTCATTTTAACGCGTTAATTTGATGAATTAATTATGCCACAATTTAACGCGTAAAAAAATTTAACGCAATTAATTATGAGTATGTTCCAGTTTGGTGACATGTTAAATAAGCATTGTTTAAATAAAGAAAACGATGAACTAAAGTCACAATAGTTACATTATCCGAGTGCTGCAACAATTCCAGTGGCTCGTTTCAGTGTAATCTACGCTGTTTCGGTGTCTGTCTGTGCCGTTTGGCACAGAGCGACAAGCGCGTCTCTGGCGAGGCGAGCCGAGCTAAACAAATGTGTTTCTGGTTGGTCGATGGACACGTGGTCACGTTATCAGCAATTGCTATATTGAGCTTAAGTGCCTATTTGAGACAGCCTTATTTTATTTCAGAATTTTATTTATTTAACTGTATTACTGTATTTGTTTTACATTTCTGAATAATGCACCTGGTCTAACTGGTTTAATGTGCTGGACCTTTACTTTTGGATTTAATTCATGAAGCACAGTTCACCAATAAAACATTGGATTTCAGATCTTCTCTTCTTACTGTATTCAATTGATTAGTCATGCACTACAATTTATTAATATCCTAGAATTCAAATTCTTTATCCTTTAGCAGATATGACATTAAAATGTGATTAATTCGATTAAATAATTACAAAATCCTGTAATTAATTTGATTATTTTTTTTAATCGACTGACAGCACTAATAAATATGGTTTATTATAAAGATGTATAATTCTATTATTGTTATTATTATTATTATTATTATTATTATTATTATTATATGTAATTGCTGAAAAATGACCACTTGTTAGTAAGTGAGGAAAATTTGTGGCCCAACTTAAGGTCTTGGATTCAAAATGTGGCCCACATGGGAACCTAATTGAATAGCCCTGCCTTAAGAGTTTTGCTAGCTGATTTTTTGAACTATGTTCATGTTAATGTTACTTCAGTCTTTTGTGGTAATATAATGTAGTTTCAGAGTTGCAAAGCTTTCCAGAGTTCATATTAATTTTAATAAAGCCATGTTGCTTCATTACAATACAAAATAAGAAAGTCAATCACGGATAGTGTAAACCTCAATGCCCGTCTCAGGTGCTGTGAATTGAGGACTACATCATCCTTAAATTCTCCATCAGTAATCAAAATGGCAATTTTTTTCGAGTCGCTACACATTCCCCAACTGTGTTTAAAGAGCCTGTGCAGGATGTAGCCCAAAGCATTCCCTGTAAGACACAAATAAAGAGACTCTAAAAGGTACAGAGATGTTATGTTGTGTGCCCCTTGTTACACATATAAAATAATGTTACTTTGCTCATAAACTGCTAGGTGGCTGACAATCGGAGCACTTCAACAACTGTATACACAATGTCTAGTTCTTTGATATAAACCCCAAATTACAAGCCAGCGTACATAAAAACTGAAAGGGAGAAGAAGCACAACTGTTGTACATTTTATTTCACTCATTAACACCCATTCATAGAGATATAAATTCTATTGTGAAATGCTCACATTATTATGATTTTAAACTAGTTCTGTCATTTTAACACGTTAATTCCATTAATTAATTACGCCGCAATTCTTAAAAATTTAACACAATTAATTATGAGTATCAACAGTGGCGAGCCAATGCTTGCGCATTTGAATTTTGGCCCATTGAAGGACCTAGTCTTCTCGGCCGTCACTTGTGCCAGCAAATTAATGAGGTAGTGGTCAACAATAACAGACATGGAACAGACTCAGGATGGTGAGACAAGTGTGTCTTCAGTCACTGAATGACAAGTTTATTTACAAAAGGACACTCAATGTAAACAAGCTTGTCTGTCTGAGCAAAAGAAGAAGACATAATGTCGTTAGATCCTGTGAGTTTTTGATTTCAGAGGTTGATACTGAAACCACAGATCCTCTTTTGGGGTTGAGGTGTTGTTCCTCTGATTTTTGTTAACCTCTGGTAAACTATGTCATGTTCTCCTGACTTACCTGCTGTGTCAGCAGCAGATGTGGCCTCAGTGAAAGGCCTAAAGAAATGATGCCTGTTGGCGTCTTGTTCTTCATTTGCCTCATTTAGAGGCGTGTTATACTTCTATTATTCATTTCTTATTTGCTATATTGAGCTTAAGTGCCTATTTGAGAGAGCCTTATTTTATTTCAGAATTGTATTTATTTAACTGAATTGCTGTATTTATATTACATTTTTAAAGCCAGCCTTATTTTATTTAATTGTATTGCTGTTTGTTTTACATTTTTGGTGACAGCTTTATTTTATTTATTGAATAAAATATTACTTTATTTTATTGTATTTTATTTTTATTTTATTGTATTACTGTATTTTACTGTATTTTATTTTACATTTCTGAATAATGCACCTGGCCTAACTGGTTTAATGTGCTGGACCTTTACTTTTGGATTTAATTCATGAAGCACAGTTCACCAATAAAACATTGGATTTCAAATCTTTTCTTCTTATTGTATTCAATTGATTAGTCATGCACTACAATTTATTAATATCCTAGAATTCAAATTCTTTATCAGGAGACCTTTAGCAGATATGGCATTGAAATGCTATAAATTAATTCCAAAATCCTGTAATTAATTCAATTAATTTCTTTAATTGACTGACAGCACTGTTATATAACATTATTGTGTTATAAATATTACAAAAAATATTGCTATAATAGCACCAGCAAGCATTGATATATATATATATATATATATATATATATATATATATATATATATATATATATATATATATATATATATATATATATATATATATATATATATATATATATATATACATACATGTATATATATATATATATATATAACATGATGCTGTATAATAATATTACATCGCAATATGAATAATCATAGTACTAATAATGTTATCATTCTTGTTAGTATAGCAACAATAATAAGAGCCTTTGCATGCAGTTAAATCACCTGTGTAGATGCAACCTCCTCTTCCTGTATGTTGCAGGTTGGCTATGGCCTCCAACAAGGACTGTTTGCTCTGGTAAGTTTTCAGGTGCCATTGGACCCTTGAGTCATAACTGTACTGAACCAGACCTGCCGAAAACACACAGAAATGTATAAATTGGACAGTGACCGAGCTTTTATGAGAATAACAATGATTCTCATCATTGTGTGAGATGAGTATAACAATCATAAAGTAATTATTGAACGTCTTGCAAAGAAACTGAAAACTGAAACTGATATGAGATAATTTGCTATTTTAAACATTTAGCCCTCATGTTCCTGGCATGTATCTGAAGCATAGAGACCATTATGTCACTGATCCCTCCAGTATTGAGCTTTGTATTGATTTCCCTCTGGCCGGATTTTCAATATAATTGAAGTGCACGAGGCAGGTTTTAGTAGCTTTTTCACAAATTGGAAGTGCAATAGGAAGCTCATGTTTTAATTTTACTTGTTGTCAGTATGTTTTCCTGCAATTTAAAGAAACTTGCCAACCAAATATTGAAGTTGGATTTACTTCCTGAACTATTTTGAAGACCACAGTAGGCTCTAGTAAATCTCCGCCTCTCTTTCGTAAATAGCAACACTCATTTCAAAGCAAGTACAAATGAATAAAAGGGGAAACATTACATGGTACAGCATACTGAGGTACTATTACACTCCAAGCCTACGACCAGTGGTTATTCTGTTTTTCACAAAGTTAAATATTTTTTTTTACTAGGATTACAATCTGCTCATTGTACTTCCATTATATTGAAAAAAGGGGGCAAGAGGGAAATTGCTACAAAGCTCAATACTAGTTGTATTGGTGAAATTATGGTCTCTATGCTTCAGACACATGCCAGGAATGTGGGAAATGGTGCTCTATATCGTAAATAACAGACTATCCATTTAAACTTGATTGACACATTCCTGGTGATGCATCTTTTGCATGCTGCCTCCTCCCTACAAAAAAGCTAGACAGTGTATACCATAGTTCTGTGTAATATCCTGAAATGGCAAATGGTTTACTCACCATTATGTGCTATACCAAACAATAGGATGACCCACTCTGTACTTGAGGAAGAAATCATGTTTTTCTTTTCATAGGCCATCCAAAGGAAGCTTCCCCTATCTAGCTTACTTTGCTTTGTCTCTACTAACAAATTAAAGGCTTTTATGAAATCATCAGAAGCTTGGGCAAAACAGCCTTCTCATACTCTGCACCATTTGTATGGATTATCCTACAAGACATTATGCATTAAAAAAACACTGGTCTCACTTGATGAATTTAAATCTCTGATGCAGAAAATTCTGCAGGAAGAATGCCATTGCTTTCAGTTGAATGGGTTTTGCACTTTCATGGTTTCTGAAATTTACTGTGTCTGTGATGTACTATATCTACTACTGTAGTATATCTATTTCTACTCCTGTAATCTACTGTATTTATGCTCTTGTATTATTGTGTAGGGTGCTAGATGTTTTATGTTGTAACTAGTGCTGTCATTTTAACGAGTTAATTTGATTAATTAATTATGTCGCAATTTAACACGTTAAAAAATTTTATGTAATTAATTATGAGTATCAACGGTGGCAAGCTCAGGGGTCGTTAATTCTGATTGGTTCAAACCACACATGTTTGCTCTCACCGAGCAAAATGATGTTGGCACAATGCAGCACAAAATATACGACTTCTATTATTAATTTTCGAATTGCCATATTGAGCTTAAGTCCCTATTTGACAGAATTTTTCATAATTTCAGAATTATATTTCAGAATTTTATTTATTTAACTGAATCGCTGTATTTGTTTTACATTTTTGAAGACAGCCTTATTTTATTTATTTAACTGAATCGCTGTATTAGTTTTACATTTCTGAATAATGCACCTGGCCTAACTGGTTTAATGTGCTGGACCTTTACTTTTGGATTTAATTCATGAAGCACAGTTCACCAATAAAAAAATGGATTTGTCATGCACTACAGTCATGCACTGTGTACACAATGTATTAATATCCTAGAATTAAAGTTCTTTATCAGGAGACCTTTAGCAGATATGACAGTAAAATTCAATTAATTCGATCAATTGATTACAAAATCCTGTAATTAATTGGATTAATTTTTTTAATCCACTGACAGCACTAATAATAACTATTTTTTATTGCACAAATTGAAAGAACTGAGAGGATTACATTTCACCATGACTGTACATCTTCCCCATTAAAATCAGTTCCGAATCATTATGTAAAGGTGGGCAAAGCATTAATTTTAAGATTTGTAAATCACCTAAACATTTTAATTTGAACATTTTGAAAATTCTTCAGATTCAGCAAAACCAGTGGATTTTGTATGTACTTTTATCTTTGACCACTCATGTTATTTTGTCCAATTTTGCACAATGTGGTGTTAACATTTTTGTATTTTGAAAATGTTGTTACACTAGCATAATAGTAACAGGAACAGCAGTTTGTATAGTAGTAAAATGAATATTCCCAATCTGTACTTTGTCAGGGCCGATGTCGCAATTGTAGACTATTTGAGTTAGAAAGGACTTGATGATTCCATGGTTTTCAGGGTCGATGCTCTCAGATTCATTGACCAGCAGGATGATGTCAGCTTTGGCTGAGCTTTCATACCCAGGACCTGGAGGAAAACCTGAAACACACAAGAGACCAAATATACGAGCAACTGACACATTCCTGGAGCATCATGTTTAATCGTTCTTAAAAATGTTGCTACGTAGAAATGGGTTAGGGGTTAGGGTTAGTGGGATATTGTTGTGATGATTCCAGCATGTAATTCTTACAAATGCTACAGTAGAATATATCATGGAAAATCATCACAGATACATCTCAATTCATTGCGTAAGAACATGCTGATAACATCTGCTACCAACAATTTTATTTGATTATATTATGCACCTTTGAAGACTAGAATCTCTGGTTTTCTTTTATTTGTGGTTGTTAAAAATAAAGAACGAGAAATTAATGACAGATGTTTGTAAAATGCAGATGAGAATATTGTTTTGAGGGTATTTGGTCATTCAGGTCCTCCTTGCAGGGTCAGAGGTGTTCCCAGAGGAAATTTACAACCATATCTGCTTTCTCAATTTACCTTTTGACTGGTGTTTATCTTCAGCCTGAAGTCCTGGAGACAAAATCTGAATATTTATGTTCATATTGGCACGGAGCTGTGAACTGAACAAACACTGTGAGGCTTTCTAGCAGCTCTGAGATCAACTTAGTGAAAATACACAGATTATTGAACTAACTCATAGGACTGCCAACTTTTGACTTCAGCTTGGAGTAAGATTTGTCTTAAGTGTTTTTGTTCCTTATAAAATGAGCAATATTTGTAGTTAATTAACTATGAACATATTATCATATCCATGCAATCACCCCACTCAACTTGGGTCTAGCCTTATCTAGCCTAAATTATACTCTTCCACAAGACATTTTTCGTCATTGGTGTTTACTGTGTGGCCTTTTTGATAAACACTCAAGGTTACACATGTGCTTATTCTGAATATAGTTTTTAATTTATTAAAACATTTTCTGCATTTCTAAACCACCTAAACTCTTGGATTAAGTCAAGAAACAGCCACCTGCACTTGTTTAGATGAGATTCAGGATAGAACAATCTATCATGGGGTGGATCAGGATTCAGAAACTTTGCCTTAAATTAACTTGTTTTGTTTCCATGAATTTATGATTCATTGGCATTCATTCTGGTTTTCTGAGTAATATCAGAAACTGGTCTGCTGCTCTCGTCTCCACTCTCAAAGGCTGCAGAGGTACAAAAATATTGTCATTCTCTTAATCCTCTGATATGAAGATATCATCATCATTGTCCTCACCGTAGTCCAGTACCTGGACATCCTCCCCTGGTGGAAAAACCAGAGCCAGACAGGGAATCACGATAGCTGCAAAAGAGTCAAGAATAGCCAGAAGGCAAGAAAACGATCCTGGTCTGGTGACAGAAACTAAATAAGATCTATCTATGGACAGTTAAGCTAGCCAGCTGTGATGATATGTGATGATATGCTACAAGTGAGAAGAGGTGTTTGAATGAGACAGTGTTGCAGCAGCAGCAGCTGATTAAGATAGGCAGCACTACATGCTCATCATAATTGGCATGATTAAATTAAGAGGTCTGAAACAAATATTGTGAAATATAACATCTAATCATAGGAGCGGCTCATGAATATTTATGAGACATACCAAAAATCCACTGTGCTTTTCAAATCACCAGAGAGAAGCTATTGGGACTATTGGGAGGATTTGTGGTACTTTAAACCACAAATATATCATGTTAGTGATATCAAAACAACCTTTTTGGCCCTTTGAGTCTAGATTTCTGAGTTTAGGTGCACCTGAATGCATGAAGGCCCTTTTTTTAAAACACAGTTTATGCTTCACACTTTGCAAACCAATGTAGACACCAGTGTTTATTTTTTTTAAGTGGAGGCAATGTGACTGCCCTTCTCAAGTGTGGATGTAAACAAATAAATAAATGGGAAGCACTGGGTGAGCCTTTTTAACTCTCGCTGCAGAGTGACAGAGACAGCATCTTATAACCATAGTAACTCACTCACACACTCCTGCAAAGAGAGAGAGAGAAGCTGCTCTACTCTCTCATCTGTCATCAGTGTCCTTTTTACATAATGTGACATTATTAGATATTAAACTTTGCATGACAGGTGTTAGTTGTGTGAATGTAAAAGTGCTGCAGTAAAACAATATGGTAAATCATCAAAGAGATACATATTCATTCAATCTACCTAACATTACCAATGTCTTACATTCCTGTGTTTAACCTTGTAGGCACCACTGTTGACTTAAGGTGAGACACGGTAGGTGAAAACAAGCGCTGATCAATTTTGAGATTTTGTGATATTTTGCTTCCTTTACATGTCTTCTTTCATGCTAGTGAAAAAAAATATGGTCAAAATACACATTTAGTTGTTCATTTAACTCCACTTTTTCCGTGATGCACCTGTAGATTTCTCCTAAATTCACTAAAAGTCAGCTTTTTGATTTTCCACTGATTTAAAGAATTACAGTGTAGAGCAACTACTAAAAGAATGAGGTAAACAAATTAGGATGAAGAAAGTTTTCAAAAAATGCACACGTTTTGTAAATCTGCTCGATCTGAGGATAACTGGGTGGATTGACAGGTTCAGCTAATCACACTCATCACAGGCATCTTCTGTATGGATGAAATTAGGATCTTCAGTCTCTAACTAAACTGCAAAAACAGCATCAAGTGTTAAACATTACTTATTGCTTCAGTCAGAAACACCTCCACCGTCACCCAGTTCAAAGCTGCACTAAAAACCTACCTTTTCACCTTGGCCTACCCCACTGCTTAGCCCAATTCTTCTGTGTATATGTGTATGTGTTTGTATATGTATGTATCTATGTATATGTATGTATATACACACGTCATTTTCTGTATTTATTTAATTTATTTTTATCGCTCCTATTTATTACACTTTTTTTTGTATTTTATTCTTTTTATTCTACTTGATGTATTGTTGATTTCATTGCTGTTTTATTCTGTTTTGTAATGTCTAAACAATACTACTGTTTTTAATATATTTCATGTAAGGCGACCTTGAGGCTGCGAAAGGCACCCAATAAATAAAATGTATTATTATTATTATTAGTACGCCTGTGAGTGAGGGTGTGGTCTCAGTTGAGATTAATATGTAAAACAAATAGTATGTTAAAACATGTTTAGTAAGATGAAAATAAAAAATGCAATCTGTTTGCAGCCTTTTGACATTTCAAGAATGCATACACACACACACACGTACACACACTCATTGACTCAATGTAATTGTTTTGTGTATGTTTTAAGCCCTGTGAGAGAAGGTGTTCATAGCAGTTCCCAGCAGACTCCACACATACGGCACCTGAAGTCTTGTTAGGGTTTATTATGACCCATACAAGTACTCACTCACACACCAATGCTACAGTTATTTAAAAATTCAATATTTGAATCTTTTACACATTCATTATTAAAGGAGAGTCCTACCTGAGTTCCACAGCAACAACAACAGCAGGTAAACCATGATACACGCAAACCAAGTCCGTCAGACAGAGACTGACAGACTCGTCAGCTCTCCTTTGCTGATTATATATTCTGTTTCCTTTTTGTATGTCAGCTTCTTCCCAGAAATGGAGATACTAACTGCAGTTCAAAAGGTTTTGATGGATTATGTGTGAGAAATGGTGTAACAGGGTTACAGGAAGCAGCTCAAATACATAAATGTGAAAAAAAAAGTGATGCGCAACAGTCGGTGAAAGCTGATGCTGTTGCCATGGTAACAAAAGTATTCTCTGTAATCTCCCACCCGATGCTCATCAGATTTCCTTTCTCGACATTTACTGTCACAGAAAATCTTCTCAACTTCATGTTGATCACATTAAAATAGATTTTAATAATCCTGCATCCTTCAAAGGATATTTTACAGGACATGAAGGGATGAGTGTGTGTGTCTCCTTGTACATCCGTCTTTGTGAGGACCCCAAGTTAGTATATTTTTGTGAAGTGAGGACATTTGGCCGTTCATGAAAGAATGTTTGAAGTTAAAACTTGGTTCTATGTTCAGTTTAGGGTAAGGGTTAGAGTTAGGCATTTAGTTGTGATGGTAGGGTAAGAGGATAGGTGGATAGGGAATGCATTGAGGATCAATGAGGATCTTCAAAAATATTGATGGACAAGCCTGCACACATTGTTTACTTTGCACACATTGTTTTACATTGTTTAACAATATGTTTTTTGTATATTGTTTTACTACTCTCTCAAACACACACACACACACACACACGTGTGTGTGTGTGTGTGTGTTTGAGAGAGAGAGACAGAGAGAGAGAAACTAATGTGTATCTCTGGATAAAGGATCAGTGAGGACCTGACTGACAGACACTCACAGCAGGAGAGACATGAAAATAATTAGGGGGGGAAAATATCCAGTCAGGCTATTGTGGTCAGTGCTTGCTGCTCTCAGCTCAGCAGCAGCCCTATGTATACAGAATACACTTCTCACCACTGGCGGCCAAGGTTTGAATCTTGCATTGGGCAGCCCTTTCCGGCATGTTATTCCCTCTCTCTGCCTCCGACTTTCCTGTCTCTCTCCATTAGCACAATCAAAAAAGCTAAAAAATACTTTAACAAAAAGGATTTTTTCCATAGACCTTCATTATAAACTATTACAAAGAAGATGAATAATTAATCCTCTATTGCATAGTGTTGCCATATGGCAACACATAATTTATCTTAATTTTAATAAAAAGCAGTGATATAAAATCTAGTTTTTTAGATGTTAGCTGTAAAAAGGGGCCTTTTATTTTGAAGAACATAGAATTTATACAGTCACATGACCAGGATATCCTGTTTACCAGTCCCTTTTGCTCATGGACATTTGACATATGAGCATCACTGTCTCACAACCAAAGGTTGTCTTTTATTCAGAAGTTTTCAGCAAATAAAAAATTCAATTTGAATTTAATTCAATTTTGAAGTTATGTTTTTTTTTTCTAATATGCTAAAGTAGATTCGTTGCCATATAGCAACAATATGCAAATATGGAAAATTCAACAATACATAACCTCTAATGGAGTCGCATTGACTTACATAACATGAAACTATCCTGAGACTATCTTTACAAGTTTTTCTTAAATTTCTTAAATATCTATTATTTATGCCATTTTAGGTAATAAAAACATTAAAAACAAAAAAAAAATAACTTTTTTAAAAACTTTTTAAGTAATATTTCATGCAATAGAGGGTTAACTGTTGACAAGACACTACAAAAAGTTAATTGAACATTTTTTAATATTTTATATTCATTAAATGTTCTTAGAACTGAGCAGAGTGAAAAATGTTCTGTGGGCCACATAACAGAAGCTTATACTATTGCACTAGGTGAGCAACTTTCATTTGATTGTATAGGCACCATTGGTTTCTTACATCCTTGTTTCCACAGCTCATGTCTGTATCTTCACATGGCTTCACATGGCTTCGATCAAATATAGAGGCATGTAGTTTTAGTGGAGCAGAGCAGAGGGGTGGCTATAAAACACACTGCTGTGCATCTACAGGAATAGAGGAAGTGTTTAGGAACAGGAGGTTCAAGTCCTCACTTTTGACTTGCAGGGAGAATTCTTAATTTAAATTTACAGTACAAGTCCAAAAATAATAAACAATCAATAACCTGAATATATCCACTTTAATCATTCTTATACTACTTATTACACTCTCTAAATACACCCTTCCTGCTGAATATCTCAAAATGTGAGCTTGTACAGAGCCAGATGGGGTGCTGAGTCTGAACCATTAATAATCAGTGCCATCACCAGCACTCAGGGTGCTTATTTCAAGTGTGGAAAGTATTCTAATCATAATCCATTAGGGAGCACAGGTGGAGCTGCAGGTAAATGAGTTAGCACACAAACAACCTCAAAAAGAAATATGTAATGAACGGCAGTCTGCATAATCAATCTTTACAATAATTACTACTATTTCTTTTAAAACGGCTTCTGGAGTGACAACTCTTGTTCATGTTGTTTTTCATAGCCTTTTAAACTCTTTTCATTTTAACCCCAAATGTTACACACATTTTGTGTGTGTGTGTGTGTGTGTGTGTGTGTGTGTGTGTGTGTGTGTGTGTGTGTGTGTGTGTGTGTGTGTGTGTGTGTGTGTGTGTGTGTGTGTGTGTGTGTGTGTGTGTGTGTGCGTGTGTGTGTGTGTTTCTGCAGGTCTGTCGGAGACAGAGCAGCTGCACCTCATCTCTGTAATCAAGCCTCTTACTTAACGCTGCCACTACTACTCTACCTGATTGTTGTAGACTCTTCTACCCATCAGTCTACTCTTCTTCAAGAATTTAGTACCAGTTTTGCTATTGAGCATTAATCAGTGGTGGATAAAGTCCTCAATGCTTTACTTTTGCATATAAGTAGAAATAACATTATAAAAAATACTCAATTACTGAATTGAAAAGGTTACTTAACTAACAGTCAGTCAGTCATCTTCTATACCTGCTTATTCCTCATTAGGGTCACATGGTCTGCTGGAGCCTATCCCAGCACATTACAGGTGAGAGGCAGGGATACACCCCAGATGGTCACCAGCCAATCGTGGGGCACACACACCATTCACTCACACACTCACACCTACAGGCAATTTAGAGTCACCAATTAACCTCAGCATGTTTTTGGACTGTGGGAGGAAGCTGGAGAACCTGGAGAAAACCCACACAGACACAGGGAGAACATGCAAACTCCACACAGAAAGGTCCCAGACCCAGGACCAAGGAGGTCTTGAACCTGCGACCTTCTTGCTGTCTTCACTGTAACAGTACTATTATTAGTTACTAGTTATTACTAGTATTAACAGTACACAAGTATTAGTAGTATTAAAGTCAGCAAAATATACTTAAGTAGCAAAAGTAAAAATACTCATTATGCAAACTGTTTTTTATTATTATTATTATTATTCATGAAAAACTGACTTGCCATGACCAAAACATATCACATATATACATATATTACATAATAACGTATGACGTAGCCCATTAAATTCACAATTATGTCTGCTATACCAGTCTCTGCCACTGAGCTTTGGTTAATTTCATCAGATTCACCTACGATTCCATGACTTTCTCCACAAAGAGGATTTCAGCACACAAAATAAATTGTATTAATTTACATACAATGTGTGTTTTATTCAGATTTTGTACTATCTCTGTGTTCCTGGTCAAAACTGACTGATCATAGAGATGAATGGAGGAGACCAGAATTCATGTAAGAAATTATACTCACACACAGCTGCATTTGTCAGATGGACGGACACACACACACACACACACACTTTAAATGGTTTCAAAACAAATGTCCTTGGTAACTTTGACCCAAAGAAGTCTTTGATGAACAGTAGACTATGTTTCATCTGATTATTTCTCATAAAAATAATTCAAAATAATTAGTACTCAAATTCAAAATGTATGAGACATACAGGCCATAAATAACAAACAGAAGCTCAAAACTTGTAATGTTCAAAAAATATGTTGAAAAAAAGAGGTGATAATATATGTATTATTACAGTTTTTATTATGAGTCTTAATGGAACCATCAAATTTGACTGGGAGCACCACATTGATAAATATGAAACAAACACAACATCAGAGTTAAGAATGGCTGACAACTTGTTTAAAAGATGCTATACAAACACAGTGTTGATTGTGTTGTCTAAAACTAAATAATTCTTCTCTTCAATACTTAATAATTATGCCCACTGAGAGAGGATGATCATTGTTTCAACACTGGGGGAAAACACTATTTATTCCAGCCTGAAGCCTTTCTGACATATGAGGCTGGTAAATAAATGAAATAAGTCACTTAAGAAATGGAGGTTTCATATGCAAAGGAAGATATACATGTTTTTAGTTGCACTTTCCTTATATATAGTATAGTCAATGTATTTTATGTGACATGGAGATGTTAAGGCCTGAAGCACAGGAGTTGTTTAGTTCAGTCTTGTCTCAGCACTGCACATTTTACATAATGTAATTTCTTATCAAGCACAATCTTGATTTTATGGTTTTAAGTGAAACTTAATGAGACCAAGATAAGAAGTGCAGCTGTTCTTATTGGATCTACCCCTCCTACAGCTTTGAGTGAGGCAAGACTGTGAAAGGAAGGAGGTGAGGTTGCTCTTTTGTTGAACCCTTGAATGCTTAGTCTACCAATAACTACCTACACTGTTCCATGATTGGGGTTAAAATGACCAAAGCAATGAATTTTTGCAATAAACACAAGATATTTCTTTCGTTTTGGTTAGAGGTGATATGTTTGTTCAACAAAAGTGTAATTTAATTTTTGACATGTTCAGTTTTCACTTTTTATTCACATTTTACCACATAACAATCAGGTATCAAGACATGTTTATGTGTCCCTCTGTCAGTGATGTAGGTTGGTAGGTTCCGACCTGTGTGTCTGAATCCACTGACAGACAATGTTTTCACCCGGATTCTTCTGGATGTCTTCCCCTGGTTGTGTGCATATGGGGTGCATGAGGTGTGGGGAACCTACCTACCTACACGTTTGTTGTTATATATTCAAAATACTTGATCGGAGGATTTGTCCATCACCATCTAATAATAAACACATGGCTTCAAGAATAAAATAAAATGAAATAATATAAATAAAAACCTAACTGCATGATGTAGACTATACTGTACAGTGTGATATGCAATATTTTTTTCTAATATGTAAATTATATTAGTGATGATATAAATTATATTGTCATACTGAAATGCTAATTGCCAGAATTAAAAGAAACTGCAGTTTTATAGGTTAAGCTCTAACATTAATGATGTACACTGATATAAAGTTTCCTACCTACCCGAGGAAAGTGAGGTGGAAGTAGTTACATTAATATTTTCCATAACAGCTCAAGTCCTTCCATAACCTAAACATGATGGTAAAACTAACATTGCTGGTGATTTATTGATTAGCTGCACTATATTTTGCTAATGGTTAATGATGTTATCAATCATTGTTTTTGCAACAGATAAATAATATATTATCTTTACTGTAGCATTCAACTCTCTCTTTGTCACATTTTACCTCCTCTTCTTTTCTTTTTTTAAGACAGTTGGGTCATTTTGACATGTTTTTGAGCTTGTTGATGCATCAAAAAAGAAGAAAGTAGCAGGTAAGGTCTAATTGGTTGGTGGAGGAGAGGGAAGGAAAGAGGAGGATGTGTCTGAGGAAAGTAACATATTATTGTTATTACTACTATACTACAGTTGCTATACAGTTAAATTCAGACATAATAATACCAACTAATTAATAAAACTCACCCACGGCATGTGTTTGATTAGCAAACTAGCTAACTCAAACCACCTGTCTTCCTTGAGAGAGGAGTGAAAGAGGCCATCTATGTCCTTTTGGAACAACCTACTTTGAACAGAGGAGGGGGACTGCGTCATAACCTATCTGCTACATACCATCCTGCCTTGAGATCTCATCCCAGGTAGTTTAACTGCTCTTCACCATCAGAGCAGGACTCTTTCTCTGGATCATGTGACCACAACAACTCTAATTCCAAATCACACCTTGAATTGGAATGAGAGTCGTTACCACAACGACCCTCATCCCAATTCACACCTTGAAGGGTGACCTATGTGACCCTTTGTTATGGGATGAGGGGTGTGGTCTATAGCTCCACCCTCTGTGATCCAGAGATATAGCTCCTGGTTTCCATCATCAGGCTAGAACTGAAGAAGCCTTTCGGATGAAAGGTGAAACGTCTTCAAGCTCAAAGAAAAAGTCGAGTTTCTTACTTTTTAAACTCCTTGACTACAATGACCTGGATGAGTGAGAATCTACACAGACATCCCACTGATAGTTTACCATTGGACTTGAGTGACTAAAAAGTTCAACATTCCAACTTAAAAGCTTTTTTTAAAATATTTGTGTCTGGTGGGTTTTCTCCAGGTTCTCCAGCTTCCTCCCACAGTCCAAACACATTGGACACATTGGAGAGTCTAAATTGTCCATAGGTGTGAGTGTGTGAGTGAATGGTGTGTGTGCCCCACGATTGACTGGCGACCATCTGGGGTGTATCCCTGCCTCTCACCTGTAATGTGCTGGGATTGGCTCCAGCAGACCATGTGACCCTAATGAGGAATAAGTGGGTATAGAAGATGAATGAATGGATATGCTAAAATAGATTTGTTATGGCAACAATATGTAAATATGAAAAAATTCCTAGTGTATACAACCTAATGGAGTCCCATTGACTTACATAGCATGAAACTATACTGGGACTATGTTTACAACTTTTTCTTATATTTCTTAAATATATCTATTATTTTGGCCATTTTAAGTAATAAAACATCCAAAACATGTTTTTACCATGTCTAAGTAATATTTCATGCAATAGAGAGTTACGATGAGACAGGCAAATACAATGTCTTTTATGCACCGAAAAGTCAGGGTTTTTAAGTTATTTTGTTTCCGTTCTTTTCTTTCAGACTAGTAAATACATATCTCAATGTTTATGTTAATTCATGTTGCATGAATATATATATATATATATATATATATATATATATATATATATATATATATATATATATATATATATATATATATATATATATATGTGACCAGGTGATATTAACTGGGGGAGAACTGTAGTCTCCCCCTGGATTGAGCCCGACTACTCCACCCGGGGGAAATACTAGAAATTACCACCCCGGGACCACAAGAGCCCCAACTCGGAATCCCACACAACTCCTATGCAAAAAATCAGCAGACGTGGATTCTGATACAACAAATATATTTATTGGAAAATCTACCAAATACAAAATACTAAAATCAATCACTGGATTTTCCTTCCCCCCCACACACACACTGTCACCCACACAGGCCCACACGAGAAGTCATACAAAATACGTAACAATGAGTAGGACGCAAGAAAAACGTTCAACCACAGGGCAGGTGCGCCCGGAGGGAGATGGTCGGCCCCTGTGAAAGCCTTGATTAGATAAGTACCTATATACACATGCTCAAATACACACACTAAATGAGGATGGGCTAAGGCACTCACTATCAGGAACCACCCAGGTGACACAGCACTGCACTACACGGCACCCCATGCAATCGGGCCAATACAATGGGCAACGATCTCCCTCGGGACTGCCTGCACCTGTTAAACAAAAAAAACACAGAGACTGCACCCACAAAAAGTTAATGAGCACCACACCAAACAATATACAATATAAGGCCAGATGTAATGAATTTAACTGCTTATGCAGTATAAGCCTCAGAACATGGCCAACACAAAGGAAATAAAACACATCAGGACGTCAAACGAAAGAACAATGGAACAATATTAAAGAAGGAAAATCACAACATAATTAGTCGCGCCCTTACCACGACATACATACATCAATTATACAGATTCCAGACACATACACCCCAATAAACACAGTTAACAAATATAGACACATACACACGCACATACACGCACACGATTGACAATGGACCAGCGGGACGAAGAATCACACAGTCGCAGCTTGCCCACCGGGCAGCGCGGCGACGGAAACGTTCAAGAGGGGACAGAGCAGCAACACCCACAAAGACACTTGGGGGTCCCCGGCTACACAAGCGTGCCTACAACACAGAGTATAGATTAAAACACGGGCCATAAAGTAGACTGGCAAAGGATTAAAATATGGTACTCACGTTCAGAGGCGGCGAGAAGAGCGCAATACAGACCAGCAAGCAGGAGGAAACTCAAATGCAAACTAGAGAAACAAACATCGGTTTTAACCAAATCAATGTACAAGCTCCGGGCGAGCATGTTAGCCGTGCGAAGGTTGCCTACCTGAGCCAGGAAAAGTGCCCAACTCCGCAGTAAGGAGCGCGGTTGAGACGCGATAAGTGTAGGCGAGCAGCAGCCAGACGCGCTCATGAACGTGCACGAAACCGGACGGAGCTAGGGACACAACACTGCATAAGTCTGCCCAATATGAATAAAGTGTTAAGCCACCAAAGTAAAAGAGCACCTACCGCAGCGATTTGCCACAAAACCGCGAGGGATGGAGGAGAAGAAACCCAACAGCCGCCGGCTATGCTTCTCAGCCCGTCAATACCGGCTTCCCAGTCCGACTTAAAAAGCCACGTAATCAGCTGAGCAATCAGCTGGCTACGACGCAAATAATGCAAATGACGCCGGTAGTGACGTCATGATGCCGGTCACGTGGGTAAGGCAAAGAATGCCAATACCCACCTTACTACAATCTACCCCCGGGATTTGCATCGTCGTCCCGACGATGAACCCTTTTACGTACCTTAACGTTATACCATCCTCAACTGGCATCTCCCACTGACCGTGGGAGATGGTGTGGGTTGGAGTGTTGACCTGCAGTTACTCGTGCAGTTCTACGTACACCCTCTGGGGAGTGTGTAACTGTACTGGCTGAGGGAATGACCAACGGCTCGTTACTCCCTTGTTCCAAGGGGAGACTACTTGCTGGATTGCCAGATGGGGACAGTGGGGACACCACTAGAGGCATCCCAGACTGAGGTAGCATACTGGGACGAGCAATAGCCAACGGTGGCACAGCAGAAGCCTCTGCCGGTTCTGAAAGAGAGGAGGAAAGATCGACACTCGACCCTGTAGCCACCAACCACCCAACGTCTTCAGTATCATCATCCTCCTGAAGGGCCACCACAACAGGGGTCGGAAGTGGAGGACCACACCCAGGGTCTGAACCAAAATGAAGTTTCAGCATTGTGCGGTGCACATGCTTAAGTTTGTTCAGGGCATTAATGGGGGCAATGGTGTACACCACTCCCCCAGGTTTCGGGACCTTAAGCACCTTGTGCAACACTGGATGCCAGAGGTCTTGAATTTTGTTGCGACCACGGAAACTATGGTCCCGGACATAAACTAACTGGCCCTCCTGCAGCGGCGAATCCCGCACACGTTGGGTGTGAAGCTGCTGACGGTGTTCTGCTGCCTTAGCCAGCCGGTCCCTGGCCCCCCTAAAGGCTAGATCGAGTCGCCGTTTGTGTTCTACTATCCAGTCGGTTACAGTACCCGACACAGGGTGGGCTACCCTACCCAACAAGAAGTCCACTGGGAGTTTGGGGTCTTGGCCAAACATAAGAAAGTACGGAGACTCCCCAGTGGATTGGTGGGGGGTAGTATTATAGCAGAACACCAATTGAGGGAGGCCAGTAATCCAATCACGTTTCTGCGATGCAGGCAAAGTCCGCAACAAATTGTGCAGCGTTCGGTTGAACCTCTCACACTGGCCATTACCAGCCGGATGGTAAGGTGTGGTTCGAGACTTTGTGACCGCATACATCTGACAAAGCTGATGAATTAAGGCACTTTCAAAGTTTCGGCCCTGGTCTGAATGGACACGACTGGGGACCCCCAGCTTGTAGAACCATTCATTGACCAGGACTTGGGCTACAGTAACAGCGCGTTGATCCCGGGTAGGGATAGCTAGGGTGTACTTGCTGAAGACGTCCGTCATCACCAAGACATTTTCAATACCACCACGGGTAGGCTCCAAGACTGTGAAATCTAGGGCCAGGATTTCATTAGGACGAGAAGCCAGCAGGTGCCCCATGAAACTATGAGCCACCGGCTGGGTGTCCTTACTAACCTGACAGCGCTCGCACTCCTGACACCACCGCTTAATGTCAGCGAACATACCCGGCCAGTAGCATCGCTGCTGCACCAACCGGCCAGTCCTCTCAACCCCTTGATGGCCATGATTCTGGTGGAGCTGGGTCATTACCACCGAATGCAAAGGGGAGGGTAGAACTAACTGGAGGACCTCCTCCCCCCCATCAGGACGGCGGATACGGCGGTGTAGCACACCATCCTTAAGCAATAAACGGTCCCATTGGCGCAGCAACACCAGAGCTCTGGGTGGAAGTAGGCCCCGTTCAGATGCACCTGGACGCCTCTTCCTCTCGCAGAAGGCCAATATCGGCTGAATGACAGGATCGGCCCTCTGTAGTACCTGTAAGTTGGAAGAGGAGTGGTTGGGGAGAATAGAAATTGAAGCTTGCACTGCAAGCAAAGGATCTTGGCCCACCCCCGTTGCCTGTAGTGATGTCGGAAGGGGTGTCCCCCGTGTTCCCTCGGGGCAGATGCCCGGATCTACATACTGCCGTGATAGTGCATCAGCATTTCGGTTTACCCGTCCTGACCTGTATCTCAACTCATAATTAAATGCAGCCAACTGGGCGGCCCACCTTTGCTCGGTGGCCCCAAGCTTAGCTGTGGAGAGGTGACGGAGAGGATTATTGTCCGTGAACACAATGCACCTCTGACCCAGAAGATATTCACGGAACTTCTCCGTCATAGCCCACTTGAGCGCAACAAACTCAAGCTTCATAGAGCTGTAATTTGACATGTTGCGCTCAGTGGGCCTCAACCCACGGCTTGCATACGCAACTGGCCGAACCTGGTTGCCTTGTTCCTGGGACAGGACAGCGCCTAGGCCAAAGTGACTGGCGTCAATCTCCAAAATGAACGGCAAAGAGAAGTCCGCATAAGCGAGCACAGGTGCCTGCACCAGTTTACTTTTCAAACCTTCGAACCCAGCTTCGCACTCTGCAGTCCAGGCCGATGACAAGCTGCGACCAGAGGCCTTTCGTGTCTTGGTACCCACCAGCTCCGCTACGACCTTATGCAAAGGAGCAGCCAACTTTGCGAACCCTTCAACAACTTGCGAACCCCAAAAATGACCGAAGCTCTGAAACATGGGTGGGACGTCGCCAGTTAGCCACTACCTCAATCTTCTTGGGGTCAGTGGAGACACCTTTATCTGAAATCACGTGGCCAAGGTAGCCTACCTCCCTCTGGAAAAACGCACACTTTTCCAACTTTGCTTTCAATCCCTCCTTTTGTAATCGTTCGAGCACTACTGTGAGCCGCTGCAGGTGTTGGTCGACCGAAGAGGAAAACACCACGACATCATCCAAATATAGCAATAGTGATTGGCACTGCTGATCACCAAAGAGTCGCTGCATTAGCCTTTGAAAAGTGCTTGGGGCATTGCAGAGCCCGAAAGGCATCCTGTTCCATTCGAACAAGCCGAACGGAGTACAGAAAGCTGTTTTTGCCTTGTCTGGCTCTGCAACGGGAACCTGGTTATACCCGCTGGCAAGATCTAAGGTTGAGAACCAGCGGGCACCAGAGAGGGCATCCAGAGTTTCCTCAATACGCGGAAGTGGAAATGCGTCCTTGCGGGTTTTGCTGTTTAACTGGCGGTAATCTACACACAATCGTGGGCTACCATCTTTTTTCCGAACCAGGACAATAGGGGACGCGTACGGGCTGCAGCTCTCCCGGATGATATCAGCTTCCAGTAACTGTTGGATGTGTGACTTAACTACATCGTACTCAGACGGTGGTAATCGACGGTAACGCTGGCGGACTGGGACCTCATCAAGCAAAGGAATCTCATGGCAGATAAGGTCAGTGCACCCGAGGTCTCCCTCATGGG
The DNA here is from genome assembly GCA_030544235.1 of Lepturacanthus savala. Lineage (NCBI taxonomy): Eukaryota > Metazoa > Chordata > Actinopteri > Scombriformes > Trichiuridae > Lepturacanthus > Lepturacanthus savala. The sequence goes on from CM060471.1 coordinate 2,865,623, forward strand.
CGGCGAACACAGAGCTATGCTTAGATAGAAGGGAACGGACTCGATTCTGTTCCTGGCCACTCAAAGCAGATAGATCAAGAGCCTCGATTTTAGACAGGATGGGATCCACAGGGTCCTGTACCTGGACAGAGGTACAGGTTGCCCGAACTTCAACAATGCCTGGAGGCATGGAAGTGATATTAACGTCAACCAAACTGCCCAAGACAGTCCGCGGATACAACAAGATGTCATCAGTGCCGACATTAACCACCGGGATGTATGCAGTGCCCTGGGAGAGGGAAACTAGCGCCGGAGAAGCCAACAACCCCCCTGGCAGCCCATTGGGCAGTGGCTCAAAAAGTGCAGATGGGGCAGAGCCAGAGCTAGAACATGTGACGGCAACAAATTTAAGCGTGCCCCCACTAATGCGATGCGGCCTTCTACCCCGCAGTCGAACAGTCCGGTCAGTCACCCTGGAATCGGCTACGCTGGCTTGATGGCATTTCTGCAGGGCCTCAACAATGGGACTGGAAACCTGGGCCATGGAAAGAGATTCAACAGAGAACGCAGTCTTACCACCAAACAGTTCAAGATAACACCTACTGATAACATTCATCCCCAGAACACCAGGGACCTCTGACATGGACCCACCAAGCGGGTCACTCACCACCAGCACCCCGCACCCGGGAAGGACCTTGCCACACAAGGTGACGTCCAACTCCAAGTAACCAAGGTATGGGATTGCCAACCCATTTGCAGCCCGTAGCTGCAACCATTGGCACTGTTGGAGGCGGTCTTGACCCCAGGGTTCAAAATGCTGTTGAAAGAATGACTCAGTGATGGTCGATACCATGGAACCTGTATCCAATAAGCATAGTACATCTACACCCCCCATGTTTACCTGTATGTTTGGGCACGATGACAATAAATGCGGCAAGACCCCAACTTTTCCCTTTGCCCTCTCTGAGCCCTTAGAAACCCCATCCGAACTGCGACTCAACAGATCGGTGGGTGTTAGTTTTCCTGAACCTGGGAGGGAGGTGTTGGGCCAGAATAAGACACGGAAGAGGTGGAAGCTGTCCGGGGACGCGGGGGGCGCCTCGGGCCATCACAATCACGCGCAAAATGCCCTGGTTGCTGACACCGCCTGCAGATCAGAGGACCAGTAAAAGGGGGCCTAACAGGGGCCTTAGCCTCCTGAAGGAGGCTGATGCTACGAGCAAGAAGGTCCAACTGCTCTTGCTGGCGCTTTAGAATCTCCTTCACTTCAACCCAATCAGGGTTTGGCGCTGGCCTATTAGCCACGGGGCGAGAATCACCCTGAACACCATACACTAAACCATACGCAGAGGGTACCGACTGGCTTCTGGCCCTCATGGCCACGGGCATGCCCTCGCGCTCCCACCTAATCGCCTCCCCTCGAACGTCGAGCAACAAAGCTTGTGGAGTATTACGAACGAACTGCTTCAGATCCCTGCGCAAAGCTCCATCCCAGACGTATTCTATAAATTGGTCTCTCAGCAAGACATCTGCGTTTGGTACTGCGTCTGGTGCAACCTGTTTGATCTTCTCCATTAAGCTCATCAAACCCAAAGAAAACTCCAGGAGGCTCTCACCCTCCTGTTGTTTTCGTGAAAAGAAAGCCTCCTGTAGTGACACATGGGACTGTGAGCAGCCATAAAGCTCCCGCAGAACGGCCAAAATCTTTATTGGGTCTTTCCTCTCTCCTACCGGCCTATATTTTATCTCCGTTCTCGCCTCCCCCTCAAGGTGATCAAACAAAAAGTACGCTTGGTCAGCAGGAGCCAGATGGCGGGCCCTCATGCATGCTTGCACTTCTTCCTCCCACTCATCAAGCCCCATACCACCCTTTCCTGAAAATGTAGGACACTTTTTATCACGAGGAATGAACACAAATTTTTCAGCTGGTGTCGGCTGAGATGCAGAGGCTGCCCCTGACCCCCCTGGCTGCTGCAGCCAGCGATTCTTCTCAGCCTGAAGCTGCGCAAGCTGGTCACGCAGTTGCTGCATCTCATCCGCAGGCGCCATATTGCCAGGTTCCTGTAAACCCTGACTCATGTTTGTTACACTTACCAGGAAATTCTTGGCGACCAGCAAATCACTTTAGCTCCACCAACAAGTATCACCCACTTGGACTGTTGCTGCTCTGTCCCACTTCCACTGCACCAGATCAGAAACACACATGCAACGACACACCAACTGAATTGGAAAACCAGCGAGAGAATTAAACAGACAAAAATAAAAACACAGATATCCACGTCTTGCTATGCTATCCTGCCAAACAACGCCAAAATGTGACCAGGTGATATTAACTGGGGGAGAACTGTAGTCTCCCCCTGGATTGAGCCCGACTACTCCACCCGGGGGAAATACTAGAAATTACCACCCCGGGACCACAAGAGCCCCAACTCGGAATCCCACACAACTCCTATGCAAAAAATCAGCAGACGTGGATTCTGATACAACAAATATATTTATTGGAAAATCTACCAAATACAAAATACTAAAATCAATCACTGGATTTTCCTTCCCCCACACACACACACTGTCACCCACACAGGCCCACACGAGAAGTCATACAAAATACGTAACAATGAGTAGGACGCAAGAAAAACGTTCAACCACAGGGCAGGTGCGCCCGGAGGGAGATGGTCGGCCCCTGTGAAAGCCTTGATTAGATAAGTACCTATATACACATGCTCAAATACACACACTAAATGAGGATGGGCTAAGGCACTCACTATCAGGAACCACCCAGGTGACACAGCACTGCACTACACGGCACCCCATGCAATCGGGCCAATACAATGGGCAACGATCTCCCTCGGGACTGCCTGCACCTGTTAAACAAAAAAAACACAGAGACTGCACCCACAAAAAGTTAATGAGCACCACACCAAACAATATACAATATAAGGCCAGATGTAATGAATTTAACAGTATAAGCCTCAGAACATGGCCAACACAAAGGAAATAAAACACATCAGGACGTCAAACGAAAGAACAATGGAACAATATTAAAGAAGGAAAATCACAACATAATTAGTCGCGCCCTTACCACGACATACATACATCAATTATACAGATTCCAGACACATACACCCCAATAAACACAGTTAACAAATATAGACACATACACACGCACATACACGCACACGATTGACAATGGACCAGCGGGACGAAGAATCACACAGTCGCAGCTTGCCCACCGGGCAGCGCGGCGACGGAAACGTTCAAGAGGGGACAGAGCAGCAACACCCACAAAGACACTTGGGGGTCCCCGGCTACACAAGCGTGCCTACAACACAGAGTATAGATTAAAACACGGGCCATAAAGTAGACTGGCAAAGGATTAAAATATGGTACTCACGTTCAGAGGCGGCGAGAAGAGCGCAATACAGACCAGCAAGCAGGAGGAAACTCAAATGCAAACTAGAGAAACAAACATCGGTTTTAACCAAATCAATGTACAAGCTCCGGGCGAGCATGTTAGCCGTGCGAAGGTTGCCTACCTGAGCCAGGAAAAGTGCCCAACTCCGCAGTAAGGAGCGCGGTTGAGACGCGATAAGTGTAGGCGAGCAGCAGCCAGACGCGCTCATGAACGTGCACGAAACCGGACGGAGCTAGGGACACAACACTGCATAAGTCTGCCCAATATGAATAAAGTGTTAAGCCACCAAAGTAAAAGAGCACCTACCGCAGCGATTTGCCACAAAGCCGCGAGGGATGGAGGAGAAGAAACCCAACAGCCGCCGGCTATGCTTCTCAGCCCGTCAATACCGGCCTCCCAGTCCGACTTAAAAAGCCACGTAATCAGCTGAGCAATCAGCTGGCTACGACGCAAATAATGCAAATGACGCCGGTAGTGACGTCATGATGCCGGTCACGTGGGTAAGGCAAAGAATGCCAATACCCACCTTACTACATATATATATATATATATATATATATATATATATATGTGTGTGTGTGTGTGTGTGTGTGTGTGTGTGTATAAACTTACAGAAATATACTCTAAACTTCTTCTTAGTTCTATAAATAAAATTGAATTATGTTTTTAACGTGAGGTCTGAATCAATGACTACTCATACCTTTTTTTTCTCGTTGACAGTGGCAAAAGTAAGCTTATTCCTCTGAACTTCAAGAACCATGACCTCAGTCATGGGTGACCTGTAAAATATGTTCTGCCATCCATTACAGGGACCCACACTGCAAAAAATAATCTGTTGACTTAATTAAAAAAAAATAATCAAAGTTGTTGCCTCAAGAAAAGTATTTTCTGATTTAGATAAATTATATTACAGTAACTTGTTTATTCTGAGTTTGTAGTACTCAAATGAATTTATGTAAATTAGATTAGCGTAACTTATTTAGATTACAGTAACTCAAATCAATGGATTTCTTTGTTTGTACATTCAACTAAATATTCATGAATTGTGTTTTACTCATCCATCATATTCAGGTAGGGCGACATGGTGGCGCAGGGGTTAGTGCTGTTGCCTCACAGCAAGAAGGTCCCAGGTTCAAGGGTCAACACCTTTCTGTATGGAGTTTGCATGTTCTCCCTGTGTCTGCGTGGGTTTTCTCCAGGTTCTCCAGCTTCATCCCACAGTCCAAAAACATGCTGAGGTTAATTGACAACTCTAAATTATCCGTAGGTGTGTGAGTGAATGGTGTGTGTGCCCCACGTTTGGCTGGTGACCATCTGGGGTGTATCCCTGCCTCTCACTGTAATGTACTGGGATTGGCTCCAGCAGACCATGTGACCCCAATGAGGAATAAGTAGGTATAAAAAATGACTGACATATTCAGGTAAGTTTAACTTTAATTTTCTTGACCTAATAAAATTCAACAAGAGAGACATTAAAAGACACATGCTAATTTAATCAACAACAGCAAAAATTATCTAATGGTAATGAGTTCCAAAACCACAATGAATGATGAACCCTCACTGGATTTACTTTGCAATTACAATTTATTTTAAATGCTCAATAATGCATTTATGGCTTTAGAAACATGTTCCACTTTTGTGGAAACAAAAAATAACACAGTATATAGCCGCGTATCTGAATTAGCCTGTGAATTAGCTAGGACTAGCAAATCATAAAGAAAACATCAGTGAAATGAACGAGTTTGGCAATATACAGTATAATGCAGCACTCCTACGGCTGAATAAATTATTATTATTAATAATAATAATAATACATTTTATTTATTATATTTGGTTTATTATTGTATTTTATGCCACAAATAAACTGTAAAAGCAGAACTTATCTTTTGGCAGTAAAATATACTAACGTTATAACAAAACAACTCGACGGTTGACAAAAAATAAAATATCTACTTACCAAATAGGTGAAAATTATTCAGTTGTAGACAGAGCTCTGGTTTTCAGAGGACTCGCCTGAACTTGTTAGTTGAAAAGACGGCGCAAAATCAGTCAGGTCTGCTCATGTCTGAGAGAATGCACAAAGGACCATGGGACATTAAATTATTGTTTCTAATTTAACTGGAGTACATTAAGTTAAACATGTTCTGCAACACCAAATTACTAGTTACTTATTTAATGTTAGTGTTCATAACAGGTTGATGATTTCTGAGTTTGGGTCACTAATCATTTCTAATTAATTTCAATGTTAGTTTTTACAGTGTATATGTGTGTGGGTGGTTGCATTTTATATGCATTTTCCATTTTTACATGTATTTTATTTTGCTCTTTTAGTTTTTATCTAATGCTCTAATTTCATCCTTTTCTTCCCAATTTTTCTCACTTTCTATTTTGTGTCAGTCTCGCTCATAGCACTGATAAAATGTAGTATCTTGCACTAATTGTTCAGATTGCATAGGCTATCGAAAATAATCAATAACTATTAATTAATTAAAATAGAGTTTAAATATCAAGTTCTAGCATCGCAGCACCCCTTCTCAGATGAGAGGACAAGATAGACAATTCTCTGATTCAGTCTCATGATTTAACCTAAACTATTTATTTGAAGATCTCATTAACAATCAACTTAATAATATAAACCATGATCATCTTATTAATAGCTATTAAGGGTTGAAGGATTCAGAGTTTTAAGAAGATGTTGGCATAATTTATTATTGTACAACATTAAAGAGGCAGCATATGTCACTCAAAAGCATTATAAAAGTAAAAATACACAAAAAACAATCTAAATTAAATGGTTATATATACATGTGAATGTGAGTGGTAGACTTGTCTTGGAGACCAGTGGGTCTGGAGACCATTTTTTTTGTGGTCTTGGTCTTGTCACGGGATCGACAGTCTTTGGTCTTGGGCTTGTCTTGGGTCTCTGGGTCTCGCAATATCTCGGACTGGCAGAGTGATTTTGGAGGAATTCTGTATGTTTTTTCTCCCTTGGATATCATTATTGGTATGGTAGTTCATTGCATCAGGGATGGCTATGGTGGTGAAATGAAGAGGTAAGTTTGTGTTCATCTAACCCAGTATCACTTCTGAAAGAGGGAGGTTCCGTCATCCACTGAAATACAACAACAGTCCCCCACACCTGGTAAGAAAATGTCCATAAAAGTCCACAAAAACTTTGCAATAGTCCTCCATTCCTTGTTTGTTTGGTTTTGCTGTGATTTTATCTACCATGATTGAGCCCCTGAAATGCTGCCAGGTCAAGGAAAATTGCCAATCATCAAATTCATTCAAATTCACCAACTGATTATAAGGGTGCAGGAAGCATTTGAAATTTGAGGCAATATAATATAAAGAATGATCTGGGCAGAAGGTTTTGAACAGAATAGATATCATTTCCTGTATTCTGGAGCCTTTTAATAGGTGTTTTGACACTTTGATCTGACTATACTGTGAGAAAAATGATGAGTATATTTCTAATTCCATCCATCCATGTTAAAAAGTCACAGCTGTGGCGTATACAATGATGTTCACAAACTTCAATAATGGCTGCTCCCAGGTTATAACATAACATAATGTGTGTCAAAAACAAGTAAGTCTGAAAAAGTAAATAAATAAATAAATGCTGTTAGTAATGTGTTTATTTAATGCTGTTATTCCCATCACTGGTAACCATTAATAAACTGTTAGCTGTAATTTACATACCAAAGTATACCGTAATATATACTGTCGTTCAAATTATATTGCAATATAAATTAGGCCATATCACCCACCACTAATTTTGTGTACATAGGTCAGCGAAAAGCTATCATGTGGTGTAACCCTAAAACCTCATTACCAGATAGTTTAACTCTCTTAAAAGGGTTTTTTAAAAAATAAAAACACATGCTATCAACAAGTTTTATATTCTAGGTGGATTATTTATTTAAAATATATCATTCTCTTAAAACTGCATTTTAAAAAGTTTCTCATCTTGTCAAACATTGGTCACTGACCCACACTCCCTTCAACCTATTTATTGCATATTTCAGTTCTTTATTGCTATTACTGGTGTATTAGAGACAGTTCTTCTTTAACAGCATTCAGGAGTCAATCCTCTAATAATGTAGAAATATCATAGTGGTCAAGTTATTACCACATATTTGATCTCAGTCAGTTAATGAAAACATTTATAGTGAATTCACACACAGACATGAACTGTCTCTGTATTGTTGTGTCTAGTTGACATATTACGTCTAATATTTATCCTAAGAAGCTACAACTCAGGTGAAATAGGAAAATATGATGTAACTATTGTCTTTTTCATCTTATTTTGGTCTCAGCCTTGTTCTTGAGCTCAACTGGTTTTACTCTTGATGTGGTCTTGTCTTGGTCTTAGTCTTGTCTTGGTAGTGTCTTGGGCTCGGTTTAGCCGGTCTCGACTACAAGTCTAGTGTGTGTTTGTGTGTGTTTGGGAAGGTGTGAAAGGACTACAAAGATGGCTGCCATGGTGGCTGTTGTTTGTTCTCAAGCCATGTGACTCCTTGTCTATAGAAGACAAAGACAAAATGTCAGTCAGTCAGTCATCTTCTATACCTGCTTATTCCTCATTAGGGTCACATGGTCTGCTGGAGCCTATCCCAGCGCGTTACGGCGAGAGGCAGGGATACACCCCAGATGGTCGCCAGCCAATCATGGGGCACACACACCATTCACTCACACACTCACACCTACGGGCAATTTAGAGTTGCCAATTAACCTCAGCATGTTTTTGGACTGAGGGAGGAAGCTGGAGTACCTGGTGGAAACCCACGCAGACACGGGGAGAACATGCAAACTCCACACAGAAAGGTCCCAGACCCAGGACCTTCTTGCTGTGAGGCAACAGCGCTAACCCCTGTCCCACCGTGTCGCCCTCAAAGACAAAATGGGTGATTGTATATCTGGGTGTCATTTTAAAAAGTGATATGCATGGAACGTTGGGACACTAACCTTCTCACAAACCTAAACACAGCAATTTTACAATGAACACATGATTACATTTTGTAATCCTTTTTTGCTGATGGTGACATTGTGGTAAATGGACCTTCAAACAGGTGCCATCATCTGGCACCTACATAGCTTGGTGGATGTCTGTGCTCTTACAGCGCTTTTCTAGTTATTATTGAGACCTTTATGGACTACAAAGTTAGTCAGTCAGCTTCTATACTCTCTTATTCCTCATTAGGGTCGCAGGGGTTTGCTGGAGCCAATCCCAGCACATTACAGCGACACACCCCAGATGCAAACTTCCAGACCCAGAACCAAGGAGGTCTTGAACCTGCGACCCTGTTGCTGTGAGGCAACAGCGCTAACCCCTGCGCCAAGTTGCCCAGACTACAAAGTCATTTACATTATATTTACACTTACATACACATATATCTACATTTTGTTGTATAAAAAGTAAAACGAGAATAGTTTCACAGCTGCAGGAAGGGAAATAAATAATAAATAAATAAATATATATATATATATATCATATAATAATTTGCAGCCCTAAATTATTATGCAACAGCATATGTAATTAAATTATAATAAAAGGCACCATTAGGAAACACTCTAAAGTTCTCATCATTGATCATTATCAGGAAACAAGGCCAAGAGCTATAATATCCTTCAAAAAGCTGTAATTTCCATTACTTTTATCATGCTTCTAATTAAAAACACTGCTCAAGTAACTCATAACAGCTTCACTTATCCTGTCCTCCACCATCAGGCAGTTGGTAATCAGTCCAGTGTTTTTGTGAAATGAACCCTGAACAACTTTTGTGTAGGAGAGATACATATGCTGTTTTCCATAAATTAGCAGTCCGCTCTGTCTCTAGGGTTAGATTAAAACTGTGCAATATTACAGATATCTACTATAATAGGTGCAGACAGTAATACAAGTTCAGTTTTTCTGTCCCAGTGGATTGCCTTTGATCTATTGCATGGAGAGAATCAAGCAATTTCACTCTAAGAGAAAAGCCTGAAGGAGAAACTATGTGGCCTAAGATTCTCTGACACATTTGGTTTGCTGTAACACGCATGTCTGAAATCTCAAAAGACATGCAGGGTCCTGAATAATCTGGTTGAGTAGAGATGAGGAATGCCATGAGATAGCGTACTCATTTTTATCAAGCATTTCACTGGTTTTCCAGACTATCAGATAAAGTGGTGACATAATACGATAAGTCATGGCAAAGCAATTAAATGTGGGATGAAATGGTGCCAGTTCCCCAATGACAGAATATATGGACATTTGTCCCCTACAATAAGTATAAAACTATCCATGTCTCTTATTATCTTCCTGAAGTTGGAACAGAAAAGCTTTAATAATTTTCAGTTCTTTCAATGAAACAACACAAACCACAAATTAAAAAATCAATCAACATTAACACTGGAAAACATCTTTCAATCAAAAAATACCGGTTAAATATCAAAACACTAAAAAACAATTGTACAAGTTTATAAAAGAATATTTTAAAACTAAATAATATTACAGATTTCAAAGAATGTTACAAAAAAGAAAACCAGACAACAATACAAAAACATTTAAACCTAAATTAAACCTGATTTGCCTATTGCATATTCATTTCTTTTTTCATATCTGTTTAGTTTTTGATGTTTCTCCCACACCAATGCAAATCAGTTTTAAGATTTCTAACTACAAACTATATAGCTATGATCAATTTCCTGAAGTGAAGATTTTTGTTTTATTTTGAAAAATGGTAGTAGCTAGAAAGAAGAGGTTGTGCACACCTAGGCAGAGGGCAGGTGTGTAGGAGAGGCAAAAAAAAACTGCACTGGAACAAGATATAAGATACCTTTAGTAGTCCCTCAATGTGGAAATTCTTTTTACACTCTTTTTATCATTTTACATGCATTTCAACCCCTGAACACACATGCTTATACAGTAGACACATACAAACAAAGGCTCATAGACATGCAATGTGGAGAGAGATGGTGGAGTGATGGGCAGCCCCCTGGAGAAGCACCCTGTGAGCAGTTGGGGATGGGGGGGCGGTGCCTTGCTCAAGGGCACCTCAACAGTGCCCTTAACCTCAACAGTTAATCAATATCCAAACAATGATGAACGATATGACATTTTAGTACACACATCATCATCAGGTAGTTTGGACAGGGAGGAAGGAGAGCACAGTTTAAATACGGTTTTGGGATTTTTAATATGTGAGTCTTTACAAGGGTACTGAAAAAGGGGGGAAATGCCAGTAGATGAAACATCACTAAAATGAGGTGTAGCCCAAACAGCAAAATCCAGAACAATCTCTAAATGTTAGAAGAAATGTTAGAAGTCTACAATGCCAATATAAAAGTTCTGTTGTATTGTTATACTAGAACTCATTTACTGTCATGTTTTTGGGCCATGCTGGAAGCCTCTCTACAGGCAGAAGATGCTTCAGACTGACTTATCAAGACTTACAAAAGTACCATCAAGCCAGAAAACAGCAAAGTTTCTAAATCCAGTTTTCATCACCTCTAACCTTATCTAATATGAAGAAAACTAATGAAGTGACTATTTGTACAATATGGGACCTTAAACACATAGATTATCACCTCTATGTAGTAACAGAATCAACAAGTAATACATCCATCTGTGGATTTGAGGAGTTCATAATATTTATAAGAGTCTACACAGATTGAAATGTGTCACGGTTCCAGCTGTGATTCCCTGAGCTCCAGGATTTCTCTGTCTCCTCCTGTTGTACTCTCTCCCTTGTATGTGGCTGCATCTGAAAATGCCCACCTGCCACCTGCATAGAAAACAAAAATGATGAATCCACTATGTAGAATGTCTAAATACCTTAGTGGCTTTCAACTAGTACGTGAATAGAACTCAGATGGTTTACTACATCACTACATTTACTACATACATATTTTTCAGTATGTGAGCGAACCACACCACATATCCCAGAAGTCATCGGCAGGTCAATAACTATAGTAGAAGAAGAACTTTTCCCTTTTTTCTCCAAACTTTATTGAACAATACAATAATCACAAATTCAAGTAATAATCCCCACTTTGTGTTCTTACATAAACATAAACATGAGCAAGGAAAAGGGAAGAATAAACATTGAGATTATCGTCTCACAATATACATGAATATAAACATTTATTAGCTCTCCAGACACTCATCACCAGATCCTCTTACCTGCTTCTTGGTATCACCAGGCCATAACCCTCTCGTCTTTGTGCAGTGCTCTCTCTTGATTTTTGTTCCATCTTAGTAATTCTTGTTATGTCTTGCTTCCAGCTCACCTCCTCCACTAACCCTCCTGCCTTGGATTTACTCATGGCTCTCCGCTCCAGTCATCACCTCCTGGCCTCTTCCCTGCTGCTTCCTGGTTCACTCTGGTTGGATCCCAGTGGCGATTCCCCAGACTTCCTCAATAAACTATTTCTGACTGTTATTAGTGAGTTTGCTCAGGAGTCCAGACTTTTTCACGTAACAAAATCTCTGCATGTTGAAGTTGTCATTCTGTAGTTACTGTTTGGAGTTTTTACTGTGATGTTTTAGAATATCAGAAAACACAATATCCATTATGATTTCAGATTCTAACTGTATCCTGAACAACAGTGAAAAATGATTATTGTCTTATCTAAACTTTGCTGAGACTGTGGTAAATTTGTAAAGTGATACTGAATTTCCAGTGAGCGTTATCCCAGTCTGTTGCACCCTACTGTAAACATTTAAACTAAAAAGCACAATTCGACACAGACAAAACATGAACCCAAGATAAATAATAAATAAATCATATATTTGTAACATTTTCAGATGTAACAAATAAGTTATTTTTACCATCTTTGCAAATCATATCAGCTTCTAAGATCATACATTAAACATTTCTTTTTCAGTGTAAATGGATCGTCAAAGTTTGTGAGTATTTCTCAATTTTTCTGAGTGGCCTATGTATGAGATTGTTTTGTATAACTCATAGACTTTATCTAGAATTTTAAAAAAGGGGGAAAAAATGAAAGTGGCATGGCATCTTTAAATTGAAAGGTTGACTAAATTTAAAGGTTGACGTGAAGAGAAAATCTTTTGCTGTGGCAGTGATTTACAATATCTGCTGCCTGTAGATTTTCAGTAGCTAGTTGACAGGCTCTCATACTAGAAGGCCATAGGTATATTTTATGGATGCCAACCTTTTACTACATCCCATATCTATAAAAAAAAAAAATCAGTTGGGGTACTATCAAAAATTAAGATTACATATCAAAGCAAATATGTTTTAAAATGGAATATAAAAGATAAGATAAATAATTGCAGCAAGACTTCATAACTGTGGACAGACTTTAGTTACTAGTTGGCAACAGGAGACATTCTAGTCTGTAGCATCACTTATTGGGATGCAGTCATTACCGTTGTCATGGCAACATCCCATTCATTATGTGGCGATCATGAGGGTCTAATTATTCTATTCTAATATACACATTTAGTACCAACAACGCCACCTTGGGTTAGGGCCCAAGGACCCGTACTAAGCTTGAGCTAGTACATCTATAAGGACACAGGTTTAGGAACTCAGGGAGGACTGGAGACAGAGTTCAATATTCACACACACTTTTATTAATTAAAAGTCATCAGAAATAATGCTATAGGATGTTCAATAAGGAGGCCCAACATCAGAAAAAGGGGAACCCAGCTGAGGCTTACCGATCGGAGGAGGGGTCAAGAAGGGAAATAAGGTGAAATCCAAAAGAAAGGAGGAGCACCCCACTCACAGCCAAAACGTGACTTGTAGCAAAGAAAAATTCAAACGGGGATCACACAAACACACAAGGGGATCATCACCACCACCCTGGAAGACCACCACCGCCGCCGGCCGTCAGCTCTAGGGGGGACAAGGAAAGGCACAATTAAAAGGGTTCCAAAATAAACATAACAAAAATGATTAGTTTAAATTAATCCCAGCCAAATGAACAACGAGTCTCTGGCCAGAGATAAACCCAAACAATATTACTTTGTTTAACACAAATAAACCACAATGGAAAATAAACCAATAAGTCACATAAATAACCCAACAATACCATAAACACGAAACCCAGGTTAACTACAATAAACTTAATTTAAACAAAAGCAATTAAATTACACAAAACAATTGAACCAAACCCTCTATAGCAACACACACACACGCACGCACACACACACACACCGAGTCAGCCACTGGAGGCAGTGCGGTCGGTGAACTGACCGAGCCCAACACCGACCCGGAGAAGTGTCAGAAGCGGCAAGCTAACTGCTAAGGAGCCGCAGCAGCGAGGCGAAGCAGCAGAAGCGGCGGCGCGGCCGCGGAGAGAAAGCAGCCGTATAGCCACAGTATATCAGTGCTCGTCTTACTTATTCAGTGTCTGTATAAAAGTCCGGTTCAGGACGGAGAACTAGCGTCCGGTCCACAGAAGAGGGAGAGGAGTGCAGAGGATCGGCGCAGCGGGGAGAGACAGCCGCCACGCAGCACACGATTCGTTGACTGTTAAAGGGAGAGGAGCGACAGAGGCTTAGCATCTGGCTAACAACAACCAACAACAAACTGATTGTGACTCACCGATGCGTTGATTAAACATCAGCGACCCAGTACATCGCCCGGCTGCGACGGAAGCGCCAGCTCTGTTAAAGAGCTATGATTAGATTAAATAACAATCACACGTACAAACAGCGTGCTGAGACGCACCTACCTATGCTCGGGGGTGAGCGGCGGACACGACAACCCGGAAGTGGGCGGGCCGAAAAAGGCAGGAAGCGAGAGGTCAAGGGGAGGTGCGTGACCTACTCTTATCCTCCTCTATCCGAGACATGATTGGCTAATAGGCCAGAGGGGGTGTGATGCAGAAAGAAAGTCTGCTGAATGTGGCAGATGTACTTCATACCACTACAACCCATCCCCCCCATTTTCATCGTCGGCCCGACGATGCTCTTTCACTATAGTGACTCTAAGACCATGGTCTAAAGAAAGCCGAGACACCATGTGACTGAGCGGCTGAGGGCTCAGCCTGACCAACCTCACGGGCAGGCCTAGGTAGGTGGTGAATATTTGAATGTTGGCCAGCTCTGGATCGGACTGTGCGTCGCCTAACAACCTCCTCACTCCTTGGCGGGGAAACTGCCAAAGAAGTGGCATGGGCAGGACGTGACTGTCCTGCCAGTGGGGCAGGCGATGTGGGCAATGATGCCATACGCAGCACAGCAGGGTTGCTACTCCCAGTGGGGGAGACAATGGAGGAGGCCGAAAGCGGCTGGAGTGTAGGAGCAACAGGTGTCACTGGGGCAGGGGCATGTTGGGCTTCGACCAGGTGACCAGTGGATGGGGGAATGGTGTCCCTCATCACCACCATCAAGTCCTCCCCGTCTGAAGAGCTCTCAGAGACTGCAGGCTGGTCGGGTGAGATGGGCAAGGGAGCAGAGTGGTCTGTTGCAGCTGCCCCGACTATGGCCTTAAGCAACGTCCGATGTACCCGCCTGACCTTGGCAAGGTCTTCCTCAGGTGCAACCGTGTACACTGCACCGTTATTGTGGGGAGCTTTAAGCACCCGATACACCACAGAACTCCACTTATCCTGGATCTTATGACGACCCACCCAACCAAACTCCTTTAATAGCACCAACTGTCCCACCCCAAGCGGCGCTGAGCGGACATACTGATCATGCTTCTCCTTCCGGCGTTGAGCCGTTTCCTTCAGCCTGTCCCGAACACCCTCGAAAGCCATGTGTAGCCGGGTTTGATGTTCCTGGACCCAGTTGTTCACGGTCCCACCAACAGGTTCTTGCACTCTCCCCAGCAAGAAATCTACAGGGAGCCTTGCCTCACGACCAAACATGAGGAAAAATGGAGACTCCCCAGTGGAGTGATGCGGCGTGGTGTTATAGGCATGCAGTACCTGAGGTAGACAAGCGTGCCACTCGCGCTTTCGAGAAGGAGGCAAAGCGCGCAGCAAATCATGCAGTGTGCGGTTGAACCGCTCGCACTGGCCGTTACCTGCTGGATGGTACGGTGTAGTGCGGGACTTTTCAACGTTATAGAGACCGCACAGCTGCTGAATGAGCGCACTCTCGAAATTGCGACCCTGGTCAGAATGAATACGTACTGGAACACCGAACTTCGAGAACCACTCCGTGACGAGAACGTGTGCCACTGTGGAGGCACGCTGGTCACGAGTGGGGATGGCAAGAGTGTATTTGCTGAAGACATCCGTTAACACAAGGACATTCTCCAGCCCGTTATGTGCTGGTTCGAGCAGTGTGAAATCCATTGCCAGGATTTCATTAGGCTCTGACGCAAGCAGGTGTCCCATAAAGCTACGGGCTGTTGGCCCAGGATCCTTAGCCACTTGACACCGCTCGCAGGTTTGACACCAGCGCTTCACGTCAGAAGACATTCCTGGCCAATAGCAGCGCTGCCGGAGTAATTCCAGAGTCCTGCCTACACCCTGGTGGCCATGGTTTTGATGGACCTCTGTGAGGACTCGGTCCTTTAATACAGTGGGCAAGAGCACCTGGAGGACTGGTTCCCCTCCATCCGAGCGAGACACTTGACGGTGCATCACTCCAGCTTGCTCTACCAACCGCCCCCACTGTTTAAGGAGCACCAAAGCTGGTGGCGATAGCTGCTTGCGCTCATCATAATTTGGGTATCGTTTCTGATACCAAAAAGCGAGGGCTTCCTTTATCACAGGGTCAGCCTGTTGAAGCTCACCGATGTCTGTAGGCAGAAGTTGAGGCAGAGCCTGGATGGTTAATTGACAGACCGCAGGCTCACGGTCCTGGAGAGCCTGTTTCAATGGTTGAGGGAGTGCCGTACTAGAGGTTAACACTCCAAGATCTATAGTCCCGGGCGGGTGCAAACGAGACAGTGCGTCCGCGTTCGTATTGCTCTTTCCAGAGCGGTACCGGAGCTCAAAATTAAAGGATGCAAGTTGGGCTGCCCAACGTTGCTCCAGGGCTCCCAGTTTAGCCGTAGACAAGTGGCTAAGCGGATTATTGTCGGTGAAGACAATACATTTGTGGCCAAGCAAGTACTCCCGGAACTTGTCCGTCATGGCCCACTTTAATGCCAAAAACTCTAGCTTCATAGAGCTATAGTTGGCTGGATTTCGCTCAGTGGGTCGGAGACTTCGGCTTGCAAAGGCTATGGGTCGCACTTTTCCTCCCTGCTCTTGGGAGAGCACAGCACCCAGTCCCCCATGACTGGCATCAACTTCTAAAATAAATGGAAGTGAGAAGTCAGCATATGCAAGCACCGGAGTAGTGGTAAGCTTAGATTTTAAAGCTTCGAAGCTCTGCTGATGTTCTGCTGTCCACTTGTCAGAAACCCAGTGTTCAGACCGCTTGGACTTGGACCCCACAAGCTCAGCAACGAGACGATGGAGAGGGGCAGCCAACCTGGCAAAACCCTCTACAAAGCGGCGGTAATAGCTGGCAAACCCCAGAAAGGATCGAAGATCCAAGATGGTGGTAGGGGATTGCCAATTAGCTACCACTTCGACCTTGCTTGGGTCGGTGGAAACGCCCTCTGCGGAGATGATGTGGCCCAAGTAACACACCTCCTGTCGGAAAAATGAACACTTTGACAATTTGGCCTTCAGGCCCTCATGTTGCAACCGCCGCAGGACCGCTTCTAATCTTTCAAGGTGCTGTTGAAAAGTAGATGAGAAAACCACAATGTCATCGAGATATAGGAGTAACGATTGGCATTGCTGATCCCCGAAAATCCGTTGCATAAGTCGCTGGAAGGTGCTGGGTGCATTACACAACCCAAAAGGCATGCGATTCCATTCAAACAGGCCAAAAGGGGTACAGAATGCGGTCTTTGGTCGGTCTGCCTCAGCCACTGGGACCTGGTTGTAGCCGCTGGCTAAATCCAAAGTGGAAAACCAGCGGGCCCCAGTGAGTGCGTCCAGTGATTCCTCGATCCGAGGGAGAGGAAAGGCATCTTTTCGGGTCCGGCTGTTAAGCTGCCGGTAGTCTACGCACAGGCGCAGAGTACCATCTTTCTTCTTAACTAAGACAATTGGTGAAGCAAAGGGACTGCAACTTTCCCGGATGACCTGTGCAGAAAGGAGCTGATTTATGTGTTCTTTAACCACTTCATAATCCGATGGTGGTATGCGCCGATAGCGCTGACAGATGGGAGTGTCATCGAGAAGCGGAATTTCGTGGGCTATGAGGTTGGTGCAGCCCAGATCACCATCATGTGCGGAAAACACTGAAGCGTATTTCCAGAGGAGATGTCGAGCCGCCTCCTGTTCCTCTACCGGCAACACGGATAGGTCGACTGCATCTATTTGGTCTTGGATCGTTGGAACCGCAGCCTGAGACGCAATGGTGGCGAGGTAAGATGGAACCTCCTCAACGCCAGAAGGCAAACTCACCACACACACCTCACGTACAGCACCAATCGCTGTACGAGGGTATAGTAGCACATCAGACGTGCCCACATTTACAACTGGTATGTATGCAATACCTCTTTGGACTTGAACCAGTGCTGGAGATGCCAAGAGCCCAGCAGGGAGACCCTGCTCCTGTGGTTCAAAGAGCACAGTAGCCCCCGAATACTGGATGGAACAGGTAGCGGGAACAAACTGCATAGTGCCACCAAAGATACGGCAAGCTCTCTTGCCCCGAAGCTTAACCTTGCCAATGACATCAGGAGGTGTCAAAGAGGCTTGGTGGCAGCTTTGTAATGCCCGCATCACAGACTTTGGTGCTTCTGTGACGGTGGATAAATTGAACAGGGCAGAGCCATGTTGCCCAAACAAAAGGTCGTAGCATCGGCGCAAAACGTTCATTCCTAAAACACCTGGCGCCGGAGGTGAGAGAGTAGTCGGGGGGTCCTTGACGACGAGTAGCCCACACGCTGGCAACGTCTTGCCACAGAGCTCGACCTCCAGCTCCAAGTAGCCGAGGTAGGGGATGGGCAGGCCATTGGCCGCCTGAAGCTGAAGCCAATGGCAAGACTGAAGCTTTTCTTGGCCCCACATCTCAAAGTGTTGCCGAAAGAAGCTCTCTCTGATAGTGGACACCATGGACCCAGTATCCACTAAACAAGGGACCATTACTCCCCCCATCGCTACAGTCACATGTGGACAAGAACTGACCAACCTATTCTTCCCCCCATTCCTCAACATAACTGGTGAGCCAGTAGTAGCTCCCCCCGAACTTTGGCTCCTCGGTTCGACGGGCGCTAGTTTCCCGAAGGATGAGCGGGATCGCGCCGAGAGGTTGGCCGCGGGAAAGCAGATGTTGAAGGCTGAGAAGGAGCATGTCGCCCCCTGCACTCCCTGGCAAAGTGGCCAGGCTGGTGACACCGCCGGCAAATGACTGGGCCACGGTAAGGAGAACGGTCACGCTGTTGGTTGACCTGCAGGTGGGCAAGAGCGTCAGTGAGACGGTTAAGCTGTTCCTGTTGGAGCTTCAGCATAGATTTCACCTCCTGCAGTTCTGAGGCCTGCGGTGAACTAGCCGCTGCGACAGCGGTGCGTACACCACACTGCAGGCCCATCATCTCTGGAACGGAGTGACTTCGGCCACGCACACCCCCCGGCAATCCTTCTCGCTCCCACCTAATCGCCTCCGCCCGAGCGTCCAGCAGAGACACAGTAGGGTCCCTGCGTACAAGCTGTTTGAGTTCACGGCGAAGGGAGCCGTCACTAACATGCTCAATAAACTGATCGCGCAACAGAACATCAGCATTTGGCATCCCGTTAGGAGCATTTTGTTTCACGGCGGACATTAAACTCATTAGTGCAAGCGAGAACTCTTGAAGAGTCTCCCCATCTTGCTGCCGCCTAGAGAAAAATGCCTCCTGCAAAGCAACATACGAGTCAGAAGGACCATACAACTCCCGTAAGATAGCAATGACATTATCGGGATCGCTTCTATCTGCGGCCGGGCGATATTTTATTTCTGCACGTGCCTCTCCCTCTAAGTGATCAAATAAAAAAAATGCTTTGTCACCGGTGGACAGGTGACGGGCCCTCATGCAAGCTTGAGCTTCCTCAATCCACTCCTCTAGCCCTATACCTACTCTACCCCTAAACACTGGGCACTTCCTGTCACGGGGTACGAGGACTAGCCGCTCTGTTGCAGGAGCGATAGAAGTGGATGGAGCTGAGGGAGGTTGAGTAGGAATGGAGGATGCATTGCTAGGACCAGGCACAGCTGCACGCTGTGCCTGCTGCAACCTGTCATTCTCCGCCCTTAAGCTTGCCACTAAATCCCTCAACTCTTGTAGTTCTTCCTCCATTTTTCCTAAAACTATACCTACGCTGTAAGCACTGAAGCCACGGCTACAAACAATTGAAACAACACCGGTTCGCCTTAAACTGCAGCTCCTTCACACAAGCAATCTAAAAACACAAAAAGAACACAGCACACCCGTCTCCAGTTCCCTGAGTAGATCCTGCCAACAACGCCAAGTTTGTGGCGATCATGAGGGTCTAATTATTCTATTCTAATATACACATTTAGTACCAACAACGCCACCTTGGGTTAGGGCCCAAGGACCCGTACTAAGCTTGAGCTAGTACATCTATAAGGACACAGGTTTAGGAACTCAGGGAGGACTGGAGACAGAGTTCAATATTCACACACACTTTTATTAATTAAAAGTCATCAGAAATAATGCTATAGGATGTTCAATAAGGAGGCCCAACATCAGAAAAAGGGGAACCCAGCTGAGGCTTACCGATCGGAGGAGGGGTCAAGAAGGGAAATAAGGTGAAATCCAAAAGAAAGGAGGAGCACCCCACTCACAGCCAAAACGTGACTTGTAGCAAAGAAAAATTCAAACGGGGATCACACAAACACACAAGGGGATCATCACCACCACCCTGGAAGACCACCACCGCCGCCGGCCGTCAGCTCTAGGGGGGACAAGGAAAGGCACAATTAAAAGGGTTCCAAAATAAACATAACAAAAATGATTAGTTTAAATTAATCCCAGCCAAATGAACAACGAGTCTCTGGCCAGAGATAAACCCAAACAATATTACTTTGTTTAACACAAATAAACCACAATGGAAAATAAACCAATAAGTCACATAAATAACCCAACAATACCATAAACACGAAACCCAGGTTAACTACAATAAACTTAATTTAAACAAAAGCAATTAAATTACACAAAACAATTGAACCAAACCCTCTATAGCAACACACACACACGCACGCACACACACACACACCGAGTCAGCCACTGGAGGCAGTGCGGTCGGTGAACTGACCGAGCCCAACACCGACCCGGAGAAGTGTCAGAAGCGGCAAGCTAACTGCTAAGGAGCCGCAGCAGCGAGGCGAAGCAGCAGAAGCGGCGGCGCGGCCGCGGAGAGAAAGCAGCCGTATAGCCACAGTATATCAGTGCTCGTCTTACTTATTCAGTGTCTGTATAAAAGTCCGGTTCAGGACGGAGAACTAGCGTCCGGTCCACAGAAGAGGGAGAGGAGTGCAGAGGATCGGCGCAGCGGGGAGAGACAGCCGCCACGCAGCACACGATTCGTTGACTGTTAAAGGGAGAGGAGCGACAGAGGCTTAGCATCTGGCTAACAACAACCAACAACAAACTGATTGTGACTCACCGATGCGTTGATTAAACATCAGCGACCCAGTACATCGCCCGGCTGCGACGGAAGCGCCAGCTCTGTTAAAGAGCTATGATTAGATTAAATAACAATCACACGTACAAACAGCGTGCTGAGACGCACCTACCTATGCTCGGGGGTGAGCGGCGGACACGACAACCCGGAAGTGGGCGGGCCGAAAAAGGCAGGAAGCGAGAGGTCAAGGGGAGGTGCGTGACCTACTCTTATCCTCCTCTATCCGAGACATGATTGGCTAATAGGCCAGAGGGGGTGTGATGCAGAAAGAAAGTCTGCTGAATGTGGCAGATGTACTTCATACCACTACAACCAGAATCGTTGTGTTCTTCAAATAGTTGAAAAGAAATGTTAAAATCAGCCACTTGTATTTTTTTCTTCCCTTTCCAGTCATTAATTTATTAAGTGAATACCGCAGCTTCTGCTGTGGCAGTCGACGGCTTTTATGATTCTATGGTTACAGGTTGGGAGCAGATGAACTTCAGCCAAACATGAACATTAACACATGTTAAACAGTTTTCACTCACATCCATACATCTGTCAGCCAATCAGAAAATACCATGGCTTAATTAACTTAAATATATTTCCTGTCCAACAACAAACCATTTCAGCTTTTTGTAAATTCCTGGCCAGCATATTTTTCAGTTGATCCTGAGAAAGACCTGAAGCAGAGCCCGATGTCCCCGTCACTGTGAAAGTTCACAACAAACTTCTCTTCTCATGCTCTCATTTTCCTGTTTATGCAGCTTTATCGCAGATAAAAAAAAATAATGAGTTAAAATGGCACAGAGTGTCGATATTTACTGCCTGGTCTGTATTCCATGCATTTTAATGCCTCTTTCCATTTAAATTCAACTCTCCTGTTTTGTACTACGGCATTATGCTAATGTCATATTTGTCTAGAAGCTGATACGTGCTGCAGAGTTTCTGATCAGGCCTCGCCTCGACATGCAGGGTTTACATCTCAAAGGGGCTGAATTGCACATGAATCAGAAAACGCAAAATCAGCCTGTGTTCTGAATCTTCAAAGAGCGACTCGGCCCGGAAAAGCGGTGCCGCTTTAACGTCTACTGAGTCCATATATCAGTTCTTCTAATTATCCAGTTAATTAACCAGAGAAAGACAGATGAGAGGAAATTGTTTATTTTATTTCTCTGTAAAACAAAAATTCTAATAAATAAACCAGTATTGGAAGACAATGACAATGGCACTGACATTGGCATTGTAGCTTGGTCCTTGCACATTAAGTGCTGTGTATGTTAAGAGAAGAACCTTAAAATCAATTCTAAAGCTCACAGAAAGCTAAAAAGAAGTGAAAAGATGTGATACCAAATCTATATTTTTACAGTTAGGTGTGAAAAGGGGGCTTTCATTTGTAAAGGACATACAGTTTCTCTCTCTCACTCACTTCACTCTCATCTGAGCCCTTGAATGCACTGTACAACATCATTCACTTACTATCTCAATCCTCAATGCACCCTCTACACTACAGATTCCACTGAGATCCACACTCCCATATTACGTTAAATGTTAACTTTGCACCAATTTCATCCTTGCAACATTTTCCCTAAATCAGTAAACCTCAGGGCACTATTAAAACCATATGATAAAAAAGTTTTTCCTGAGGAGACAAATTGCAATGCAGATTGTGTCAAGTTCCATTTGGTGTCGTCTTTGAGATAATATCCATGAATAAATTTATAGTGGATCATCTAGTGACTGATTCCACTGAGATCCACATTCCATAATTGCATTAAACACTTTATTCATTTGCTTTTGTTAAATAAATTACTTTTCTGTTGATATGATGTGTGTCCCACAGTTCCCAGTTTTGTGCCTTTATCCAATAGGTCTTTCCATTATCCATATATATCTTATCTACTGATACTTTCTACTGAAGATGGTGGTATGGTGGTAATGGTAGTAACTTGAAAAAAACTGATAAAACACCTGTTATTATAAGTTAGTTTAAGTTCATTTTAGCTACATTAGACATTTAGTTTTTTTATCTTTGAATATATTAGTTGCTGAAATAATTTATTCATTTCATCATCAATTTAAGTACCTGAAAATATGTTTTTCTCATGGTCTTCTCTCTCAAGTGCTGTGCATATATGTATGCACCTGTAAACAATGTCTGAAACTGGACATCACTGTTATATTATAACATCCATAAAATATGACCTAGCATTATGAAAATGTATGCATCATCATATATAGGATAGGTCACCGTAAAGTTTCTTTTACCACGACAAGATATAGAAGATATTTTCAGGCCCAGGTCTGCAAAATTCCTGAAATCCCAGCAATAAATCCTGACAGATCCCCAGTCTTCTATGTTGGGCCAGATTTGTCTCTTAAATAAATCATTATTTTCAATCAATTCAATGAGACTGTACTGACAAAGGGGGGAGACAAAAAAGCCAAAGTATGTGCCTTCCAACACAGCAGTGGGTTGCATAATATGTTGTACATGTAGATTTTTGAACACAGGAAAAAAGTTATTTCCAATTAGTTTTTCTGGAAATATGTTTCACAACTCAATTCACTCCTTCCAGTAGTGAAACAGTACTGGGAAAATCTCAATAGCATTACATCCAATTGCAGTCTTTATTTCTGTGTTGAAAACAAGGTCATCAATGTTCATCATGTCAGGACACTGAGGTTCCTCAGAAAAAAAAGTATTTGTATTTGTATTTACTAAAACTCTAAGCTCTGTTACAGTGGTATGAAAGCAGTAGGTGTGCCAGGTTGGTAGGTTTTTCTTTATAAACTTCTTAAAAAACATATACTGTGAAAAGCCCATACTAACCAATACCTACCATCAAAATACCAACTAATCAATAGTGTACACAGAGAGTACAGTTTCCTCTCCAGTTCCTTTTGATAAATGCAGGAACACTTACCAGTACCATATCATTGCTTTATGATGAGTAGCATTAAATCAGTTCTCAGACAGGTCTACAACCTCTATGTAGCAATTGTATTGTGAAACGGGCATGGACATGTCTTGAAATGTCTTGGCTTCACCCTCTGCTAGACTGTGTCTCCAGTGCAGGCTGCAGGGACAGTAGACTTGTAGTTAGTCAAGACCGCCTAAAAAGACCAAGAAAAAGACTCTGGTTAAGACCAAGACCAAAAAAAAAATTGTTACACCAATAGTTACACCATATTTTCCTATTCTACATGAGTTGTAGCTAGGATAGATATTAGATGTATTATGTCAACTAGACACAACAATACAGAGACAGTTCATGTCTGTGTGTGAATTCACTGCAAATGTTTTCATAAATTGACTGAGATCAAATATATGGTAATAATATGACCACTGTGATATTTCTACACTAGAGGATTGACTCCTGAATGCTGTTCAAGTATAACTATCTCTAATACAGCAGTAATAGCAATAAAGAGCTGAAACAAAAACTTAAATACACAATAAATAGATCCAGGAGAGTATCTACACAAAGTCAGTCAGTCATTTTCTATACCTGCTTATTCCTCATTAGGGTCGCAGGGGTCTGCTGGAGCCAATCCCAGCACGTTACGGCGAGAGGCAGGGATACACCCCAGATGGTCGCCAGCCAATCGTGGGGCACACACACCAGTCACTCACACACTCACACCTACGGGCAATTTAGAGTTGCCAATTAACCTCAGCATGTTTTTGGACTGTGGGAGGAAGCCGGAGTACCTGGTGAAAACCCACGCAGACACGGGGAGAACATGGAAAAACTCCACACAGAAAGGTCCCAGACCCAGGACCAAGGAGGTCTTGAACCTGTGACCTTCTTGCTGTGAGGCAACAGCGCTAACCCCTGCCCCACCGTGTCGCCCTCTACACAAAGTATGGCCTAAAATTTATATGGCTGTATAATTTGAATCATAGATGGTAGATGATATATATCACGGTACACTTTGGTATGGGGCGACATGGTGGCGCAGGGGTTAGCGCTGTTGCCTCACAGCAAGAAGGTCGCAGGTTCAAGACCGCCTTGCGTCCTGGGTCTGGGACCTTTCTGTGTGGAGTTTGCATGTTCTCCCCGTGTCTGCGTGGGTTTTCACCGGGTACTCCGGCTTCCTCCCACAGTCCAAAAACATGCTAAGGTTAATTGGCGACTCTAAATTGCCCGTAGGTGTGAGTGTGTGAGTGAATGGTGTGTGTGCCCCACGATTGGCTGGCGACCATCTGGGGTGTATCCCTGCCTCTCGCCGTAACGCGCTGGGATAGGCTCCAGCAGACCCCTGCGACCCTAATGAGGAATAAGCAGGTATAGAAAATGACTGACTGACTTTGGTATGTTAATTATAGCATAACAGTTTATTCATGATTATCATAGCACATGATATTTCCCTGGGGGTGTGATCTGGAGAACTACAAGTCCAATGGACAGTGGAAAAACCAGAAAACTCCTGTGGGACCATCCATTTATATAAAAACAGGATGATCCCTAATCCACCTGAATGATCCTCTGCCTGACCTCTTGTTCAGTGCATAGCTTGCATTGTGTGGACAGACTTTCCTGCTCTTCCCATAGGCCCCACAAACATGAAAGTTTATGAATGCAAGTCCCTAAGGATCTTTCATTTTATATAAAACTTGTCCATATATACATGAGAATACATGCGACAGTCCCGTTATCATTTTCCTGTGTACAGAGCAAAATCAGCAGTTGGTCCCATTGCTTGATTCAGCAAGTGCAAACAATTTGAAGCTGAACTTTGTTGGCTTTGTGTACTGTCATGCCTGTGGTTGCCTTTGATACTGCCAGTCTTTCATCCACTGCAAGGTTCCTGCGAGGATGGTGGAAGACTTTGCAGGCGTTACTGAATAAAGTCCATGAGAGGTGTCACTAAGGCTGCAAATCCAGACATCCATGGTGACCTATCATGTCCCTTTGCTTCCAGAGGTGATTACATAGACAGTGAGGCAGAGATACAGGCAGACAAAGGCCTGGCAAAAGTGTTAGAAAACAGAGCATCAGGACAAACACAACAGGAATAGGCTTGAATAAATGGCTTGAGAGCTTGGCAAAAACACAAAACAATCTGGCATGCGTCAATCACAGACCGAGGAGGGAGGAAAAAAAAGTCAGCCAAAACGGAAAACTACAACATCACACTCGTCCACCAGGTGGCGCTGCCGGTATATCCATGCTTGGGCATCTATGTTCAGGGGCAGAGTCTCATCACACATGTAAAGTGTGGAGCAGATCAGACAGTGTGCCACAGTTATTACAAGTTAACAGTGTGTCCACCAGGGGGCAGCAGACTTTGTGTTTGGCATAGACCATTGGTGCTAAAGACTTATGTGCGTCTGGACAAGATACACGTGTAGCGAATTTCATGTTCCTACTATAAAAAAAAACAAAAAACTATGTAAAGGGCTTTTCAATATTTAATGGGGGCGCTATAGAGGCATTTCACCCTGCCTTTGGACGTTGCCATCATCAGGTCAAAGAGCTCGCCACCCTTGACCTGTGTATTCATTTTTATGTTAATATGAGGTCGGTAAAGCCATCAAAAAGCCAAAAGTATTTATATGGCGAGTGACCCATCATAATATCAGAAGGCTTTTTTGGCATGCATCTTGGCATGATTAAGGTGAGTTTCCATTGGCGCTACAGAGGCATTTAACTCCGCCCTGGCGGTCACCTCTGTCAGAAGTGGCCTGCCACCCTTGATCTGTGAATCCATTTTCATGATGATGAGAGGTCATTAAATCCATCAAAAAGCCATATATTTTTTGGAATGAAGTCGCTGAGGTCAACGATGTGTCATCAGTAAACATTAAAGTAAAAGCAGGTCACTTCCTGATACCACTAGGGGGAGCTACCAGTAAAGTGGAAAGTCAAGATATCAAAACACTTGGGACGGAGCCATGGTCACGTCCAGTCAGTTTGAAGCTGATGGGGTAAAGTATGTGGGCATGAGAGCCGTTCAAAGTCAGACGGCGAGCTCTGGAATGATGACCGAAAATGGCGGTGCCAGACCGTGACTAATCACTAATCATGTGACTAATCACACATGCCTTGAGAGCATCCTGACCAAATTTGAGGTTGATACATTTAAATCTCTAGGAGGAGATAGATCAGAAGCAAGGTGTGGAAATGGCCAAAATAACCCATTTGGCAAAACGTGAATTCAAGATGGCCAACTTCCTGTTGGGATTTCACGACATTGTTAAGAGGCTTTTTTGTGTGTTATGGCATGATGAAGGTGTGTGCCGAATTTCGTGATGAATGCACAAACTAAACCCAATGTAGAGGGACTTTTGAAAATTTCCAGGGGGCACTAAAGAGGCATTTCTGTGCGTCCATGCTGGAAACTAATAGAATACATACATTTTCACCGCTCCTGATGCACATGCCGATTTTGGTGAGTTTTGGGGTACGGTCAAGTCCACCAAAAAGGCAATTCATTTTTACTAAGAAGAAGAAGAAGAATCTGAGCAGTTCCAATAGGGTCTTCGCAGCCAGTCACCGCTCAGGCCCTAATAATTTAATTCAAAGCAGTAATTTTCATATCCCAAAAGTAGTTTCAATGAGTTTACTAAAAACACAAATAATCAGATATATAAAGAAGTACTATGGGAGTAAATAACAAATTTACTTTCTCTACAGATGATCAACGGACATTAGTGTTGCTGTCAGTACCTGAGTTTACAGTGTCATGGTGTTACAACCTGTCAGACACAGTATGTCTTTTCTTTATCTGTGGTTGCTGATCATGGATTCATTTTTTTTTCAATTCAGGTTTGTTTCTCAGGTCAAGGCCCAGGATGAAGATAAGCTGCCGCTTTGTTCAAAGAGAGCTGTGGCAGTACAATTTCATTGATAATAGGAATTAGTTTGCCCATCTTAACACAGCTGATGGATGTGTGGAATTGGGGCTATAATTGGTTCATCTAATGTTGGTGTATGCATCAGGATTAAACTGCTTCAATAGCTCTCTATCGTCAAATGAATCAATCGCTTCCATTGCCATGATGTCAATTTTGCAGGAGAGGAACCATTCTAAGCCTGTAGTGAGCCTTGCAAATGAACAATACTTAAATGTGTTGTATTTGTTTCAGAGTGGAACAGATAATTCAAGGTCCCTCTATAATAAACCTTAGACCTGGACACTGAATACAAGAGAAAACAGCCCTGAGTCAGGGCCATGATAGGGGATTATAAGGAAGGGCTTGCACGTATATTCTCTGTCTCCCAGCAGAATTCCACTGAACAGCCCTGAACAGAGTGCAAAATACGGGGGGGTGCGGGGGGGTCAGACCCCCCGATTAACCCTTGAGACCCCCTGAAAGCCTCAAATGCAAAATTTTGGGGGGGTCTCAAAATTCATTAAAATAAATTAAATAAAATTATTAAAGTACATATTATTGTTGTTACAATAATCATTACAATGTCATTACAATGTTTTTTAAGCTTGTGGTGCTGTGTGGGAGAGAGAGAGAGAGAGAGAGAGAGAGAGAGAGAGAGAGAGAGAGAGAGAGGGAGAGAGAGATAGAGAGAGCACCCGCCGTGGTGCTGTGTGGCTTGTTGTAGATTGTCTATCATCCACTGTGTTGTTTTCCACCTTGAGTTTGTATTTGTAGAAAGATATATCTTTCTAAATGAAAAATGAATTGCAATTGCTAAATGGGTGGTTAAATAGTGTCATACAATTGGTCATAGACTGTAGGCTTTCAAGTACATCAGCTGCGCGACGAAACCATCATTTATTCAGTTGCCTTTTAAACGCGCCAGATAGGTAGCATTTGTTAGC
Organism: Lepturacanthus savala; assembly: GCA_030544235.1. Classification (NCBI taxonomy): domain Eukaryota; kingdom Metazoa; phylum Chordata; class Actinopteri; order Scombriformes; family Trichiuridae; genus Lepturacanthus; species Lepturacanthus savala. The sequence continues at coordinate 2,894,385 of CM060471.1, forward strand.
ATTTACAACTTTGCATTGGCTAGCCTACTGATCAAAATTTTGATCAGTATTGCAACACATAACACTTCGGAGATGGGACCCCCCCCCAAATGTCAATGGGTATTTCGCACACTGGCCCTGAAGATATAAAGGATTATTGCCATGATCATTACAGCACAACATAAAGTGCAATGCACAGTTACGTTACCCTGTTCCATTCTGTGGCAGAGTGCAGCATTCCTGGAGATCCAGAAACATTAGACAAACAGCTTCATCCAGGCTGGTAAGGATGTAATTATGGTCAAAGGTCATCTGCAAAAGCATTTGAGGCTAACAATTCCCCCACAATATAACAGCATTAAAGTGAATTTGCAATGTGCATTTGAAAGGACTCCATGGTGAAAAGAAATCTAGTCAACCTGTGACACCTCTGTGTGCTGTGAATAATTCTATATTCAATATGGGCTTAAAGAGCATGACCTTTAGCTGTCCAGGCTACTGCATCTTCTGTAAACCTTAGCATCCATACAGGCACTGTGCAGTATGAACAGAACAAAATATTTATAGGTATGAAAATAAGATATAAGCCAAAATAATAATACTTAAGAAAAGGAAAGAAAATTACTTAAAAAAATATATTTTTCAGACATTATTTATGTTTTTGTAACTAAATATATAGGTTCAGCTTTGGTGGATGCCACTGTGTGGTAATTATCAATTAATAATGTAAATATTTAGATATTAATAAGAATAATAATAGCAGGGCATCATCTTGGTATAAGGAACGTATAACTAATCTGTAAATACAGTCTCATAGACAAAAAAATAATGTAAAATGTGAAATATATATGAAAAATATTTGAGATATTAATCCTCTATTGCAGTGATTTTCAATCTATGGGCCACGGCCCTCTAGTGGCCCATAGAGTTCTATCCTAAAATGTATGTATTGCTGAGTATGTCTTTCAGAGTATATCTTTCAAAGCAAAAGGTGAACTTGGTTGTTATTGGCTGTTGATAGAATGGCAAAGTCGGGATAACAGCTTGGTCGTTATCATAGCTACACCATTGATGCAATGCAGACCTTGTTCATTCTTAGTTCTGCATAGAGGGAACAAGTTGGTCTGTTGGTCAATGCTTCCTCTTCACAGTGGAACCCGAACACCAGGCAAATATACAAAAGAAAGTCCAGCACAAAACAGAAAAACACACACTTAAATAACACATATTCCGGACTGTGTTTTGCCATTTTTTTCTTTTGTTCTTGTACCAGGATGCAGCGTGTGTGTATCGGGGCATATTGATATCAAAGAGAAAATGCTTTTATTGCAAATGTTGAAGCACAGGTGAGAGAAAAAACAGCCAAAACACATATTTCCCCTAATTAAAACATATTCTGGACTGTTTCTACCAGATGTTTTTCTTATTATTCTTATTATAAAAATACTTTTGTACTTTTTTCCTCATGTGCTTATTTCTCCTCAGAAACATGTTTATTTCACAATAAATCAGCTGTTTTTGGTTTATTTTTCTATAATCGAGAGGCTCTGTGTTTGGTTTTGAGAGCAGCTATTGCTCTTAAACCTGAATCCAACCCCTGGAGCTGGAGGGCAGACAAAGGCATGGAGATACAGCAAGAAGGAAGGCCATGAGAGACAAAAAGCATACAGGGAAACAGGAAAATAATACTTTCTTCTGTGTTGAAACTAACTTTTTTTCGCAAGCAGCAGCAGCTGAAACATTAACAACCTGCTTCTTTAAAAGAGTGGATGGAGGTCTAGAGGGTACTAGTGAGGAAGAGACTTGGAGAAAGATGATGGGTATGAACCTCAGTAAAAAGTAGTGTTGAAAATGTTCAATATTCTGTCAGAGTTGTGTACAACAGAACAGAAGGTTATACTATCGACCGTCAAAATAAAATAAACTCCTCCACAACATGATGGAAATTAACACTGTAGAAAATGTTGTTGATGCTGCTCTTGTATTTTGTCCACAACAGGTCCAACTTTAGGATTTTATGTCCACAAACCTGTGTTTTAAATGTCAGACTTTGATCGTCTATTTTTTAAATAAACTGCATTAGAGACTATCAGAGACTAGAATCTCTTTTAAATAAAATTATAATCCTGTGTTCATATACTTTTGCCACACAATTATGTAATAGTGAATAATTTAACATATTAACTTGTAGGATTCATTTTTGTGTACTTACAATTCATTAACATATTTTTCTGAATGAGTCCATGGATATGGCCTACTATTTTTGGATCTTTGGTCAATTTCACCACCGAATATTGTTTATGTCTATATTGTATTGATTAATCCATTTCAACCACTTATGTAGATCAACAAATAAAGAAAAAATACCAAGTTATTATATTTAGATTCCATTTCATATGGGACAGCCAACAAATAAAATTTTTTTTTAAATCTTTTTTGAGGGGATCAAGAAATTGTGGTTTTAATGGAAGTCAAGGGATACAAAATTTACCAAGGATATTCAATGGGAGTACTGGTATTTCAAAAATCTGACACTGCACAAAAAATTAAAAGTGCAGATCAATGCTGTTGTTAACATATGTGAATAAACCCTCCCCAAAAATTCCATTTAATGTGTTAAGATCTTGAAAATGATGATGGAAATATTTTCTGATGATCAAGACTGAGGTAAAAAAAAAATGGAATGCTCGTTTAATGGTGTCTATATATGTTTATGTGAAATACACACACTGTATGACAGCATGCAATAGGAGTATTATTGAAGGAGCTATAAGTGTTACTATATAATAAAAGTGTAAGTTTTTTGGATATTTGTTTAATTAATGTTTGTTTATCTAGTTTTAAGATAAATTCTAGGGTTCACAAACCTTCAAGCATCTCTACAGTTTGATATGCACCTTGGTGTTTCCAAACATGCATTTGAAATCTAATCAATCAATCTAATCTCCCTGCAGCTACAAATAGATAACTGAGCTGCCAATCTATTTCTTTCTGTTTTGCTGTTGTTTTATTACCTGATCACTGTACTGTTGCTCTGTTATATACAAAATACAGCATAGAATCCAGACACAGGTCCCTTTAATCAGTCTAAAGTCAAGAGTCTCCACTTCCTCCCCTCTTACTTGGTTGTCCAAATATTTATCAAACCCTTTGAATCGTTACTTAAAATTCTAGTAGTAATCAAGATTAAAACTTAAGTCTAGAAGTAGTATTAGCAGTAGTGGGGTAGCCACAAAAATCTTCTCTAAAGTGTTAAAACAAGCCGATGAATGCAGGTTTTTCTCCACCTTTTATAGAACTGCTGTGACCTTATTTCAGGTCATGTACTCAGCAGGTAAAATGGTGTAAAATCAATCAGGTTTATCTGGAAATTAAAATGAATTCCTACCCTTTTTTAAAGATTGTGTCACTCCAGGTGGTTTCATCTAATTTTGGCTGGATAACAGGTGCAGACCTGTCTGTCTGTGACTGAGTGAGGGAGCAAAGTGAAACTAATTAATCAGCTGGAGTTTGAGTTTACTCATTGGCCAATGTTGTTTATCCATACCTTTCTGGAACACTGGAGGAATATAACATTAAAGTAACTTGCCTTGCTTTATAACATTGACTATACATGATCCAACCTAGTCTCAAAAGAGCATTCATTTCTTACCCAACGGGCCCACAAGGGGCCACCATTTTACAAGACACATTTTCTGCAAATATGCAAACGATGCACACAGACCAAGTCAACCTGATGCACGAGCGAGAAAAAAGAAATGTGTAATCCAGTTGGTGGTCATACGATGGCTCAGGTTTATTCTATACCATCAACAGGTTTTTGGCTATTTTATGGAGGTAAAATGTTACAATTTCTTAGTGAATTTAATTAATAACAAGATAAGATAAATTAAGATATTCCTTGATTTGATGGATAATGGAGAAATGTAAAGCATTGCAGCAGCAAAAAGCAACGTATGAATATAGAACCTAAGTGCAAACTGTATAAAAATAGTAGGCTATGGTCAGCAGCCTATTGTGGAGCACACACACACACACCATTCACACCTATGGGTAAACCCACACAGGTCCCAGACCAAGGACTTGAACCTGTGACCTTCATGCTGTGAAGCAACATTGCTAACACCTGCTCCACCGTGTTGCCCTTTTAGTTGAAAATGTCAGTCAGTCAGTCATTTTCTATACCTGCTTATTCCTCATTAGGGTCGCAGGGGTCTGCTGGAGCCTATCCCAGTGCGTTACGGCGAGAGGCAGGGATACACCCCAGATGGTCGCCAGCCAATCGTGGGGCACACACACCATTCACTCACACACTCACACCTATGGGCAATTTAGAGTTGCCAATTAACCTGAGCATGTTTTTGGACTGTGGGAGGAAGCCGGAGTACCCGGTGAAAACCCACGCAGACACGGGGAGAACATGCAAACTCCACACAGAAAGGTCCCAGACCCAGGACCAAGGAGGTCTGGAACCTGCGACCTTGTTGCTGTGAGGCAACAGCGCTAACCCCTGCGCCACCGTGTCGCCCTAGTTGAAAATGTATTTGCATTAATTGCATTTTAATCTCTGTAAGGGTTACTATTTACATTCATTTCAGTGCATAATTTACCATGTAGACCAAAACAAATCTTAATATTCTGCTTGTATATCTAGTCCTCAAAATAAAAATCTGCTTAGGCCCAATTTTGGCCAGGGGTGACGCTGTGTACTCAGCAGGTAAAATGGCATAAAGTCAATCAGGTTTTTCTGGAAATTAAATGTCTTCCTACCCTTTTTGAAAGATTGTGTCACTCCAGGTGGTTTCATCTCATTTTGGCTGGATAACAGGTGCAGCTCTACAGTCTGTGAGCACTGGGGGAATATAACATTATAGGAACTGGCCTTGTTTTCCAACATTGACTATATCTGTGTAGATTCACACTCATCCAGGTCATTGTAGTCAAGGAGTAAAGTAAGCAACTCAACTTTTTCTTTGAGCTTGAAGACGTTTCACCTTTCATCCGAAAGGCTTCTTCAGTTCTAGCCTGATGATGGAAACCAGGAGCTATATCTCTGGATCACAGAGGGTGGAGCTATAGACCACACCCCTCATCCCATAACAAAGGGTCACATAGGTCACCCTTCAAGGTGTGAATTGGGATGAGAGTCGTTGTGGTCACATGATCCAGAGAAAGAGTCCTGCTCTAATGGTGAAGAGCAGTCAAGGCAAGGCATCTTCAAGCTCAAAGAAAAAGTCCAGTTGCTTATTTTTTAAACTACTTGATAACATTGACTATACATGATCTAACCCAGTCTCAAAAGAGCATTCATTTCTTATGCTTGGAAGTTAGGTTTTTCCACAGAATCTGTTGTGCCTGTGAATTCCAATCTGAGTGGCAGTCTTTTTTTTAATTTAACTACACAATTTAACTTAATTGTAAGTATAAGTCATTTTCTGATTGACCAAATCTCTCCACAAATGATTAAACTCAATCTCAAATATTTAAATTTTGAAATGTCAAAAAATATGTTCATAGACATAGACAATATGTTCAACCTCTGTTGAATTTTATCACCAGTGTTTTCAAATCAGTACGTCTGAAGTTTTATTGTTTTTCCTTCTTCAATCAATTTTTTCTCTCTCACCTATTGAGTGTAGTTGGCTCCCTTTGAGCCTGTTGAGAAATTCAAAAGTCTAATTGTAAAGACACAGAGAGCCCATAATCACAAATAAACATTCCTCATTGCTGCAAAACAGGAGAGCGCTCAGGGTTCAGTTGAATGCCAACCAAAGCTTTTATGTTTGTTTTGGGGCCCGTTTTGTCCCGCTGGGTCTCATCTGAGCAGCGCTGGCTGCAAAAACCCCTGGGCTGGAGCACACGTAATGTTGAATATTTGATGTTTTATGTTCCCACATCCACACTTGTCCTTTTCCAAGTCTCTTCACCACTTGTGGTTCCTGGCAGCGGACAGTGCAGATTATGTCTTTTGATGACTGTGATTGGTTTTAAAAGGAACCAAATTATTCCATTGGGGCGAGGTGGAGGATCAGGGCAGACAGGGTGCTTTTATGTCTGTTTCTCTAGGAGGTGGAGAGAGAAAGGCAAGCATAATTTGTTCATTTCCTGTGTATACTAATGAGTCACCATGCAGTGAATTTCTCATTTTTAAAAGATGAGGTGTTAGTCCAGTGAAAACACCATCAACTCAACATAACACAACTACCTTTTATACTAACTTTAATCCAAGACTAGTTGTAACATCACTCTAAAACTGTGTCTTAATGGTCAAATTTTAGAAGCAACTGGAAAAATGTCACAAAAAGTCAGTTATTTCTAAAGATGTACTCAATTTGCACATGTTCTCACACTCTAAACATGTTTTCAAAAGATGTCTTTTCTTTTCTAAAATGTATTCACACTTAAAACCGTCCAGAATATTTGCTAAAAAAGCAATGTGTGGATGTCTTCTAGGAAATTGGGAATCAATGGCATGAGTTTAGTTTCGACAGTAAACTAAATTAATTGAAATGAACTTACCTCCACTTCAACACCAACCCCTGTTGTACTTTACTCAAACTATACAAACACTTTGCCTGTTACCAAATTAAAAATGTGACCTTTTCACAAAATCTCCTGAAATTTGCATGTAACACAATCTCATAGATGGTGCTGCATTGGTTAGTTCTATTGCCTCACAGCAAGGTCAAAGGTTCAAGACCTTGGTCTGGGACCTTTCTATGCAGAGTTTCATGTTCTCTCTCTGTCTGGTGGGTTTTCTCCAGGTTCTCCAGCCTCCTCCCACACTCCAAACACATGATGAGTTTAACTGGAGACTCTAAATTGTCCATAGGTGTGTGTGTGTGTGTGCTCCATGATAAACTGGTGACCATCTGGGGTGTATTCCTAATGAGGAATAAGCGGTTGTATAAAATGACTGACTGACAATGTTTTAACTAACTGAATCTTGCTTGTTTCAGTTATCCATATTTTAACCATGTTCATAAGTTTTAACTCATTGTATTTAATAGATTGGTAATGGGACATACAGCTTACAAAAAGTTCAGCCCTTGTCTCGTCAGACCACAGAGATCTTGGGGATAATTTTTGTCAAACCTTGATGTTGTTTTTGTTTCACTAGTGGTTTTCATCTTGGAACTCTGCCATGCAGCCATTTCTGCCCAGTCTCTTTCTTATGGTGGAGTCATGAACACTGACCTTAACTGAGACAGTGAGGCTGCAGTTCTTTGGATGTTGTTGTGAGGTCTTCTGTGACTCTTGGATGAATCAACACTTCTTTTGGGGTAATTTTGGTTGGCCTGGATACTCCTGGGAAGGTTGACCACTGTTCCATGTTTTCTCCATTTGCAGATAATATCTCTCACTGTGGTTCACTGGAGTCCCAAAGCTTTAGAAATGGCTTTATAACCTTTTCCAGATTGTTAGATCTCAATTACTTTCTTTCTAATTTGCTCATAATTTCTTTAGCACTCGGAATGATGTCTAGCTTTTGAGGATCTTTTGGTTTACTTCACTTTGTCAGGCAGGTCCTATTTAAGGGATTAAGAACAAGTGTAGCAGTAATTGAGCTCAAGTGTGTTGAATTACAGTAAAGTTATGTTTTAATGAGGGTGGCAATCACTCTTTCACACAGGGCCATTTAGGTTTGACTTTTTTCCCCTTAATATTTTTTTCACTGTTGTTTTTGACTAATATTTAAATTGCTGTTTGTTGATAGGAAACATTTAAGAGTAACAAACAACATCAACAAAAAAAATAGAAATTAGAAAGAAATTTCAGAAGACGGTACACTGTGAAAATTAGTATTATAATGAGTATTTGAATTAAATCAAATAGAAGCAAATACTTAAAATGTCATGACTCATTTCTGTGAGTTTAGAACAATCTTGCAGCTCTACTGAACACTCCAAGTGTTATCACACCAAATGGAGCATATTCACTAGTAAAACAATTTATCCACTCTTTTAGAGTCAGCAGGTTTTGCGTGTAATTATGCTTTACCACCAGCAGATAAAGACATAACTCCGGAACTGCAGCTTTAAGAACAGACTGAGTGACCACACATCAATATAAAACATCTGTGAGTGTCCTGACTCCTCACAAGACACTCACTGACAATTCTTCAATAAAGAGGAAGCATCTTTTACTTTTCCACTGCAGCACATCTACACTGTTTCAGCAACAGTTAAGGATGAGTCATTTTTGGCTATTTACATCTTTCAAAACAAAGATACAAAAATGTACTTTTCTCCTGTTCTCTTATTTTCTCTGCTGTATCAAAGACATGTTGAACTGTGGGTTTCGTGTATGTGCCTAGTTTATGCTGTATATAAACCACAATACTCTTTAACCAGATGTAAAGGAAATGATTTGATACTTCACATTATGCAGTACCTACTCAAATACAAAACCCTACCTTAGCTGAGGCCTTGGTGCAAACTCTTAATATAGCATGTAAGAATATATGATTGCTATTGTATTACAAAAAAAACACAATTAAGATGATGAAATAATGCTTTAAATTTGCAAATAAAATCTTGAAAATACAAAAGGACACACATTTAAATGTGTTGAGAGAATTCATACTGAAACCACAAAGACAAAATAAAGATAAAACATAAATGTGATGAGTCATTTCCACAGTGACTCCTAAAAAGCTAGTTATGATCCAAATCCTTCCGACCAGTCTCAGCTCATTACAGAGGTATTGCCGTTTACTCCCACACAGTGATGAAAATACCTGACTGTTAAAACTCCAGTGGGCCACCTGAGAGCTGTTCAGGTCTGAAAGGAGAAAAATACTCGTCTTTTGCCACCAATGGGAGGAAATATCACAGGGTGGATGGTTCATATGAAGAAAACCTGTCAGAGGAAATGTAAGACAGTGTCATTATTCTGCAAATATGACAGCAGAGCTCTGCTGTCGTCTCTTATCTTTTAACGAGTTGTAAAGTAAAAGGAAAACTTCTCTTTTACTTACGAGTCTGTGGTCCTGTAGTAAAAGCTGTAGTAATAATTTTAGTGATTAATCTTTAGTAGTATTTTTATTCACATTAGTGTAAACATCTCAGTTCTATTTTGAAATGCTGATGAGCCAGTAGGGCGGTACACATCAAAACAGCCAGTCAGTGACAGTCGTGTAGATACTACTTTTTTAATTTGTAATTTTGCAATGTAAATTTGGATGCTGCCAAACCAAATCTATATTCATATCAGCAGATGTTCTGGGTTCATTCTCTGGAACATGACCTCTGTGAATCTGACTGATTTCTGTCGGGTCCAGACTGCAATTCTGATATAAATATCAATTTCCAGGAAAGATCAGGACCAGTTAGCCTTGTCAATCACTGTTGATAGATGACAGAAGATTGGTTAATCTGATGAGAAATGTTTTTGTAAGATATAAACATGTAGATGCCGCCTTTTTAATCTTTCAACATTAAAGTTGCAATTTTCAAAATCATTAGATCACTAGTTACAGGTTTTCAAACAAGGAAAATAAAAAATACCCAAGAAAACTCCAACACGCCAGAAGTCATATTCTGAAACCATAATTGTGTACACATCCCAAGTGTTTTAATTGCAAATATGTATTAAATGAGCCCATAGTATGATTTTTAAATAAGTAGACTTGTGATATATATACCCTTGATGAATATGAAGATGGCACATGTTGTTCTGTGATATGTATCATATGTGTCTTTGAATATGTCAAATATACAATATCAAACCAATTCAACCACGGTCGCATCAAATGCAGAAAATAAAATGCTGCAGGAGAAAAATGCTGCATCACAGAAACGAAACAGAAGCAAAGACTACATGACAAATCTACATTACTGCAAGAGAGAAATGCTGAAAATTCACTTCACAGTCTACTCCATTCACACAAAAACAGCAGGACATCACAGTCCATAGATAAATACACATGTATATATCTATGGTTACAGTTTCCAAGGAAACATGACGCTCTGCTTGTTAATGTGACCTTGCACTTTTTGGACCAGAGTGAAAATAAATTAAATTATTGGGAACTGTACAACTCAAAAATTAAATAAAAGTAATCATTTTCATTAAGGGTTCAAAACTATCAGTCACTAGTCACAACTACTTTTGACTTTTTGGTGTTGAATGAAGTCACTAACTAGCCACTCTGTGTAGTTCAACTAACTGAACTGATACACCACCGAATGATTCAAGAGACCATGTTTTTATTTATTGTTAATCTCTACGGTTCACAGTAACATGTCTTTGTTTTCCCTTGGGTCCGAACCCTGCAGGGCACATCACATGATGCTACTTGGTCTGTATGAAGACGTGATTTTTCCACAGTCTTGCACTGCACGCCAGAAATACTTAAAAGTGTATTCAGAAACACAAATATATATTCATTAACACTTAAAGTAAAGTAAGAAATATGCACATTACTAACATTAAAAAACACTTAACACACAAAACATAGTATGACAAAATGTATCCCACAGTGGAAGAAATCATGTATAGGATTGGCTGTGTTGGGAATGGGGTGGAGCTACTGGTCTAAAAGATGTAGAGAGTTATCAATGAAAGGGTTGATTGAAGGGGTTTTGCAATGGCTGCTATGGGCTGGATATCAGCAAAACCACTGGGGCTTGTGTGGCAGTCTGTCCCAGCTGATGCAGCTCTAAAGCCTTTGCCAGATATCTTAAAATGTGTAATTGTGCATGGGCCTGGTTTGCACACAACAGGCTGTTCAGCCTGACCACTAAACACTGAGCAGAATCCTCACTGGGTGTGGGGGACATGTGGTGAGCATTAACTGGAGGCTGAGACATTATGTCCAAAAGCTGTCACCCTAGTAAAGACGGGCAGATTTATGCCCTCCTCCTCTCCCTTGTTGGTCCATGAGTCTATGAAGACCTCAATCCTACTAAAGCTGGATTCACACAGAATCAGACAGAATCAGTGCATGGAAACTAGGAGTCTTCTGGTGAGTAGCTGAGACAGAATCAACCAGGAGGACCTGGGAGAAACTTGTTTCCATCTCCAGAGCTTTGAACTGTGGTGCCCTCCGTATTGCTTCCATGACTCAAAAGGTGCTCTCAATCACAGAATGAGCGAGAGTACTATGAGTTTTTGGTTTTATAGCTCTTGTTATTTCTTGATCACCACCCGGCACATCTTCTCTTGTGCACAAAAAGTTTTATTTCCAAAAGCAGTGTCAAACACATACAGAAACTGAGAGCATCTCTGGGGGCCAAATTGTAGATCTCTCTTCATAATTCTGAATCTTGGAGAGCCTCTGTGCCAACATGAGACCTCCCTTCATTCATCCCAAACATATATACTTTTCTTGAGTCCACTCCATACATTCCGGAGTGTGCATTTCTGGTCAAACCTCTCTCTATTTGGTCAAAACAGCTCACCATTTGTTTCTATTCCTGATGGTCAGCTGTCTGGAGACAATTTACAGAAAGTACAACATATGGCTTTGACCTCTAACATCAGCTACAGGCCTTTCAACCTTTCAACAGGCCTTTTTTACCATTTCATTTTTACCATCACATGGTCAGCTTCCATTCTTACAAGATTTACATTCACATGGCATCTCATTTGTTTGTAGGTTACTTATTCTATCCAAATGTATCCTATTACTTCAAACAAGCAAAGTTATTTAGATTAATACAAATTTAGGCAAATTAAGAGGTGGAAAATACACTACACTCTATTTCTATGTTTTATTCTATGTTATGTGTTTGGTGAATATTTTTTCTGAGTACTTGACTGTGAAAACAAATTCCTCCCCTTGAGACAATAAAGTATTAATCTGAATTCCATCCCTTATTCGCTGCAGGGAAGGGTTTATAATTGTGATGGAAGGCATGGAAAGGCTCCAGCACCTAAAAGAACATAACTAGATGGAGAATTAACAGAAATGGGGCTGTGTTTTAGGATGCAAACATCCACAAACAGTTTCATATCGCTTGGGGATATTGTTTGCAGTTAAATAATGTAGTTGTAGTGGTACCTATCTAGGGTCCCACAGCTTTGTGCCTGTCTTACAAACACTTCTGGAACATCAAATATTTGAGCTGTGACCTTGTAGTAAAAAATAATTAATTAATAATGCTCAATATACTAAATCACTGGTGAGTGTGTCTTCAGGATGGCCCCTTCAGGGGCGATTTTAGGATCTGGTCTTTAGGGGTGCTCAGCCCCCAGAGCTTACAGAGGCACATGAGGCAAACTAGTACATTTGTAAATGTTGGAGCTGTATTCCTTTTGCTTTGAGTAGTATTTTCCCCTACAACATTCAATTTTGACCTCTTCATTTCAAAAGACTGTAGCTTTAAATTCATACCTTTTCATCTCGCAAATATTCAGCGCCGCCACTAGGGTGCTGCCTTGCAGATCCAGAAATTATTAGAAGCTAACGACTAGAGCAAAAAGGAGAACCTTACACAAGTCTAGCAGCAAGCATTCACGTGAACATGCCAACCAATCAGAAGAGATGTAGCTGATAAATGAGCTGGTCACAAACCTCATTTTGAAGCACGGTTGCCAGAAACACGGGATTGCCAGGTTGGCCGGTCACAGCAGAGTATTGCACAGGGGCAGAGTGACATAACTGTGCAGTTGCACTAATTTTCAAAGTTTTTCGCATAATATAATATTTTTTAAATGTGCTGAGCTTGGGGGTGCAGAGCTAATTCACAGTGGTGCGGAAGGACCCCTAAAAATAGCCTAAACTCACGCCTGGAGCCCTTGTCTGCAATAAGAGAGTAGAAACACCACAATGACTTGCAGAGCAAGCACATGAATGATTAGTTAAGGTGTTATTAGTGAATATTCGCAGATTAAATAGGCAAGCTCCACAGTGATCACTGTGTACATTGTTGCTTCCAGGTGTTTCTCACGTTTCCATAGCAACCAGTGGAACAGAGGCCTATAAATGGTTTTTATAGTCTTCCATCCTCAGAGACCTGATGTGATTATGATTGCAAAGGCTCAGTCCAGCAACCTGGAGGATGGATGTTTGGATTGGGCCTGTGGAGTTATTTAAAGCTGCAGTGCAAGATTTCTGTACAACTGTACTGTTTAGAGCTTCACACAACCTGTGTGCTGTTGAGCTGCTTGTTTATGCTGCGTGATAATGTCAAACCAAATTGTCCTATTGCCTAGTTGCCTGTTGTAATTATGTCCAACAGTTGCTCTAAGTTCTCACCACACCCTATATCAGTGCTGTCAGCAAACAATATGAATTTTAATAACTGGGATGTCCTACAAATATCAGTTATATATGAACAACGTTGAACCTAGCACTGACTGTCAGAGAGCACTTTGTATTTATCAATGAAGCTGTCTAATCTGTTATTAATGAATCTTTATAGTATTTTATGGGGGAAATGAAATAGGTCTGTGTCTGTGAAAATGTGTTGAGTGCTAATATTATTATAAACAGTGGATACTTTATTTTTGGATTTCTTTACAATATCAATATTTTTTTCTCCTCTACCAGTTTGATAGACATTGATTTTGGATATATTTCACTGAAAGTATTGACTTTGTTCGCTGCTGGTGATTGAACTGGAATTTTTTCTGTCTATCACTACTGTTGTCTAGTGTTTATACATATTATACATATATTCATAACCCAGCTTACCTGCAAAGACAGAAAAATACAGGTTAACTGATACACACGGTATGTGGTCTGTGCACTCTGCATCATTACTGCAAAAATATGCATTTAACAGTAGCTCTGCCCATAGTAATAAAAATAAAATGGGGGCATCTATTTTCACATGTAAATCTATATTATAGTGCCACAGTAGCCTAGAGATTTAATCAGGGTTCGTAGCCTGATAAATTCTGAACTGAGGATGCATCTTCCATGTCCACAGATCGCTGTAGACCCCAGTAGAATCATAGTGTTGCTGCAATTCACTGAGATGCCTCACTTTTATAAGCATTTTGTTCAGAGAAAAGTTCAGTGTTATAAAATAATATATAAAAACACAAGTAGTGAGAGTAACTTATTGTCTTTGGCAACTTTATGAGAAATAAAATAGCAGAATTTATAGGTGGAACTGCCCACAGAAAACAGCATAGGTCCTGTTGGTTACAGGTGGTGGTTATATGATTACAAACTGAAAACTTTAACTCACAATGTGTTCAGCCACTTCACATTAGGATCCCTCACAACACCATTTTACAGCTTCCATGACATTATAATGCAGAGCATGGAGGAATTTTGTAAATTTTCATGGAGAAGAAGCAGCAGCAGGTGGATCCTCAGCCACAGTCTGAGCTGCTTTACTTTGTTTTGTTCCCCTGGTGAAAGTCTTGAGAAGGTTTTTTTATGAAGAACTAATTATTTGGTGTAGAAAAAGATGGCAGATGATTGATTGCATTTTGTGATTGAGTAAATTAAACAAATACGATACATTTATATAATATAATAAAATATTGTTAGTGGTAAAACAAAATGCTGTAATGTAGGGAGAGGGGCCCCCAAACCTTAAATGGCCCATTTTACCTGATATCACCCTACAATATTTTTACTTAGCCTATTTAGGCTCAATTTTTATCAGGATTTCATGCATCGATTGAGTCACTAAAAATCATTTTATGTATCTATTTACATTTTATACTCTGGTTTGAACAAAATAGCATTTTAATAACTGGTCTGTTCATATCTTTTTTTTTAGCCTCTGTACCTGCCACATCAGCAGTGGATCTGGTTTTCAGGCTCTTGATAATTACTTTGGTCTCAGGAGGAATCTTAGGCATCTTGTCAGAGTTCAGGTTGCAGTTGAGGTGGCAGTCTAGTGCACTGGGGTTCTTTTTATACACACCTGAGAGTTAATTGATCCATTATTGGTAACAGGTGAAGCTCTAATATGGGATTGTGTGCATCATTTGACAAGGTGACAAGACTTATGTCTTTGCAAAAATCGACTCAATCGGCTTTACCAAGCCGTAAACATTAGAACACTTTTTGACGGTTTTGTTTGGCACTGAAATGTTTTTCCAAAACCTGTTGGGATTAAAATTGCCCATTTCTTGTAAGAAAATATTGATTACAAATATATTTGAGGGACACTTCAGGTCCATGTATATCCAAGTGACAAGACTTTTGTCAGGGACTGTAGATAAAAGGCCTTGAGGGTATTGTAAAGAGGTGCTTCTGTCATAAGGAAAACATATACAAGACCATCAGGATGTGGAATCATACTCAGTGTAATAATGATGGGTAAATCTTTCTGTGATGTGTGATTCCAGCACTTAAAGTCTGTCTAAGTAAAACAAACCCTTCAGCTTGACTTCACCTCTACACAATCAAGAAACCTCTAGTGACTAAACACTCCATCTCTGCCGATTAGCTTCTCACCAACCTCCATCCTACAGTGGACTCCATTTCGGTCTGACTTCTTCTCTGCATCACTTTGACGAAATGCTGCCCTCAACCTGCTCCAGGCATCAGCTCTGTGTGGAAACATACATGACAAGAGTACAAATAAACCAACAAAAATACAAAATGTGGCTTTCACCAGTTAAAATTACAAAACGTCAACAGAGGCAGGTCATATTAGCACTGGTTGAGTGACTTTAATCCTGAGGGCGACATGATAATAAATCAAAATGGAACAGTTACAAGTGGAATTTATATCAAATCCTCAGCAGCAGAAAGTTGGCAGAGCTCAGTTTGATAGAGACTGTATAGTTATTTATAGCTAAGTTCGGTTGGATGAACTTTTGTAAAAAGCTCCCTTGTACAAAATGAGTTCGAATATTGAGTTTTTGACATATTCGGCATATGGGTCAGTGATGTTGGGCACGATGAGAAAGTCAAAAACTTATTAAAATAAACTTTTAAGAAGCATTCATCAGTCTATAAAAATGTACATTTTGTGTTTGTTTCTTGTTATTTTGCAATTTTTTGACACAAATTTCAAGTGGTGTAACTGAAAAGAATAATACATATTAAATATATAATCCACCTAAAATATAAAACTTGTTGATATTGTGTGTTTTTAATTTATTTCTTTTTTATTTTTAAGAGAGTTAAAGTATATGTTACCAAGTTTTTAGGGTTACACCATATTACAATTTTGTCACTGACCCATATGACAAGAGACAAATGGACAATTAACACAGGGACACAAGATTCAAACTGGGGAAATGTCATTTTTGTTTCAGGGGCCTTTCAAGAAAAAGAGCTTCCATGTTATCAATCATAAGAAAAAAAAAAGTGTTTCTTCACATGAATGTACACAGGATAGAAGCGACACACACAAAAAGAGAAGCAGGGTATTTAGACATTTATCATTCAACTTGTGACTTTGATGCAGACGAACAAGACACCTGCCATAAATTGTGACAGGCAGCGTGGGTGCAGAGACAAATAAAGGACTGTGGAAAAGGGAACAGACTATCCTATTCAGTACTCATAAACCTGGAGGAAAGTCTAACCAAAAATAAAGATTCAACAGAATGGAGGAGAAGAGCCTCTGTGCCTTCATCAGGACCGACACTAAGTGCAGAGTGATACCCATTGTGCCAACAATCGAATGAAGCTACTTAATCATACGATTTAAATAAGTGAAACATATTTACAGTATTAGAGCTGCAGTTTCTTAAAACATTTTAACCATACTTGATACTATTCTTAGTTATATATACCTAATTATTCAGTTACTCAATAATTACTCAATTCATTTTATTTTCTATACTTATTTGTTCTATTCTTATTCCTCACTAGGGTGAGGAGGTCTGCCAGAGCCAATCACAGCGTACTATGGAGCGCACACACCATTCAGTTACACACTCACACCAAACAGAAACCCACATGCAGACATAGGGAGAGCATGCAAACTCCACACAGAAAGGTCTCAGCTCAAAGCTTTGAACCTGTGACCTCCTTGCTGTAAGGCAACAAGGCTACTCACTGCATCTCACCCTCAACAGAATATTCATTCATTCATCTTCTATACCCTCTTATTCCTCATTAGGGTCACATGGTCTGCTAAAGCCAATCCCAGCACATTACAGGTCAGAGGCAGGGATACACCCCAGACAGGTACCAGTCTATCATGGAGCACACACACCATTTTCTCACACTCACACCTGTGGACAATTTAGAGTCTCCAATTAACCTCAGCATGTGTTTGGACTGTGGGAGGAAGCTGGAGAACCTGGAGAAAACCCACCAGACACAGAGAGAACATGAAAGTCCAAACAGAAAGGACCCAGACCCAGGACCAAGGAGGTCTTGAACCTGCGACCTTCTTGCTGTGAGGTAACAGTGCTAAGCCCTGCATCACCGTGTCGCCCTGGGTTTGGGTCAAATCTGATTTAAAAAGTAGCCCTTTGAGGTCCGCACCAAGAAAAAAGCAATGGACAAAATTTTTCTTAGCGTTTTTTACTTACTTAGGATAACAACAACAACAATCAACTGTTTTTCCAAAATAAAAAAATAAAATTATTAATAAACATACTGCTCAAAGACACAGAGCCATCTAGAGAATTTTTTTAGCATAGCCCAACTAAACCAAGTGGTAGAAGTTCTGGACCACCAGTCGGCGTCTCAGGAGGGGAAAGCGGCGCACCGTTGACACTGTGTTCAGTGGGGACGGGGTGCTGCTGACCTCGACTCGGGACATCCTGGATCGGTGGGGGGAATACTTCGAAGACCTCCTCAATCCCACCAGCATGTCTTCTGTTGAAGAGGCAGAGTGTGGGACCAGTGGTGGACTCGCCTATCTCTGGGCCTGAGATCGCCGAGGTAGTCAAAAAGCTCCTCGGCGGAAAGGCCCCGGGGGTGAATGAGATTCGCCCTGAGTTCCTCAAGGCTCTGGATATTGTAGGGCTGTCTTGGTTGACACGTCTCTGCAACATCACATGGACATCGGGGGCAGTGCCTCTGGACTGGCAAACCGGGGTGGTGGTTCCCCTTTATAAAAAGGAGGACCAGAGGGTGTGTTCCAACTATAGAGGGATCACACTCCTCAGCCTCCCTGGGAAAGTCTATTCGGGGGTACTGGAGAGGAGTGTCCGTAAGATAGTCGAACCTCGGATTCAGGAGGAGCAGTGTGGTTTTCGTCCTAGTTGTGGAACTGTGGACCAGCTCTATACCCTTAGCAGGGTGCTCGAGGGTGCGTGGGAGTTCACCCAACCAGTCTACATGTGTTTTGTGGATCTGGAGAAGGCGTTCGACCGTGTCCCTCGGGCAGTCCTGTGGGGGGTGCTCCGGGAGTATGGGGTCCCGGACCCGTTGACACGGGCTGTCCGGTCCCTGTACTCTCGGTGCCAGAGCTTGGTCCGTATTGCCGGTAATAAGACAAACTTATTTCCAGTGGGGGTTGGACTCCGTCAGGGCTGCCCTTTGTCACCGATTCTGTTCATAACTTTTATGGACAGAATTTCTAGGCGCAGCCAGGGCATCATGGGGCTGCGGTTTGGTGGCCTCAGGCTTGGGTCGTTGCTATTTGCAGACGATCTGGTCCTGTTGGCTTCATCGAGCCGTGACCTTCAGCTCTCACTGGAGCAGGTCGCAGCCGAGTGTGAAGCGGCTGGGATGAAAATCAGCACCTCCAAATCCGAGGAAAAGGGTGACCGGAATCCTTGACCGGAAAAGGGTGGAGTGTCGACTCCAGGTCGGGGATGAGATCCTGCCTCAAGTGGAGGAGTTCAAGTATCTCGGGGTCTTGTTCACGAGTGGGGGGAGGATGGAGCGAGAGATTGACCGGCGGATCGGTGCGGTGTCTGCAGTGATGCAGGCCCTGCATCAGTCCGTCGTAGTGAAGAAGGAGCTGAGCCGAAAGGCGAAGCTCTTGATTTACCAGTCAATCTACGTTCCTACCCTCACCTATGGTCACGAGCTTTGGGTGGTGACCGAAAGAATGAGATCGCGAATACAAGCGGCCGAAATGGGTTTCCTTCGCCGGGTGGCTGGGCTCTCCCTTAGAGATAGGGTGAGAAGCTCGGTCATCCGCGAGGAGCTCAGAGTAGAACCGCTGCTCCTCCACATCGAGAGGAGCCAGTTGAGGTGGCTCGGGCATCTAGTGAGGATGCCTCCTGGACGCCTCCTTGGTGAGGTGTTCCGGGCACGTCCCTCTGGGCGGCAGCCCTGGGGAAGACCCAGGACACGCTGGAGAGACTATGTCTCTCGGCTGGTCTGGGAACGCCTTTGGGTCCCCCCGGAAGAGCTGGAGGAAGTAGCCGGGGAGAGGGAAGTCTGGGCTTTCCTGCTGAAGCTACTGCCTCCGTGACCCGACAACGGATAAAGCGGAAGAAGACGAGACATTCTCATATTCAAAGAAAAGTATGTATTGTGAGCTAAAAGTAAATGAGAACATTTTATACCGATGAGGGTTACAGGAATTGGGTTGCATAGTATTCCAGGAATTGTATGAGGTAAAGTGATTGTGTCCCAAAACACAGATTGGAGCCAGAAAAATGTGTGTGCTGTTTTGAAATAAGAGTACTTAAGGTGGGAGAAAGAGGAGAGATGATAGTTGTTTTTTTCTGATTCATTTTACATTCCGTATGACAGCATTCTGATTTTCATTAAATCCTATCAAAAGTCCTCTGCGGGTATCATTTCTTTAGTTTAGAGAAAATGGCTTTACCCATGACATTATCTACTAAACTAATCATGAAAGTAATCAGTACATTAATTGATAATAAAAACAAGGAGCATAAATGTTCTATTCCCATTATTCATACTCATCTGTATGTCATTAAAACTAGAGCTGCAACAACTAATGTTTGATGTGCGATATTAGAGAGAATTATCATTTTTACATAATTTTCATTGAAAAACATGATTATGTTGTGATTTTTGCAGTGATCTATATCAAACAAAGATATTTTTTTTAGGTCTGTAGAATATGATGCGTAGACCAGAGCATCTCTGCAGCTATCTCCATCCAAAGACTTTTTTTTATTATAAGTTGGAAATAGCACACAGTAATTTGTCTTGTGGGAGTAATTTCACTTGAAACTTTTATTGAAATAAAATTGAAAATTTTATACTTAAAATAAAAAATTGAAATGTTACTCATACAGCTTTTTTCCCAACATTTCCTAATGCTTCCTCTCATATGATGTCGTCAAATTCCTGCTCCTTTCACCTGAGAACATGAAGACAAAACCTGGAGGAGTCTTTTATTTAGATTATTATGATTTTCAACCCAGACATGTATGTATGTGTGTGTATATATATATATATATATATATATATATATATATATATATATATATATATATATATATATATATATAGTCATTCAAGTCTCTAGAATAATCCCCCAAAAATAAATTTTGTACATGGAATAAATAGATTTTTGTTTATGGGCATATTTATGGCAACAATAATAGCTATTAAAATGCTATTTTCTAAAAAAAAAAAAAAAAAAAAAAGAGTATAAAATGAAAAAATAGATAAATAACATGATTGTTAGTGATTGAACTGTTTGACTGTTTTCCTGAGGCCCCCTGCTGGCTGCCTCACCATGTGATTAGGCTGCCCTGCCCTAATCCCCCCTTTGTTCTCCTCCCTGCCAATTGTGCTCACCTGTTCCTCATCATCATTACCTGTCTTATTTAAGTCAGCTTGTCTCTATGTTTTTTGCGTAGTTATTGTTCTACCTGCTGCATGAGCACTGAACCTGGTCCTGCTGATAATGCTGACCTTGTTCAGCCTTGTTTTTTCAGTTTTTGTGACTTTTCTGTCCTGGCACTTTGCTTGGACTGTTTTTGTGATTTTGTTGTTCCTTCCTTATTTCTGCCATTGAAGACATTTTTTGACACAGTGCAATCTGCTCTAGGATCCATCCTTTACACACCTGACACTTAAATGCGTTGAAATAGACTTCTGTCCCTTTTTCAATTAATAATTTCCCATTTAATAAAATGGAAAACAATTTCAATTTGGATTGCGTAGGTTGCACATGTTGCACATAAACAACGTTGGAACAGAAATCATCAACCATGGATTTATTATAATATATATTATACATCCATGCTGCCGACCGACAACTGCTGTGGACCATTACTGCACCACACAGACTGCATTCCTGCATTTTATGAATTATATGCTGGTAAATTAGAACAACAATAATTTTATGGTGCTGTTTATAGTGCTGTTACTTCTCTGTCACTATATTCATATTTACATTTGGTGCAAACCAAATGTAGGTTGCTAGCTAGCATAGTGTAGCTATGGCAACATTAATTAAAAGGTAAAATAAGTGAAATTCATTTAATTTGTGGTTTATTTGACAGTGTTATATGGTTTTGTTGCAGTAGATATCTGAATACTCCCTCATGTAGGTTAGTAGCAACATTTTAAAATCCTTAGTTATTTTCAAACCGTCAAGAGTCAACATGTCTGACAGCTGAGGTGGTTTTGGTGTGTCCAGTTGTTAAAGCTTGTTTCTGCTTGTAAAGTCTTGGTTGGGGGTCTTGGTTCGTATCAAGTGAATCCTGGTGCAGTTCTATGCAGTGTGAACTAGGGATGTCCCGATCCAGCTTTTTGCACTTCCGAGCCGATACCGATACTGGTGGCCGATACCGAAATAGTCTATTAACTCAGCATCAGTACTCTGCTCTTGAGCAGGTGTAAACCAAGGCTTTAAAAACCAGTGCAAATAATATTGTTAACTATTTAAAAACAAAAATGCCGTCTACTCCTCAATCTCCTCCACAATTTTTGCTCCATCTCTATCTACACACTGCCTTCAACTGTTTGCCCTGACTGCAGACCGAGCAGTCGGGTGTGCGCAAGCTAAAAAATGTAGTGGCGGTCTGGAGTGTTTTTAATAAAGTTTTTTCAAAGTGGGATTTTCCGACAGAATAAAGACGTCTAAATAAACGTTTTATTTGTCACATTGAATGGATATTCAACATCCTGTTATACATCTTCTCTCTGTTTAGACATGCTGGTTTAACTCTTTTCATTTATTTTTTTGGTGCGTCGTTATTCCTGCATCAGGTGACACAGTCGAGTCCAGTCACCGGAGTCGCGCTCACATTTCCGGAGATGCGTTCCGTTAAAAAAGGAGAAGAAGTCAAAATCCCATGTTAAATAAAGAAAACAATATACTAAAGTCACATTAGTTACATTATCTGAGTGCTGGAACAATTCCAGTGTGCTCATTTCAGTGTAATCTACGCTGTTACGGTGTCTGTCTGTGCCGTTTGCCATGGAGCGACAAGTGTGAGCGCGTCTCTGGTTGCTATGCAACGCGAGGTGAGCCAAGCTAAACAAATGTGGGGAGACGCTAATGCTGGTGTGCTGGAAAATGCGGACCGGATTTTAGCGAAACCACAGCAAAAAAACTGGAATGGATAATCTGAATAGGTGCGCTGGAAAACCCAGACTTTTTTTAACGGATCGGATCTTTTTCCGTGCCGCAGCTCCGATACGGATACGCATATTTTGCCAATATCGGCGACCGATCCGGTGCCGATATTGGATCGGGACAAGCCTAGTGTGAACGCTCACCAGACCAAACATAGGATCAAATGTACATTTTAAATTTATTTATATTTCAGAACCAGCATTTGTATGGAGGGACAGATCGCTCTGTTGTTCTGGTGTTCACTTTTTCCCTGAGAGTCCCCCTCAGCAGAGTGTGTAGTTTGGTGCAGTCAACAGATAATTTTTCCACATATGCCAGCCTCTACAACAGGGGTCTCAAACTCGCGGACACGTGGGCCAAATGCGGCCCGCCGGACGCTAGTTTGAGGCCCCCGCGTTGATATGAAAGTTTAATGTTATTGCGGCCCGCGTGACTTTAGAAGGGTGCCCGGGAACCCTCGATGCTGCAAATAAAAGAAACGCTGCAAACAAAAAGAAACGGCGCTGCAAATAAAAGGAAACTTCACACCGGAAGTGAATTACCGGGGACTATTATTGGCGGTGCACCTGTAGTTTTTTATGTGAGCGAAGAAGAATACGAAGAGGTGTTGTAAAGCAGAATTAATTAGGGGGCAAATAATTGTTTCTCTAGTACAGGGGTCCCCAAAGTTTTTTCTCTGGGGGCCACATTGTCGTTCCTGACTGTAGTGAGGGGCTGGGATCAATTATGTGGGCTGTATAATAGGCCATAATTTCTGGCACAAAATTGTTCACCATTACAAGTGATTTGTGAAAGTAGTGAGTACTTCACAGTATTTTTCAATTTGAAATACCACAGGTATTCCTTTTATTTTCTAAAAACAACCATGTAAAAAAAATAGAAAGGAAAGGTTTGAAAAATCTGGTGACTGACAGTTTGAGTGAAACAATACAAATGGTGTTGATATTACAGTAAGATGAGAAACTATCAAGACAAGATGCTTCTTGTGATTGACTCTAGTTCAGTGAAAATTACAAAGTGTAGGAAGGCCTGTTGATATTAACAGTAATATTCAGAGTAAGGCTTAGCTATTATTTATAATTAAGTGCACCATACATGTCACATGAGCTGATTGCATTAAAAAAAACAAAAAAAACCTTGAAATTACAGTAAGAGCAACAACAAACTGAACTGAATTGCATTAGAATAGCTCATATCTAGGTTATGAAATCAAATAAATTGGCCAATAATAATAATAATAATAATAAGTTTAAATAAATGGCCATGGCCAATATTGCAACAATATATTGAACTTGTTATTAACTAATTATTGTACTTGTTGAACTGGATTTGTACTTGTAGCCTGAACAGTGTGATCTTTGAGGTCAGTAGTTGCAGTCCCCTCTCTTTCTGCCTGGAAACCTGGCATAAAGGGGTGACATTGGACACATTCAGTAAATGACAAGAATATGTGTCATGTTGTTCCTTGTGATGTGATTTTACAAATACAGTGCAGCTGTAGCAAATTTATTATTCATATTTCATGTTTACAGCACAGTACAATTGTAATGATTAAAATCAGTATATTTACCATATCAGTGTGAACTGTGTGCTTGCTTCTGACTGGTAAGAAGTCCAATGTCTGGGTGTAGCCTAGTGGTAGCCAGTCTCAAAGTGTGATGCAAATGTTCGTCTGAGAGTCTGTTCCTTGTTGGTGTTTTTATTTGCTTCATGCGGGAAAACGTCTGCTAGCATGTGTAGGTGCTGCCAAAAATGGTACACATCTTCAGAGCATGCTGTTTAATGTTTGGGTAAGTGCCCTCTGGTAGCGCAGCATAGAACTGAAGGAGACAGTCAGGCTTGAATGCGTCTTTAAGGACATCACAATTCTGCAGCTCGGCTAATTCAAACTGCAGAGAGGGAAGTGCGTCGTCTATGTCAATAGCAAAGGGGTTTTGGAACAGACGTATTTCCTTGTTGTTGACATGAAGCTCGTGGAAACGCACACTAAATTCTCGCTGGAGCATTTCCAGGGCATCCTTGCACTTTGCGACTGGGAAAGGGGCGGCTGGTTTCTCGGCGCAGTAGCTTTGCGTGGCAGGGAGATGCGTGAAGTCCAGCTTTTGGACCTGTCGCACAAGCAGCTGCAGTTTGACCTTGAATGCTTTGATGTGGGAATACATGTCGCTGATGAGATTCCCTTTGCCTTGGAGTTGTAGGTTGAGGTGGTTCAACATTTCAGTCACATCAGTTAAAAACGCGAGGTCCCATTTCCATTCTGGTTCAGTCAGCTCTTGTACCGTTTCACCTTTAGACTGGAGGAAGGTGTTGATTTCGGGGCAGCAGGTCGTAGAAACGGCGTAACACTTTACCTCGACTTAACCATCGGATTTCTGTGTAATACAGCACATCCTGGTGAGCAGACTCCAGCTCGGAGAGAAAGGCTTGGAACTGCCTGTGTTTCAGTCCATTTTTCCGGATGAAGTTGACACAGTGCACAACTACCTTCATCACAGATGCCCACTTAAAAACTTTGCAGCATAGAGCTTGCTGGTGAATCAGGTAATGAACTTGAATTGGTGGGGCAAGACCTCGCTCCTCGAACTCGCTTTTCAAGCGCCCTACTAGCCCCCTCGTAGCTCCAACCATGCTAGGCGCACCATCCGTAGTGACACTGGCAAAATTAGACCATTGCAGACCTAGTTCGCTGATTGTTTTGCACACTTCGACAAAAAGGTCTTCTCCGGTTGTTGTAGGCTTCTCAGTGATGCCAGCTCCTCAGACACTTCAAAACGCGTGTTCACACCACAAATAAAAATAAGCAGCTGTGCCGTGTCCTGTACGTCATTACTTTCATCCATGGCTAGAGCAAAAAACTTGAATTCTGAGGCTCTCTCTCTCAGTTGATCAAAGACGTTTGTCCCCATTACTTCAATTCGCCTTGTCATAGTTTGTGCCGAGAGACTCACCACATTGAAGGCATCTTTCTTATCGGGACACACCTCCTCAGCCACCGCCAGCATCACAGTCTTCAGGAATTCTCCGTCTGTGAACGGCTTGCCATGGGTAGCCAGCAGGTGAGCTACTTTGAAGCTAGATCGGACAGCAGCCTGGTTGACCCGAGATTGACGAAGGAAAGCATCCTGTTGAGCAGCTAGCCCACCTTTCAGACGCCGAACCTTCTCATCCCTCGCTGGTCCGCTCAAGTTAGCATACTCTTTGTGCTTGGTTATGTGATGGCGGCGAAGGTTGTATTCTTTAAACACAGACACATTTTCTTTACAAATCATACAAATAGCACGATCCTTCCATGGAACAAAAAAGAAATCCTTGGTCCATTGCTCTTTAAAAACCCGACACTCTGTCAATTTTCCTCACTTTACTGCACGCCATTTTCACTGCTGTACAACTGTAGCCTGAGTTGACGCTGTCAAACTGCAGCTGTATTCAGCTGTCACTTACTCGCAAGCATCTCGCACTTCACATCTGGTTGCTTAGCAACGCTCATTTTTGGCGCCACACCCTTCGCGCCACGTCATCCGATTTTGACAGCTCTTAGTAGCTACCGTGGGGGGGGGGGTCAGTGTGGAGGAATGGGGGGGGGGATCGACGACCCATAATTTTTACCGGGTGATGAGTCATCAAGTGACGATGAGGAGCCGACTTTGCGGAAGCGCCGGCTTCTAGTGACGAGTGAGGGGATTCCCTCCGCACACACTCCGCGCTCTGACGCAGCTGGAGCCAGCGGATCCGCTGTGACGGGTAAATGCGACAGTGTGTCATTTCAGTTTCCGAGTGTCCCAATCGCGCTGCATACAAGCAAGGCTAAACTAATCATACATATTACCATTGTTCAGCGCCAGCTCAACCTGTGTGTGAGCTATATGAGACGACCAAAGATGGAACCATATGGAGACCCATGCAGCCAGGACTGCGGACTGGAAGAGCCCAGTCCGCAGTTTTTTACAACATATTGGACATTGCTGCGATGAACGCTTGGGTCTTGTACCGAGGCTGCACGGGCTCAAATATTACCCGGCGGGATTTCATCCTGGAGCTCTGCAAACTGTTGCACACAGAGCACATTTCGAGGCCAGCACCAAAACCTGCTGTAACACAGGCCAACCCTGAGGAGAGGAGAAGAAACTGCACTGTGAAGCGTAAATGCGCCAAAAATAAAACTACAAAGATGTGCATGAAGTGCCAGCAGCGCGCGGTATGTGGACAGTGCACCGTCAAATTCTACAGCGTGTGTGCTGACTGTGAGGAATGCGAGTGAGACAGCGCAGCGTTAACCAAAAAAATAATTGAAATACTGTAATCTGTTATTTTGTTATTGTGAATACTTTCATGTTTTCATGTTTGTGGTAATCTACAGTTGGTGAATGTCATTATTATTATTGTTGTATTATCATTATTATTGGTACATTATCATTATTATTGCATAGAGAAATATGCTGTTTTGTTATTATATTATATATATTTTTCTTCATTATTGAACAGTTCCTACAGTTTGTTGTTGAATGTGAATATGTTTATTTATTTAATATTTATTAGTGTGCGAGCTAGCGAGCGCCGGGCATCGTTAGGCCACTTAATCGTTTTTTCTAAAATCATTATTATTTTGTTATTTATTTCTTGTTATTTATTATTTATTTATATTTGTTGTTATTATAATAGATAAATCTGCAATGTTGTTATTGTAAATATTGTGTTATTTGATCGTTTTTGTTGTTTGTTGAACAGTTTTTACAGTGTGTTGAGTTCGATCAAAATAATTATTTATCTGCAAAAGAAAAATCAATATATATATTTTAAACGAAAAAGATGAGAATAAGCCACTTCACAACTTGTAGAAATGACATTGTAACATCGCTGACGCTATTGAAGCTTGGGGGTCAAAATTACCACCCTCGGCGGAGTATTGGAATCTTGGCGGTTCTAGTGTTAAAAAAACAAAGTGTATATATAGGCCTATATTTATTTATTTAATTATTTTTCAAGGATGGCTACTTAGGGCCAGTTCATATGGTGAGGTGCAGAGAGGTGGGGGGCCGGTCAAAGGGGCGTGGCGGGCCGTATCTGGCCCGCGGGCCGTAGTTTGGGGAACCCAGCTCTAGTAGGTGCCGCTATATGACCATTATGGTCTGCAAGGATGATTGATGAAGAAGACTGGAGGTTCCGCGCATGTGCAGGTTGTTGTTGTTCTCCCCGTGACTGAGAGGGATTTATCGTTTTTTCTAATCCGGATAAAAAGTGGACACTCTGCATCTGTGTGTTGTGGTCATTTTCACTGGCAAGTTACGACATATTTTTTTGGAGGAATACGAAGAAGAAACAATTATTTGCCCCCTAATTACTTCTGCTTTACAACACCTCTTCTTCACTCATATAAAAAACTACAGGTGCACCGCCAATAATAGTCCCCGGCAATTCACTTCCGTTGTGTAGTTGTCTTTTATTTGCAGCATGGAGGGTTCCCAGTCACCGTAGTTAGCACTACCTCCGTGCTGAATAGTTAGGTCTGTGTCATTCGAAGGCTGACAGCTTCGGAGCACCCGGGCTATACCAGCAACGTGACCGTGCCCACGGTGCCCAGCACCAGCCTGAATACACGTGTAAACCACGGACATAATCAACCTGCCACTGTAGCAGCACCGGGGAAGGCAGCAGTACCGAATACTCGTGTAAAGCACGGATGTAAACAACCCGCCGCTGCTGCCTTCGCCAGTGCTGCTGAACACACATTTAAAGAGATAAACAACAAGCCGGTGTGGCTGTCTCCGGAGCCGGGTGCTCCGAAGCACCAGACCTGACGTTACACGCGTGCAAGAACGGGGAAAATGAGTGCTAAGAGGCTAACACGGAGCTAACACTATTACATACGCACACAAGCGAAGTTTTATGTGTGTGTATCCGTGTTAGCGTTAGCTCCATGCTAGCCACTAGCGTAACTCCTCAAACTTTATTACTTTTTTAATTTAATTAACTTAATATTAAACGGCCACCACACTTTGTGTTTCCAGGGTTTCTGACCTTCAACCAATCACCAACTGTGCCGTGCTGACATCATATGTAGGACCCCATAGCAGGACCCTACCTACCAGCGGAAATGACGTTCTTTGTACGTCAGCTGAACACTAAAACTGGAACTTCAACACAACAGTGAGCCAGTGGTCAGTCAGTCAGTCATTTTCTATACCTGCTCATTCCTCATTAGGGTCGCAGGGGTCTGCTGGAGCCTATCCCAGCGCGTTACGGCGAGAGGCAGGGATACACCCCAGATGGTCGCCAGCCAATCGTGGGGCACACACACCATTCACTCACACACTCACACCTATGGGCCTATAGGCAACTATGGGCAATTTGGAGTTGCCAATTAACCTGAGCATGTTTTTGGACTGTGGGAGGAAGCCGGAGTACCCGGTGAAAACCCACGCAGACACGGGGAGAACATGCAAACTCCACACAGAAAGGTCCCAGACCCCGGACCAAGGAGGTCTTGAACCTGCGACCTTCTTGCTGTGAGGCAACAGCGCTAACCCCTGCTCCACCGTGTCGCCCCTGAGCCAGTGGTATTTTTTATATATATATATATATATATATATATATATATATATATATATATATATATATATATATATATATATATATATATATATATATATATATATATATATATATATATATATATATATATATGATGCAGCCCAGCCTCAACCAGACTCTAGCTCCAGCGGCCCCCAGGTAAATTGAGTTTGAGACCCCTGCTCTACAACAAGCTCTACAGCTGCCAGTAGGACGACAACAGTAGCTAACAACCAACGTTGTAGGTTAGCCTACTGGTTATTTTTTGTGGCATTTTTCCCATCAGCCACATCACGTGGTTTGATATTTTAATGCTCTATTTGCTGTTGTCTGTGGAAAAAATGCAAGTTTGTGAGCTTTAAATAGCTTAAACAGTGGTAGAGCACACTACCTCCATTTTATGCTGCTGAGACAGAGAGATCTTCTAAATAACAGGAGCAACTGTGAGAAAAATCTTCTAATTCATTATTCTGGAGGTAAAATATTAGGAAAATATGACCTGGTTGCTTTTACCTGGAATTACCCTTAAATCTGTGTCAAAATAGAAGAATAAGAATGAGGGAGAGCAATATTTTTTTTCTTACCATACACAACAATGGTGGGAGTCAGGGGAACTTGGTCCATGTGTACTTCCCCTGCCAGGCATGTGTCCTCCACATAACAGAATAGGGTATCTTCCTTTTCATCAAAGTATGACAGCAGGAGCAATATCATATCTTTGAGGTCTTCAGAGCAACTACTCAGCTCTCCCATCATCACTTGATACTTTGTTAGAGCCTGTAGGAACTTCCTGCTCTTGTTCACACAAGCCGTTTTCATGTAGTTGAGGAGCCATTTTCCCTTCAGATCCAGATTCCATGTGAGAGCTTCTTTTTGGGTTTGTACATTGCCTCACATTATCTATCCTATTTTGCAGCTGCTTGACTAGAGAATGATACCCTGGCCCAATCACATCTCCCTCTATTATGTCCTGCAAAGACTTTGGATATTTTGCCACCATCCATTTAGCAACTTCTGTAGAGCTCCTTTTATTTATGCAAGACCTTTTTTGCATCATCTCAGAGACCACAACAATCTCCCTTCTCATTCCTGGATTCCTGGAATTCCCTCTCTCCAATGACTGCATCAGGCCCTCTGGGAACTTTTTCCAGGGTATCATAAAGGTATCCACCCAGTCTACATCAGGGCTTTGGCAGTTGTTGGAAGAGGTTGGGGATGAACTTCTGGGTGAAATTGACTTCAAGGAGGTCACAGGAGGTCCTGGTGAAGCAACAGTAGATGAGTTGCTTGTTTCAGGAGTCAGGCCTGCAAACAAACACACAAACACAAATAAAGTGTTGAGGGCCCAAATGCGAATCCTTCCACATTCCCGATTAATCTCTTATGCAGGGTACTTTGAGCACTAGGTGCATCCTGTACTGCAAAATTTGACTTACATTCTCGCTTCCAAGCAGCAAGTAGTTTTCGGGCTTGAATGGGCCTCAGCGCTGACAGCAAATCACCTTCTTCAATAAACTGAAAGTCATCAGATGTCTCAAACCCAAGGGATTGTAAGTGCTCTTCTAGAATGTTTATACTCATCTCTGAAAGGTCAGGCAGGACCTCAGTTATGGCACTGCACAGAAATGTTTTCTCCATGTCAGACCTTTCAAGAAGAAAGAATGATATCAAGATGCAAGAAATTTACAATTAGTCACCAATGTACATATACAAATAAGAGGAACTTCTACTTTGAGTATAACTAAGTATTTATACTTTCTGTACATCTAAATATGAAAAATTGTCACTTCTGAATGTCTCAAATAATATTTATCATCACCACAGTGACAAAGATCATGTTATGTCACCAATACACTGTTTCAACTTGAGCATATTATGAGTGAGGATTTACTTTTTTTTACACTTTCATCTAAAACAGGGGTGTCCAAAATTTTTGCAAAGGGGGCCAGATTTGGTGCATTAAAAATGTAGGGAGCCGACCTTGGCTGATGTTCTCTACATAGAACAACAATATATTTAAACAAATTTTAGCAAGCCATTCTGTGTTTCACATTTGCTTTTTTATTTCAATTTCAACAATCTTAAACATGCCTTTTGGTTCATTTGAAACATGCATATAATATACAATTGAATATTAACTTAACTTTTTTTCCTTCACTGCAAATAAAAGAAAACTCCACAATGGAAGTGAATTACCGGGGGACTATTATTGGCGGCAAACCTGTAGTTTTTTATGTGAGCGAAGAAGAAAATGAGGAGGAATATGAAAAACAATACAAGAAGGAACAAGTAAATAAAGTCAGTGTTTACTGTCGCTACATGACGGTACTTGTCAATGTGTTATAGTTAGGCCACGTAGCCCCATGTTTGATATGAAGCTGTGCACTTCAATTGCATGAACATCTATAAAGAATACAATAACATAACTTTCTATGTGTTATTGTATTCTTTAAAATACTTTCTTTTGTTGCAGATCATAATGTATTGTCCTTTTAGCATCCTCTAGTTCAGCTTCATATCAAACCTGGGGCTACGTGGCCTAACTATAACACATTGACAAGTACAGTCACGTAGCGACAGAAAACACTGACTTTTTTTATTTACCTTGCTTCCGTTTTTCGTATTCCTACTTGTGGTAACTTCTCAAAACAAAAGACCACAAATGCTGATGTTGAATTTCACTTTTTATCGAGATATCCAAAAGCAATACATCCCTTCCAGTCCTGGGGAGAATGACAACTCACGCATGCGCAGAAACTTCACTCTTCTTCAGTAAACCTTCTTGCCACAATGATCACACAGCGGCACCCACTGAATAAACAATCAATTGCCCCCTAATTACCTCTGCTTCACAACACTCCTCTTCTTCGTATTCTTCTTCTTCACTCACATAAAAAACTACAAGTCCACCACCAAAAATAGTCCCCAGTAACTCACTTCTGTTGTGGAGTTTTCTTTTATTTGCAGCAGCGTTTCTTATTTTTGCAACATTGTGTTTTTTATTTGCAGCTGCGTTTCTTTTTGTTTGCACCATTTCTTTTATTTGCAGCGGTGAGGGTTCCCAGCCACAATGTATTAAGTCTACATGCGGGCCAGACGTTTTTGATTTTATGACAGAGGCTGCGGGCCGGATGGAATTCGACCGGGGCCTGGGGGCCGCATTTGGCCCCCGGGCCAGACTTTGGACATGTCTGATCTAAAAAGAGAAAACTGCTGTCACTGTCATTTTTCAAATAGCATTTCATATTTTGCTAAGAAGCACAGTGGTCAAGATCATGTTTATTTTGATAACAGTGTTTCAGCGGAATGACTTGGTGCCCATCAAAAATGTATGATGGTAATGGATACTAATCTACCAAGTCATTGATGTAAAGACATTGCAACCTTGATAGTCAGCTTTTGTATATATCCACCACAAAATACATAGCTGCATCATTGTGAATCAAAATAATGACAAGTTCTCTAAACTCGATGGACTCATCATTTTTTGTCACAAGGAAATGTCCCTTTTTATATGATGTACCTTTGTACTGTATGTCTGAGGAAAGACTAGTATTGTGTTCTGAAAAGCCAAACTCTCTCACTGCATGTTTATTTGCATCGCTGTAAAGGCTGGGATAAAAAGTACAACTGTCTTCGACTTGCAGAAGCTGACCGCAGCCTGGCCCGACTGAAAGATATGCTTGAAACATCTGATGTCTCTCGGATAAAGTTAGGCATATGTTTTTAAAGTTTTTAAATGCCTTGCACATCTCTTGAAGCAGCTATGTTTACTTTCAAATCGCAACGTCCATACCCTGTTCAAGTGGCCAAATGTCAATATTAGTGCCGGATAGAGATGCACCGATTGCAAAATTCTTGGCCGATACCGATTTCCGGTTTTTGAGGGGGTCTGACCTGCCAAAACCGATTTTTCCGATACCGATTTTCTATCTAAGAAATCATTATAATAATACGATAGACACCATATTTGCTTGGCTTGAGAATAAAACATCAAAAAAAAATAAGAAATAGTGAGTTTCAACAGTGAACAGATTTATTTAGAACCCCTGAGCAGATTTATTTAGAACACTGACCATAACATTCAGTCCATATAACATAACATTCAGTCAATATAGGAAATAAAACTAAAATATTAAGACAAACAAAAGATAAAGTGCACCATGTGTACTTGAAAACTGGTAAATAACATTTAGGCCTTTGATTTCTAAATAAAAAAAAATCAAAATAAGTGCAGGATTTCAGGCCTAGGATAAAATAAAGTGCACTATATGTTCTTTAATTGAAACTGGTTCTCATAACATATTTTTAACATTTGCATTTGAACTCTCTTGACATATCTAAATAAAAAAATAACATTGAAATAAACAGGTAGCTTTAAGTTGTGAACAAAGCTCTGTCCCACTCTCAGTACAATCACTTAACCATTAATGGCAGGTTCTTCTTCACGAAGAGAAGCATTTCTGCCTTCTCCCCAGAGAGCCTGTTTCTTTTCTCATCAATGACATTACTAGCCAAGCTAAACAAGCGCTCACTGTCAATGCTTGTGCATGGAGCAGAGAGGTAGGCTTGGGCAAGTGGGGCAGGTGCGGGGTAGTGTGTTTTGTTTTCATGCCAGTATTTTAGCACATCATTTACAGTTTCATCCTCAGATCTCTTGATGGGCAGCTCTGAAAGGTAACGATGTAACTGAACAGATGCAGGGCGGCCCAGCAGGTGTTCCTCCTCATTGCTAGCATTCTCCATCAGTATCTCATCATGCACAGAAAGCAGTAGGCTTGCCCTTTTGGTTGGAGGTGCGATGGCAGGTTCCTCAGGAGGCTGATCAGGTGTGGGTCTGGTGGCATTGGTGTCCACTCTGTCCAGCATGTTCAGAAGTAGCCTTTTCACTTCATTTTTTGTTTCTGCTGAGAAGTAGCAAGTTTTGTATCTGTAACAGACAACAGACAAAAGGAATTTTGTTTTTATTACACGGTCACATTAGCCAGACACTACATAAATATTGTGCACTCTGTACATACTGTACATAAGCAGGCACTAAAATGGCAATACAAATTATGTTTTGACAAATCCATGCAAACATGAATCAAAAGCTTATGGACAAATGCTTATTGATTTCAGACTAGTAGTAATATTAGTTTATAGTAGCCCCCCTCCCTTTTCCCTCATTGTACATATGTTTCTGTGATTATTTTTATTTTTGTGTGTACTTTATGGGAAAGCTGAAATGTCAGTGTACCTGTATAAAAACAATAAAGTCTTTCTTTTCTTTTCTACTGGACTTATAAACATCGTTAGTAGAAAGT
Source organism: Lepturacanthus savala (assembly GCA_030544235.1). Lineage (NCBI taxonomy): Eukaryota > Metazoa > Chordata > Actinopteri > Scombriformes > Trichiuridae > Lepturacanthus > Lepturacanthus savala. The sequence continues at coordinate 2,928,583 of CM060471.1, forward strand.
TTTTACTTGCCTAGGATCCATAGCAGTGGCCACAACGTACAGTGGATTCTTCTCGATGTCTGCAAACCGTCTCTGCACCGCTTCCAACATAGTGTCCTTGGCAGTGCCCACACCACGGTCGGTGTCTGCTGCTCTCCCCAAAATGCGCTTAAGTGCAGTGATTTCAGGGATGACGGATGCAGCGGTGGCTGACGAGGAGCTAATCGTCTTTGTGAGTTCCTCAAAAGGTTGAAGGATGCTCAACACATTCTCAATTAACTCCCACTGGTGTGTGGTGAATATGGTCGGCAGCTCGTGTTCTGTTGCGTATAAGCTCAAGGCGCGTTTTTGTTCCAACAGCGACTGCAACATATAAAACGTGCTGTTCCATCGTGTTGGAACGTCTTGTTGCAAGCGCTTCTTGGGTTGACCCAACTCCCCCTGGATAACGTGGAGTTTCGAGTAGGCTAGCGGTGAGTGTTTGAAGTGGGTGACTATTCTCCTGCCTGTTGCCACAGTGTCTGTGATTGCGCGTTGAGATTGCAGTCCCTCATTCACCGCTAACTGGAGTGTGTGTGCCATGCACGGTAGACTGGGGAAGTTGCCATCATCCAGTGCCTTGGTCATATTCCGAGCGTTGTCACGTAACACGACATGAACCCTCTTCTTGTCGATGTTCCACTCCGCCAACATTTTTTCAAACTTGGCTCGTAAATTGTCCGCAGTGTGGGAACCAGGGCATTCTTCACAGTATAGCAGGACTTGCTGTAGCTCAAATTCATCATCCAGCCATTGAGCGGTCAGACTCAACATTGACATTAAGCTCACGTTAGAAGTCCAAATGTCCGTCGTGAAACTGATAGGAGATTTGGTTGCGTCGAGTAGCTTGTGTATATGGCTTGAAACATTTTCAAACAACTCTGGCAGCGCGGTATCAGAAAAGTAACGCCTACTTGGTAATTTGTACCGTGGACTCAAGTGTTTCATCAGCCTGACGAAGCCTTTATCCTGCACTATGCTGAACGGCTGGTCGTCCAGTGCCATGAACTCCATTATTTTTCGAGTGGTGGCTTTAGACTTATCACTCGTGTCAAACATTGGGGCGACGGTGGGGTGTTGTTGCTGTGACTCAGGTACATCCCTCTTAGCAGCAGCCGCCGTACGGCACGTGTCTTTATATTTGCTAAACAAGCCCGGGTGCTTCTTTTCCAAGTGGCGTATTAAGTTGGTTGTTCCATAAGTCTTAGGCGCTGATCCTCCACGGCTTACTTTTGACTTACAATCGTTGCACTTAGCATGTTTCGGTTCTTCCTGGCACACGGTAAAGTATGTCCAGATCAACGACATCTTTGTTTTGCTTTGGTTCACTTTTGATCTGCCCGCGCTGCTGCGCATGCGTATCAGTGTGACCGGCCAAAAACCGGAAATGACGACAGTGACCGGCCGATCACCGATTGGGCCGATTTCATATAAAACCGGCCTTTTTGATCGGCAGCCGATTGACCGGTGCATCTCTAGTGCCGGATAATGACGCATGAAATGGTGTTTGGGTCTTAGTGGCGACTCAGGAAATAAACACTTTCTTGATTCCAAATATTCTTGGATTATGATATCAAGATAGGCTACTTGGGACAATGAAATCTTTTGTGCACAAATTATGTCAACAATATCTTTAAGCTGCAGAGTTAACTGCCACACATCACGTTCTGGATTTTGCACTTTGTCACCTACTGACACAGGGAGCAACCTTAAGAAATTCCAGTTCTGGATAGCTTGACCTGAAAGTTGGAGCACTCAGAGTTGACAGCACATGGCTTTGTGAGAGCATCAGATCCTTTATACTTGAACTGCTTGATGTGACGGTTCAACACTGAATATGTAAACCATTTCTTTTTCTTAATGAAATACTTCAAGTACAATGCAACATCATACGACACCCTCAAATATGTCATGGCCTAAACAAGGTGGGAAAGCAGGCTGGCAAACATGAAAATACTTAAAGAGCATTGAAGACAGAGTTTACCTTTATGCCTTTGCTGCCTTGTCCGTCTTCAGCTTGTAGAACTGAAGAATCATAGCTTTCAGGGGTGCGCTGTGGACCACAAACATTTGGGTCATCATTCTGAAACTCACTTTTTGTGATTTCACAGTATCTGCAAAAGTATTCAGAATGGCTAAAGTTTTCGGTAAACCCACCAATGCTATGTGACCCCAAATTGTCTCCAGCAATACAATACAGAACCCCTTTGACTGTTTCACCACCAACAGTTATTCCATTTTCCTCCAGAGGAAAAAACATTGGAGAAAACTTTAGCATTTCCGAACTGTTTCAAGTCACTTTCTGTACACAATAAGACAAGGGACATGTGATCTGTATTGGACCGCACATGTGCAGGCAATTTTCTACAGAAAGATAGACTGCGAGAACTTTGTGTTTTTTCTTAGCTGAGCCAAGGGGATTCATAATTTCAAAGGCATCCTGGTAGAGAATTAATTTCAGGCATCCTGGATTTTCAATGAAAAACTGGTTGGACTTAAAGTTTTGACCATCACTTATGTCACAAAAGTCATATGAGTGTGTTTTGCTAGACTGATGTAACACTGAATTCTTCCATATATCTGATTATAGCAAGTTATTTACAGTTTGTGTTACAGGTACGTAGTAAGCAAACCTTTCTGTCATATTTTCATCATTTCCTAATTTTACTTTTTAGGCGCTATGTATTTGAACATTTTTTGGAAAGTCTGAGCCCTTGCGTATGTAGTTCTCAGAGGTCCCTGGTGACAGGCAGAGACCAGATTTGAATCCTTTATGCAGTCACAGCATTTAGCAATTGCATCATCAGAAAGACACTTTCATTTTTCAAAAGTGAACGTAGTCTACTTAAAGTGTAATCCTGTCCCAAATCATGCACATTTAGCATCTCTTCAACAATTGTCTGTATTGTCAAAGCTGGAAGGAGCTGCCCTTGCAATTTTAAGTAGAATAAACAGACATTCCTAAGAAAAGTCTCACTAAAATCTGGTGGCAATTCACTTCTTTCATTTGTTGTAGCACCATTTGAGCTCTGGGGAGTATCTTCACATGCACTGACAGTGGAAGGCTGAGTAACTTTTTCCCTGTAAATGTCACTTATTCTATCCACTGAACATGCTCTGTGTTTTCTGGATATATGGGCAGTAAATGACGATTTAACAGTGAATGTATTTTGACAACCTGTTACTGGACATGCCACAGGACACCCCTCATCTATATGCATTTTTAAGTGGGAAATAAGTTCTCTGACTGAGTGAAATTGGCACTTACACAGCGGAATAGCACAAGTAAAATCTGCAAAAACGGCCCCAGCAGTAACCGAGGCTGCAGGTGTGTTGTGAACTCATAGAAATAACCTTTAAAAGCGGCATAAGTACAGAATGTCTGCTTGCAGTCGGTGCTAACACATTTGAAAAAGGGATGGGGTTCGTTTCTATGGATTTTACAATGGAGCAAATAACCTCAATGTCTGTAATGTTTTGCTGCAAAAGTTGCAAGTAAGCATTTTTGGCAAGCCTCCAAATCCACTGCTTCACAACAGCATGAAAAGGGCGCACCTTACCTACATGCAGAATACATCCTCCACAGAGCAACTGCAACTGGCTGATTAACCGACTAACCGACTAACCTTAACCAGCGGATGGAGAGAGCTAATGCAGAGCAGCTTTTAAAAAAACGGTAAAAGCAAAAAGCTAATGCTAACTGCAAGAGTTCAGTGAAAACCCCTAACCCACTCACTTATTTGACGTTATTATTACGAATGAAAAACACAATTTATCTCAATAACAGAAGCTTTTCATTTAAAGTTTGAGGATTAATTGTTATATTACCTGGGAAACAGATGCGTTCACAGCTTGGTGTGGCGGCAGAGTAGCAGACGGAGCTCAGTCAGCAGCAAAGCCCGCTGTCCAATTAAAGAGTAGAAATAACCTCTGCTGGTTCGTGATTGGACGAACAATGTGCTCATCAATTTGAAATTCAACCTTTCACGAGCCGGTTAATCCACCGTTTCTGGTCAGGCTGTCATATAGAATGATTTCAAAACTTGGAATGTCGAGGCTCTTTTTTTCTTTTTTTCAATCTTTATTTAAATGACTAAGTATACAAATTCACTGAAAATGCAGACATTTGGCACACAACAGTAGAACACAGAAAGAATAAGTGTTAAAGAGCAATCTGCAGGTTTTTCTTTTACTGGATTACACTTCATGTAAAATTATCCTGTGAAACCTTAATGTATGATAGTAGATTAAAGTTAAATTAAGCAGCACCCTTAAAAATAGCTTTTTTCCCCCAACAATTTCATATTTCATATCACTACAGTAATCTGTAACATCTCCCAAAAAATATGATTTTTTTTAACATATTCTTACTATCAAATTGTTGTATTTGGTTCAGAGTTTGACATTATAAAATTCTCACACAGCTAGGGTGTAAATTTAACTGTATGGCAATGTTTTTTTATATTACAGTTTATCAGTGTTAAAACTACAGTAAATTACACACAGCTTCATTGTTTTTGTATTGCCAGTTTTTTTATGTCATGATTTTGTGTGAGTTTTGAGTTTAGTTTTAAAGACAGGGAGAGAGTCGGTGTTATGGATGTGAGGTGGTAAAGAGTTCCAGAGACGGGGAGCAGAGCGACTGAAAGCTCTTCTCCCCGTGGTGCTGAGGTGAGCAGGGGGCACAGTGAGGTGGAGAGAGGAGGAGGTTCTGAGGGGGCGAGATGGAGTGGCAATGTAGAGCAGGTCAGATAAATATGGAGGGGCAAGGTTGTGGATGGCTTTGAAAGTATATAGAAGGATTTTGAATTGGATTCTGAGTGTGACCGGGGAGCCAGTGAAGTTGCTGTAGGATGGGGGTGATGATACGTGCAGCAGAGTTTTGAACCAAATGAAGTTTATGGAGAGACTTGTTAGGGAGACCGAAGAGGAGTGAGTTGCAGTAATCCAGGCGGGAGGTGACGAGACTGTGAACAAGGATGGAGGTGGTGCTGGGAGAAAGGGAGGGACGGAGTCGGTTGATGTTGCGTAGGTGAAAATAGGCAGCCCGAGTGGTGTTATTGACGTGAGAATGAAATGATAAAGTGCTGTCAAGGATGACACCCAGACTCTTAACTTGAGGGGAGGAGGAGGAAACAAAGGAAGTGTCAATGGGTATGGGCAAACAGTCAGTTTTGGAAAGTGAAGATTTTGTGCCTACCAGAAGGATTTCTGTTTTTTCACTGTTTAATTTCAAGAAGTTGGAAGTGAACCAGGATTTAATTTCAGATAAGCAGGTGATGAGGGAAGAGAGTGGGAGTGTGGAGTTTGATTTACTGGAAAGGTAGAGCTGGGTGTCATCCGCGTAGCAGTGGTACTGGATATTGTGTTTACGGAAAATGGAGCCAAGGGGAAGGAGATAGGTGATAAAGAGAAGGGGCCCCAGGACAGAGCCCTGGGGCACACCTGTAGTGACTGGGGAGGGGTCAGACGTGAAGGACTTTAGCTGGATGTACTGCGTGCGGCCTGAGAGATAGGAGTGGAACCATTGAAGGGGGGTGTGGGTGATGCCGATAGAGGAAAGTCTATGGAGGAGAATGGGGTGTGAGATGGTATCAAAGGCTGCACTAAGGTCAAGGAGGATGAGGATAGAAAGTGAACCGGAATCAGCTGCAGTGAGAAGGTCATTGGTTATTTTTATAAGTGCAGTTTCGGTGCTGTGGGGGGTGCGGAATCCAGATTGGAACGGGTCATAGAGGGAGTTTTGTGTTAAGTGAGTGTGTAACTGTGTGGCAACTATTTTTTCAAGGATTTGGGATATGAAAGGCAAGTTGGAAAGTTGGGGGAGGTGAGTGTTTTAGTTAAAAATGCATTAAATCAGCTCAAAGTATGATTTTTTAAATAATTACTGTCTTGTTATGTATACCCTGGATTATGAAGACATCAGAAGTTGTTTGATATACATCACAAGTTGAATGAGTGTTGAATTCACAAAAATTATCTAGTTCTAGCTACATTAACAGCATCTCATAAGAAACTAGACTAAATAACTAGCCTAATCATTCAATTGACAAACATGAACAAAACAGATATCAGGTAAATTTTTAGGTGATATACCGTATTGGCTCGAATATAAGACGGTGTGTTTTGCATTGAAATAAGACTGAAAAAGTGGGGGTCGTCTTACATTCGGGGTCTAGACATTATACCCATTCATAACGCTAGACGGCAACAGATATCTTTAAAGCAGCGGTTCCCAAACTTTTTTATCCGTCACCCTCATCTATATCCCAACCTGGTTGACGATATATCAGCTCTACTTTATATAAACAACTCAACATCTCAGCAGCGTCCGTCGTTTTCTCCGCTGCTGTTTCTCAGCTCAGTGTAATGTCTCTACCTCTCTGCTTTACATGCTGGTGTATTCACCGCTCGCTGAGTCCTTGTTACTGATAAATAACAAACATCATCAACAGCTGCTTCATCTGCTGTATCCATGTTCACAAACCTCTTTTTTTCCTGCAACATGATCAATAACAGCGCGGAGTCTCTGCTTTAACCACATCTCCGCAAATCTGCGACTCCAGTGACTGGACTCGACTGCGTGTGTCGCCTGATGCAGGAATAACGATGCACCAAAAAAAAATAGTGTTAAACCAGCATGTCTAAACAGAGAGAAGTTGTATAACGGGATGTTGAATATTCATTTAATATGACAAATAAAACTTTATTTAGACTCTTTATTGTGTCGGAAAATCCCACATTGAAAAAACTTTAAAAACACTCCAGACCGCTATCACATTTTTTAGCTTGTGCACCCCCGAGTGGCCGCACGCGCACCACACTTTGGGAATCCCTGCTTTAAAGTGAATGCTGATCTTAACTCCCCAGACCAAAGCGAACCCCTGTCACAAAGAAGAAAAATAATTAATAGTAAGTAAGTAAGATAGAAAAGAAGAAGAAATAAGAGAAGAGATAACAGAAAATGGAGATCACAGAGTGTAATGTACGGAGATGGGAGCTCAAAAAGATCGCCTAAAAATGCTCACAGTCAGAGAAAAGCTTTCCTTGGTCCTCAGAGCGGAATTAAAATTTTGTGTTCAAAAAGTCTTTTTTCAAAGTTGAGTCTTGAAAAAGAGGGGGTCGTCTTATAATCAGGGTCGTCTTATATTCGGGCCAATATGGTACTTCAGTAGAGCTCCACTCTGCAAACATGAAGAAAACAACAGAAATCAATAATATCCATGACTGCAAATGTTAACCACAGAGCAGTGAAACATAAAAGGGATAGTTGTGTATTTTTGACATGAATGTGTACAGCATCATCAGAGTCGTACACTCACACTGACTTACCCCGACAGTGTCCTGTGAGCCCAGTTCTGGTCCGGTTCTGGTCAAAACTAAAGTAGTCCGGCAGGTTTCCCAGGACCCTGAAATTAAATGTCTTTCTTCTCAAAACAGCATGTGTTCAAAAGAGTGATTAATATGCATCACAAAACCAATATTCATGAAAAAGTCACACCTCGTAATCACTTGGACCTACTTTCTCTCCATTATTATCAGTGTATGCTGTCATCCTGCTGACTGCTGCACTAGTCAACACATCTTTTTTGTTCGGCAGTGTTCGCGTGTTGATATCAGCAATGCTAACGAGCTAGTTTGAGAGAAGTAGACCGACACGTTTACTTATGCACAAGTTATTGTCTTGCCTGCACACCTCGTAATCACTTGGCCCTACTTCCTCTCCCTTCATATCTCTGCGTGCTGCCGCATGACGATCAGAGCTGAGTCCGCCACAGGAAAGCCATAAAATCCATGAGGAAATTCAGGCTCATCTCTGTTGCTACAGCCTGGGTAGTCACAAGTGGCCCCATTTTTACACACATGTATATTATGACACTGTTGACAGGAATGCCATAGAGATTCATGTCAAAAATCGCAAACTATCCCTTTAAGTTTGTTTTTGCCACTGACTAGCCAGTGTACATATGTGTTGTGACTGACTGACCTGAGATGTTACTGACTCATGTTCATATTCATATTCACTTTATTTATATAGCCCAATTTTACAACACAGTTGTCTCAAAGTGCTTTACAAAATCCAGTCCAAAGTGACTCAGACATCCCCCGTCCTTAGACCCTCCTTCTCGGCAAGGAAAAACTCAAAAACCCAGTGGGAAAAAGGAGAAACCTCGAGGAGGACCACAGTGAAGGAGAGATCCACTCCCATGGACGGACAGGCTATAGATGAACCAGGACTGACAGACATCCATCTGAACAGACATCCATCATGTCAGACTTGAGCCATGACTGATTAATTTGAGTGACTATGAGGAGGATTTTACATTGAATCCAGGTTTGGCTTCCCAATATTAATGATTTGTGATTGTACTGTACTGTAATTTTTCAGTTTCTTTCCATGTTTTAAATTAGAAGCATGCAGATACCCTGTAAAATGTCAAGTTTAATAAAATAGTTCATTAATATCAATGTTTCATGAGAATTAAAAATAATAATGATAATTAGTTTCTTTCAAATTAGTTTCTTTCTTAAATAATAAATAATTATCTGTTAAAATATATATCATTTTGTTTGGATAAAATAAATCATTTCTATTTAGATGTATTTCTTAAATACTAAATATTCATTTGAGATAACACATACATTTCTGTTTAGATAAAACATGAAATTTAAATTAACTGACTTACTTCAAATTGAAAATATGATTTTGGCCAAGTCTTATAATATAGTTCTGATGGACATAGAAAATACAGTTTGAGAGTTTGAAGTTTTTTGTTTTTTTGTTTTTTTTTTCCATTGGCTCAACTTATACAACTGCTTACAACATACAATATAGATGTGAACTCTTACCCTAACTTTTTAGATTAGATGAATAAACAGTGTAGGACACTAACTTTTCCTAGATGTATGTATAGTCCATTATTGTCATTTATTAAAATTTTAACAGACAAGTTCTGAAGATTACTACCTTGAATGACCATATAGCAGTCAAATTGCATGCATTATACAAGGGGGGTTGTATTTCACTATGTTTTCTTGCTCTGTTGTTTGTGTTGTTTTTAATGCTTTGTAAAGCTAAAACCTCGCTATAGCTTCACTAAAAAACAAAGAAAAGAAACAAAGAACAAAGTATCTGCTGCCAGCAGCAGACAGGGTATTTCAAAAAATATTAATTCCTATAGTTTCCTGTGACTAGGTACATGTCTTTAGGGCAGGACTCTCATACAAATTTATTGAAGTATGTATTTTGAAGTATTTTACATGCAGCATAATTTTCATTTTTCTTTATTTTTTTGACCTATCCCATTCATGTATTTTTACATTTTTTGATTGATTATTGAAATTAAATGCAAGTAATATAGAACAGAAGGCAGTTACACATCCAAAAAAACACAAAGACTCATCCAAACACTGAACAGAAAACAGGATTTTAAAGGATAGTTTGGTATTTTGGCCATCTAGTCCCATTTTGCACTCCCTAGCATGTATCTGTAGCATTAGAGAAAATAATTCCATTGATCCCTCCAGGGTACCTGTGTAATTTGTCACAAGCGACATAAAATAAACTGGGTTATATTTCTGTTTTTGTGTCTTGCTGGACATGTTATTAACTCTGCAGTCTTATCTTACATGTGAGCTGTATCACACTGCAGCACACAAAGGGAATTGAATAAGGGATTTTACATATTTCTCATGCATGACCTATTAACCCTCTATTCATAGTGTTGCCATATGACAACTTTTTTTGTAAAAAGCACTGTTTTTACATTTATGTTTTTACAGTTAGGTGTAAAAAGGGGGCTTTTATTTTATAAGGACATGCAATTTATGAGGTCACATGACCAGGATATCCTGTTTACTCATGTACATTTGACATGTGAGCATCATTATCTGATAACAGAAGGTTGTCTTTTATTCAGAATTTAGGAAAATTGTTTACCAAATAAAAAAATTAACTCACTATATGGGCTTACATGCATTACATTGACTTACATACATGAAACTGTCCTGAGTCTATGTTTTCAATTATTTGTTTTATATTTCTTAAATATATCTATTATTTAGGCCAATTTAAATAATAAAAAGATTCAAACATGTTTACCATGTCATTTAACCCTCATGCAATAGAGGGTTAAAGGAGAAAGACATAGAAACTGTAGAGCTAATATGGACACTTGGACACAATGTTTTTCATTTATCACAAATCATATCAGTCAGTCAGTCATTTTCTATACCTACTTATTCCTCATTAGGGTCGCAGGGGTCTGCTGGAGCCAATCCCAGCGCGTTACGGCGAGAGGCAGGGATACACCCCAGATGGTCGCCAGCCAATCATGGGGCACACACACCATTCACTCACACACTCACACCTATGGGCAATTTAGAGTCACCAATTAACCTCAGCATGTTTTTGGACTGTGGGATGAAGCCGGAGTACCCGGTGAAAACCCACGCAGACACAGGGAGAACATGCAAACTCCACACAGAAAGGTCCCAGACCCAGGACCAAGGAGGTCTTGAACCTGCGACCTTCTTGCTGTGAGGCAACAGCGCTAACCCCTGCGACACTGTGTCGCCCACAAATCATATCGTCATTGCAATACTGAAGAATATTATCACGTCGCAAAATTTTCCTCATATTGTGTATCCCTAGTAAAAAATGCATTTCTGTATGTCAAGTTGAATGTGGATCCATTATCCATTGTCTGTGGGTGGAGATTCAATAAATAATGTATGTGTGTCTGTGTGTGTGTGCATATGTTGTGCCAGAGTGAAAGGGTCCTTCATAGGCCTGATGACCTGTGGACCTCACACTCTTGCAAATCTTTTATTCTTCTCTATTACTCTTAGCTGAAAAAATATGGAATAATACAAAAATGTTGCAATAACTTTTGTTTAACTATTTTAATGCTTAACTCAATGAAAAATCAATTGTTGATATGGTTGAAATATGAATGATAGTGTTAGTTATTTCATTAATTTATTTTATTATTTTATTTCCTAACATGTCATATATTAATAATATCCATTTATTTATTGAGATGATAGTTTTGATGTTTATTCTTCCTTTTGCCTTGCTCATGTTTATGTTTATGTATGAACGTAAAGTGGAGATTCTTACTTGAATTTGTAATTATGGTATTGTTCAATAAAGTTTGGAGAAAAAAGGGGAAAAGATATTCTTCTACTGCAGTTATTGACCTCCCGTTGACTACCATTCATGTACTTGTAAAAGCCTACTAAGGTATTAGATAGTGGATTCCTTATTTCTGCCGACTACCTAGGTGTGAAGTAGGCAGTTTCAGATGCAGCCGCAGAGGCTGTTCCTCAGCCGTCCCATTCAGTTCAAATTTGTGTTACACTTGAATGGAAACTCCACCACCGTCTCCTTTCTGGTGCCCCAAACTGTCTATACTGTATCTTATCTCTGATAAACTTGAATCATTTTATCCAACTCTCACACTCGGCTAGTTAGTAATGAATCTCAAACAAAAGTCTCATTTGTTTTTGTTTGTTAGCTTTTACAAACAATAGTCTCATGCAATAGATTTAATTTTACAGTTGGAAAGCTCCATTTTCACAGTTGAATAGAAATATTTCCTTCTCTCATACTCTGACTTGTACCAACACACACACACACACACACACACACACACACACACACACACATTGATATGATATACACAGTTAATTAAATCAAGCAGTTCATCACACAGATTTCATTGATGAGCAAAGATTTAATGACTTTTTTTCCTACATTGGTTCCACTGCGACACTCAGGGCTCATCATAGTCATTTATTAAACATTAACATGAATTGTTTTCTGTCAGATGTTTTACTGAAGTAATAAAGATGGCAGAGGACAAAAATAAAGAGAGAAAAGTGTAATTTATTACATGTCTATTGCAGCTGTCCGTCGTTAAACTTTTCACAATTTGGAAAGACACAAAGAAACTTTGAGTTAAAACCTAGAAAAGTGCATGATATAGGAGCTTTAAGCAGTGAATGTATTGTTGAGAGCGTATTGTTGAGAGCAGGTTTTCACAAACTTTTCTGACAGGATTTTAAGGATAATCGATATAAATTTATCAAACTAAAACATTAAAGCGTTGGAGATTAGGAAGAATGTATGTGTAGATGTTTTATAGCCTCAATCCCCAAGTATCTGAGAGTAGAAATGTTGTGTTTCTCCTTGGAACCATGGACAGCCACAGGACTCCATTACTTCTAACAGTATTGCAGCCAATGTTGTGTGTAGGAAATGGTTTTATTGGCAGGTACACATAGCACACATCTAACATATTTATCTGACACTTACACTGTTGTCTTGTGTGTGTGGTGGCAAATTTTCAAATGCTTCTTGTACAGCAAATTAATGTTGGATCATGTTGCACCGAAGAGACCGGGTTAATGTTTCCTTGGTCACTTAAATGCATTCTTCAACCTTTAACAAAGTGGAGGCAGACGCATAAAAAAGCTGTAGCCCTCCTGAGTGTGTTGTTTATGTATCATACGCATATGTAGATGCAGAGGAAGGTCAGTTGTGCCGTGAGCCGAATTTCCTGATTTAACATTGCCCGATAATTATTCATGAAGCCGAAGCCTAAAGTGGCCTTTTCTCTCTTTTTTTTCCCAGAGTTCTGTTTGGAGGGAAAAAAAAGCTCAATTCTTCCCCACATTTATTCTAGTTTCATCTTTTTTATTCCTCTGGTGCACTGACAACTAAATGCATTATTCATAGGGACACACAGGTTGCATAAGTAGTAAGTAGTCCCAAAAATGTATTTTCTCAAAAAAAAAAACAAAAAAAAAATTCTGAAGACAAATTCCAATATACCGCTCCTTTAACCCTCTATTGCATGAAATATTACATAGACATGGTAAAAAATGTTTTGGGTGTTTGAATTAGTTAAAATGGCCCAAATAATAGATATAAAAACATAAATAAGAAAAAGGTGTAAACATAGTCTCAGGATAGTTTCATGCTATTAGGAATCTATTAGGTTGTATACACTAGGGATTTTCCTTTTTTTTCCCAAATTGTCTTTTTTAGCATATTAGAACAAAAAGAAACTTATAACATTAAAATTGAATTACATTTTCAAAATAAATAAATCAAGTTTATAGTGAGTTCAAATTTATTTTCTGAAAATTTTAAAATTTACCAAAACTCAGAATAAAAGACAACCTTCTGTTGTGACAGAATGTCCACATGTCAAAATGTCCATGAGCAAACAGGATATTCTGGTCATGTGCCCTCTTAAATTCTATGTCCTCCAAAACCAAAAGCCCTCTTTTCACACCTAACTGTAAAAACATATTTTATATCACAGATTTTTAAAAAAATGAAGCTAAAGTAATTGTTGCCATATGGCAGCACAATGCAACAGAGGGTTAAATATCAAATATATCTGATTAATTACCTTTTTCCCATGACTGAAACCTCCCTGCATCCTAAATATATATGCAAACATCTGAATAAACATTCACACAAGCACGTTCAGAAAATCATTGACCCGCTTTCACAAGCACACAAATGCACACTTTGTTGGGCTCACAGTCACATGGAACAATGAAATGGTGCTTGTGTATCCTGTCAGGTCATGCTGCAGGCAGCATGAGCGTTTGACATTAGCTGCTCTCCTAATGCTAAGCAGCCGTTCATGTATGTATCGCTGCAGCCAGGCAAAGTGAAGGTTGATTTCTAACATAAGATGTGAGTGTTGTGTTAGGAGCAAGAAAATGTCTGCCCTGCAGGAACATGCTGCTCCCACCTGCACTAAAATATTCACACAGCATCATGGGAAATACAAGCAAAACAGTTTTTTTTTCCTTTCTCTTCGTTTTTGTCTGCTTCCTCCCCCTCCTCCACCTTCACTTCTGTCTTTCTTGTGTTTCTTTTGGCATGCAGATTATTCCCATCGCCTGAGGGCTTGTCTTCCTCCTGCGCTCTGGATGAAAAACATTACTTAACAAGCATTTCTCATTGCTGCGTGTTCTTGGATGCAGTGGAGTGAGAAGTAGGGAGTAAACTACTCGGTTTCGAGTGTTCAGTAACTTCTGGAGACCCAGGATGTCTGCTCAAGGATATTTCACCAGGAGTGGAAAGACGTGACTGATAAATATCAGAAAACTGAAAAATAGGGTGATATCAGGTAAAATGGGCCATTTTAGGTTTGGAGTCCCAGCTCCTCTGGAAATTAAAGCCAATGATACAAACGATTTCAAACTGTTTTCAAACATATTCTTTGGAAAAATTAGTTTAGTCTTGGTGGCCCAATTTACATTAACTCCCTAAGATAAAATGGGCCACATGGTTTAAGCACAGTATGTTGATTGCCATGTGAAATTAGTGAAACTCAAAGTAGTCACTACTTTTACTGTGTTTGTGTAACTTAGCTTGTTACATATGACTGGGTACTAGCTTTTGTGTAGTGCTAGCTTAGCTTGTATACATAGGTGTGTTAGCATGTGTGTACAACACATAACTGATCTGTTTGTTTGATGCATTCTAAAAGTTATGTAGTTCTAAGCAATTATGTTTTAATATTAAAACTGATGATGAATTAATTTTGTCATTTGACTGACCCATTTTACCTGATGCAAAACAAATTGGCACAGTGAATCTTTCAAGATTTATATGGCCTAAATAATTTTATCACATAATTCCAACACAGGGGCGACACAGTGGAAAAGGGGTTAGTGCTGTTGCCTCACAATTGGAGACTCTAAATTGTCCACAGGTGTGAGTGAAGGGTGCATGCTCCATGATAGACTGGCTCCAGCAGACCCCTGCTACCCTAATGAGTAATAAGTGGGTATAGAAGATGAATGATCGAATGAATGAATTCCAACACAAAATGATCAGAAACAGTCATTATTAATCATAAATATCCATGGAAAAGCCATATTTGGTATCGTGGTATTGTCCCAAGCGATTTACCAAAAGGTGGCCCAATTTACCTGATATCACCCTACAAATACAGATCAGACCCAGAGTCTGTGACAAAAATCAATACATCTGTTAGAAAATGAAATAATTCTCTAAATCTCTTATGTCCGCTCCTGCTTCAGTTTTGTTTGTGTGTGTGTGTGTGTGTGTGTGTGTGTGTGTGTGTGTGTGTGTGTGTATGTGTGTGTGTGTGTGTGTGTGTGTGTGTGTGTGTGTGTGTGTGTGTGTGTGTGTGTGTGTGTGTTGTAATAATACACTCATACTTGGTTTAATCCAAGTTCATTCATTGGTGGAGAAAGTGAAAATCCTCCATTATCCCGACTGCTGCAGACACTGAGGACATGTACTAGTTCAGTTAATACTACTGTCTGCAGTCTGGTTGGAGTACACTTTCCCCACATGTGCAGCAGGTCTGCTTTATTGTGACCAGTGGACCAACCCACACGGTCACAATAATATATTGAATATTCACACAGAGCCTACTTGTACCCCTTCTGATGAAGAAACACGGTGACCCTTCATGCGGATAGGGCTCCAACAGTTTTCAGGTATGAAAGTGTGATCATATGTGTGAACAAAATAATACATATATTTAATAAAATATAAGAAAAAGTAATCAGTAAAAAGTAAACAAGTCAACCACTAGGCAATGGGATTCCATTAGTTTGTATACAATAGGAAACAAATCTATTTTATCATATCGAAAAAAAAATTCAATGAAGTTAATTATATTTTATTCACTGAAAATGTACCCAAACCTTCATTTGGGAGACAATTATGCTTACATGTCAAATGTCCATGAGTAAACAGGATATCCTGGTCATGTGACCTCATAAATTGCTTGTCCTTGAAAAATAAAAGCTGCCTTTTTATGCCTAACTGTAAAACATAGATTTATATCAGAGCTTTATAGAAAAATTAAGGTAAATTGTTGCCATTTGGCAACACTATGCAATAGTGGGAAGAAAAGATGGGAAATTCTGGAAATATGCAATTCAATAGTCTTGTGCTTTGGGCTCTAAAGACATCCAGGGATATAGAAATCATCTGTGATGTGATGGAGGAATGGCCAATGCATGAAGGGGGCGCAGCCTTTGTCCCAGTAGGGTGTGTGCATGTGATGGAGAAGAGTACTTGCATCAAAGGAAACGTTTGAAATGATAAGTTTCCATTTTACTTTTATCAATACATAAAGTTTTTCACCTCATCTAAGATTAAAAAAAATCCTTTATTTCTGCATTTTTGTTCTATTTGGCCTGAAAATAGCATAAAAACTGGTAGTTGGAAAGTCACCTATAGAAAAAGTTTGATGCAACTCTTCTGCTGAAATAATACTTAACAGTTCCAGTGTTTCATACAGTGAAGAATATATATATATATATATATTGTCCTGTGGGATAAGGCTCCTGTGAGAAAGACAAAGGCAGAAACAAAATCAAAGGATGAGGATGCAGGTGGCGTCTGGCTGGTGTCTTCACTGAGAGAGAACAGGAAGTGTCCAGGATTTTTTCATCTGAACAAGGTCACAAAGTTTGTCTGTGAACTCTAAAAAAGGGTTTCAGCCGGCAATCACTCATCTTCCTGCTCACAAACACAAGCTTTTAGATGACTCATCTCTGCTAATAACTGCTGCACACAAAAAAACACACTTTCCCGCATGCATGCTACTTTAGACAACACACACACACACATGCTCTTAATACCTAGAAAATAAGTGAGACCCTGTGAACATGTGTGCAATTCCCAAGTAGAACTACAGGTTTAAAACAAGCTTAGCAGTATTTGGTCTTAAAGAACATGTTCAAAATGCGAGTGGCTGATGTAACCGCCTCTCATCGAGCCATAATCACAACGATGAGCCAAACAAGACAGGAGGTCTTGAGGATGGTTTTCCTTCCATTTTCCCCTGGTGCTTTAATGGATATGAATTTGCTGTGATTAGCCACACAGAATTGGCCTTGTTTCCTTTTAAACTAATGGCATCAGTGCAGGGCACAAGTTTGAACATCAACCTTACTCTGATTTGCTTGTTCATAAACCTTAACCTAACCTTAGGGTTGAAAATATAAATTTGATGAAATAGTAGCCTGTTTGCCAATAGAAATACTGGGAGAGACTTATGTTAGAAGAACTGGAGGGAAAACTAAATATCAGAATGAATTTACACTTTCTCTGAGAAGTTGAATGCGAATGTTATCTTAAATCTGTTTTAACAGAGCCACATTTTAGTCGTGTTTCTGTCCAATAAGTCCAATATTCACTCTGTTAGCTTCTGTTTCTGTTCTCCACCGACTCCTGGGGGAAATATGTAGGTCTTTAAGCTGCTGAATGCTCCCTTATGTTCAGCAAACTGTCTTTTTGCTGTCTGGTGCCGAGCAGGTAGCATGTATAGTGGCTTTTTTACAGCTGCTTGCTGCAGCCCAAAACAAACGCTATGAGAGAACTGAGCTTGAACCACAACAGTAAAGTTGCAGCCAGACAGATAAACAACGAGCTGGAACTCAATATAAAGGTCCGTAAAGCTGAGGGCAGCTGATAATTCTCTGTAGGTTCATCACCGAGAGCTCACCACACATTACACACTGACAGTGAATACAGCCGAGGTAAAGGAATATTGATCAGAGTCACTTTAAGTCTTTGTTGAATGTAAATTGTATGGTTTTCACTCAATTAAGAGCATAAATACAAGAGTAGCCACTGCACAGCCTGAAGGTCTTTATATTTAAAGGTCTTATGAAATGAAAAATACATTATCCCAATTGTCTGTTAGTTATTCATGTATGTCAAAAAAGGTATATTTTTTTAAAGGTTGCAAATGTTTGAGGACTCATCCTATAGACTGTATTGCTATAGACTAAATACAAGTGTTGTGTTGTTATGATGTCATGTTAAATGATCATGGTCATGGTCAAAGTTCCATAATTTGAGATACATTATTTCTGATGGATGCCATCAAGACAGATATTATGCATAGTTTTTTTATGTGCATATTTGTTTTTTAATAGATTTATCATCCTTAAGATAGTTTAGTTAGATTTGTCATACCAGGCTACTTACCATGTACATTTCTGGTTCAGTCTAGATTTGAAGTATTGTCTCACCACCATAGAAACCATAAACTTATCTTGTAGTCATTGGCTCTAATTTCCAAAGGAGCTAGGACCCCCAAACCTTAAATGGCCCATTTTACCTGATATCACGTTAGATAAAAATGCTGCCTGCCAGCGTTTCAACCAGCTTTGTACCTTGCTAACCTGCTGACATCTACGTGTCAATCATGCTCACAAATGGCCAATGATTCTGTAGTATTTGATTCTGGAATGGTTGCTAAAGTGTTTCCTTGTGCTCCAACATGTATGGATAGATTTGAGAAGTTGACATTTGAAGTAAAGAAGGAGAAAACAAATGAAATCCTGCCACCATAGTTAGTTTACCTAGTCTCCAGAGGCAAAGAAGCTTCCTGGACTAATCACAACAGAGAAAGCTACTTAAAGAGACAGGAGCTAAAACAGCCTGTTTCAGAGTGAAGCTGAATTGACTACATGAAGAGCCAATATAAGAAATATTATACTATATAGATAGTAGAGCCCCAGAATATAAATATAGAGTTGGAAATGTGGCCATTTCAGACTAAACTAATCCTCACAATAAAACAGGATCTCTTACATCATTGAAACTAAGTTCTATTCCAGCAGCATCAGTCTTTATTGGACTCTGTTGTCATTCACGGCGTGTAAAACACAAACATGAGAACAAGAGTCAAATTGAATTTTCACAGTAATCAGGGAGATGATTTGGTTTACCACTTTCCGCAGGCCAGCACAAAGTGGTTATAATGCAGACAATCAAATCTGTTTTGGACAGGCTGGATCTCAGGCTGAATCTCTGCTTTTTTCAGGCTGAATGACGCTGACTTCATTTATCGTCTCTGATGACTCCTCACGGATTAACAGGCAGCCGATCTGCTGGCCATCAAAACTCATTCCATACACTGCTCCGAGTCTCTGTTTTCTGTAACCGTTTCGATTTTTACAAAAAACGACTGACACAAAGCATCTGCTGAGCCACATGTAGGAAAACGATCAAGGTGTTTACTAGTATGGGTGCCCCTAGGGGACATTAAGAGTCCAGAGAGAGCTCACATTTTAAGCAAATATATATATATTTATATATAGTTATATCCTTCACATTATATACTGTACATAAATTTCTTCTCATAGATAAATTATTTATATTTGTGAAATAACAAAACTAAATCCTGAAAACTAAATTCAACATTTTACATACAAACTCAGCAGCAAACATCTTGATAAGTTATGTTGATACAAAACAACAAAAACTAATATCAAAAATGAAGTACATCATCATATCAATCTTTTCAAAAGCCATTGATTGCTTTTACTTCCATATTGACACATATTGATTGATATTCTTATACAATAGTGTGATGTGTGGATAAAAGAAGGCATTTCAGCTTCAATGGATGAAATTATAGTCCAAACAACAAACTAATCAAGAAAATAATTGACAGCCAGTTCAACAGTGTGGCTCACTGATGCATTTTTAATAGCCTTTGAACAATGGAGGTCTACAGCATAGAGGAAGAAGATATAACAGGCTCTGAATACAAACACAATCCTTGTTGGTAGACAAGAAAAAACAATGCTTTTACAATCTTCATGAAAAATGTAATGTGATGTGATGATATATACATATATATACATATATATATATATATATATATATATATATATATATATATATATATATATCAGTGGCGATTTCTTTAAGACTGCAAGGGAAGCTGAACTTCCCCTGCGCTGTCAAAAAATAAATGGCCAAATTTGTGCAGCTGTATTAACATTTTATTGACTATAAATCTGTTAGAACATGTTCTTCAGAATCAGCTACTTATCATAAATAAATAAATGACATGTCCGTACATTCCCATACGGCTTCCTGGTCTCTGGTCAATGCATTTCCCCATAGACGCTGAGCGTCTCTGAGAGTGAATGGGGCTTTTTTTTTCATCGCCTCGAAACTCTGCGCCCATTGGATAAATGCTGAAAATTAGAGCCCGCCCGGACGCTGAGCGTCTCTGGGAGTCAATGGAGTGTGGGCGGGGCCTGGACGCTGAGCGTCCGCATGGTGATTGGAGGAAAATCAGAATGTAGTGGTGATGCATGGTGATTGGAGGAAAAGCAGAATGTAGTTTGACTGACAGGTTTCAAAACTATATAACGCAGACACCACCCCAGGTTCCAAAGTCATTTCAGGGAGATGTTTATCGATCGCGTCTATCGAATCAAAGCGATTCACGTATAATGCACGAGTTACTGTTTTGCCTGCACCCTCTCACTCGCATTGCATATTTATAAAAAAAAAACACTCGCATAGTATAAAATCCGGGATGTTTTACCTGACTCGCGGGCATCACGGAGCCACTCTCAATAACTTCCGGGAGACTTGTCTGCATGACGTCACCTCAGCTGCATGGTTTCAGTCCCATCGCAGATTTTCCATGTGAAGTCAAATGACAAACAGAGACTATTTGTTGGCCTTTCCAGAGTGAAATAATTCACTCTTACACTGTAAATAAATCACACTCACATATTTCATTGTTCTATAAATATTAAAGTTTCCTTGTTCTTATTGTTATTGTTCTAGTTTTAATTACCTTTTGTTCGATAGTGTAATCATACTCGGCTAGGTCTGAGTGACCAGCTAGCATCATGATTGCTAACAATGCTAACATTGGGCGAAGTCTTCCAGAAGTTCTGGTAAACATCTTGATAAACGACAAACATCTCCCTGAAATGACTTTTTGGAACTTAGGATGTCTGTAAATAACACGTTTATGATGTACAGCAAATATGAGCTTCCCCTGTTTGAAGGATCACAAATTGCCACTGATATATATATATATATATATATATATATATATATATATATATATATATATATATATATATATATATATATATATATATATATATATATATATATACAAGCCATTGCCTGATGCCATCCTGGGTAATATTTTACTGTCTCTCTGGATTATTAATCCTGTGTAAGCGTGCACTTCAAACAAAAAAAGAGAGGAAGGATGTCACAGTGGAAAGGACAACCCTAACGACTCCAGACAAAGATGACTTTGTGTGTGTGTGTATGTGTGCATGTGTGTGTGTGTGTGCGTGCATGTGTGTGTGTGAGATGCACCAAAAAACAAAGATGGCAGCAGTAAAAATCATCAGCAGCAGCTCTTAAATCAGTCAATCTGTTTTAGAGCCAGCCCGACTTTTACGGGCAGTGAAGATTGCCTTAATGATTGACTGCAGCCACACACACACACACACACACACACACACCACTAATTAACACAACTTCACAACACAGAAATTGGTGTCATTTTTCAAGCAAATGTTGGTACTTTGGAATCTGAAAAATGATGATTCAGCTGTTTTATAAAGTCACTCTCCACTCAAAAATATGTTTTTCAGAGATTCAGAGTCCAGGTTTGCCAAGGCCATGCCCACTCCTCATTGACCCTTAGAGATGCTCAGCGTCTGATGGGTGGGACCAAACCCTGCATTTAGCCAATTAGCAGCTAGTTTCACTCCAGTCAAACAACCCACTCTCTGCTTCCCCATTTAAGTCTACTGATGCTGAGCTTTAATGCTGATTAATGCACTGTTAAAAAACATAAGACACAAACAAAAGAGCAATATGTAGAAAATACACCCTAAATACCAACAGCAACTTAAAATAAAATAAATAATAAAAAAATAAATAAAAGTAAACACCTCTGTTATTGCTACATGGTTATTGTAAAGTGCACATGGTATGAGGTAGGTGAGTAGATTATTGCACATTTTGTAGACATCATCATCTACTATAGTTGTGATTATTGTGTGATTATGTAGTATTTCACAGGTTTCATGTTCACTCTCCTCCCCTCCAGTGAGAAGATGAGCAGTTTGATGGCACAAGGGATGAAGGAGTTTTTTAGTCTGTTTGTCCTTATTTTTGGGAGCAGCAGCCTGGTCCTGACCATCTTCTCTGGCTGCTGATGACAGTGGTCAAAGGGGGCCTGCTGTTGTCCAGGATGCCAAGCAGTTTGTTAAGGGTTCTCCTCTCTTCCACTGATGCTAGAGGCTCCAGTGTTCTGCCTATCACTGAGCTGGCCTGACCGATCAGCTTCTCCAGCCTTCACTTGTAGTCTTAGAGCAATCAACACTGCCTTCTCTCTCTTGTAGTATTTTTTATATCAGTAGACCAGATCAGTTTCCAGATCCTGATGTTTCCTTGTTAGGACATGCTGTGTTTGAACTCAGGCCATCCTCAGCAGGTTTTGGTGTGTGTGTGTGTGTTTGTGTGTGTGTGTGTGTGTGTGTGTGTGTGTGTGTGTGTGTGTGTGTGTGTGTGTGTGTGTGTGTGTGTGTGTGTGTGTGATAGCCTCTGCATTCTTAATGAGATACTAACTGGAACCATGCCCTCACTGATTTGTCACCTCCTGCTAATTAACAAATTAGAGGTCAATAAACACTCTGTCCTCTCTGTTAGTGTCTAAAGTAGGGCCAGAGCTCTGCTCTGAGCTGCTCCAGATGTTTGGTTTAAGCAGATGGTCATCAGGCACCCACGGTGGGATATATTTAAACTTTGAGTAGCACTCAATTTTCTGTAATATTTTGTGCAGCATCCTAGAATATTTTCTTTTTTCTTCTTTCTATATCGTTATAGACTTTCCTTAACTTCAGCATGAACATGAACACAGAAGTTTTAAACGAAGAGCATCACTTGAGAGGTGTGATCCACTGAAGAAGAGGTTAAAATACTGCTGCCAGATAAATATTGGAAACTTCAGACTGCTTCAGAACTTCAGAATTCTAATAACTGCTCATTCAACTATTAATATTCCATCAGTCAGCTGTCATAATAAAACTATCATTGTGCATATTTCCTAAGTGGGATCCGCCCCAAAGTTTAATGGATTCATCCTTGGCCAATTCTGCACCCTACCACTTTTAAGGTAATGAATGTAGACAATAAAAAATATTAATGAACATGAGGAAATAGGTTAAAAAAGTGACTAAAAAAAATCCTAAACCAACATGTGTAAACCACAATGGAATTCTGTCTCCATGTTTTGGAGGGTGCAACTATTTGACTGAGAAGCAGCATACATAGTCAATTGGTAATTGTGCAAACTGTTGACATTTGTACTTACCCATTTGCAAAGATGTGCTAAGGCAATTTGTAAATTTGTTGGAAATAATGAGAAATTTCAATCTGCTGTGAACAAGTGCCCTGTGGTTTTCAAGGGTTGCAGATTGTTGTTTTGAGACTGATGATTGTGAAATGGGCCAAAGCAATTGTGAAAAAAACTGCTTCAGGAAGCAACATATTTGTTAAATTCACACAGACACATGCAGACGTGGGGAAACGCTGCAGCAACAAATCCCTGCTTCCACCACGTCTCTGTGTCATCGGTCTGTGATGTTCATCTGTTGTTCTACTGTCTTATAGGATTTTTACAGTGTGTGATGTATTCGAGCCACACTGACACAGTGCAAGTATATTTCCATTGGGGAGATAAAAAATAGAGCTTTACCTTAATGTGTTGAAGGTGTGTGCTGCCGAAATATAGTCAGCAGCTGTTCATCTATAGTGGATGTGTAGATAGATAGATAGATAGATAGATAGATAGATAGATAGATAGATAGATAGATAGATAGATAGATAGATAGATAGATAGATAGATAGATAGATAGATAGATAGATAGATAGATAGATAGATAGATAGATAGATAGATAGATAGATAGAGCGAGCAGGGGTGCAGCCATGGCGGTTCAGCAGCCTCACGATTGGGTTGCTGCTATTTGCGGATGATCTGGTGCTGTTGCCTTCATCAGTGGAATGGTTCACAGCCGAGTGTGAAACGGCTGGGATGAGAACCATCACCTCCAAATCTGAAGCCATGGTTCTCGACCAGAAAAGGGTGGAGTGCTGACTCCTGGTCGGGGATGAGATCCTGCCTCAAGTGGAGGAGTTCAAGTCATGGGGTCTTGTTCATGAGTGAGGGGAGGATGGAGCAGGAGATTGGCAGGCGGTTCAGTGCAGCGTCTGCAGTGATGCAGGCCCTGCATCGGTCCATCATGGTGTAGAATGAGCTGAAGATTTTCCTATCAATCTACATTGGCTGGACTCTCCCTTAGAGATAGGGTGAGAACCTCAGTCACCTGGGAGGAGCTCACAGTAGAACCACTGCTCCTTCACATCAAGAGGAGCCAGTTGAGGTGGCTCGGGCATTTAGTGAGGAGCCTCCTGGACACCTCGCTGGCAGTGTTGGGCACGTTACTTTAAAAAAGTAATTAGCCATAGTTACTAGTTACTCTCCAAAAAGTAACTGCGTTAGTAACTTAATTACTCTATTGTAAAAGTAACTCGTTACTAGTAAAAGTAACTATTTGCAAAAAAGACTCCACTTCCACTAGTTTAGTGGAAGCATGTATTTTATCGAGATGCTTCTTTAAATTGGCGTTGCTTAGAACAGATGTGGACAAACGCTTTCCCCCAGCACACAATTTGCACTTCATATACATTTTTATCTTTCATCTCAATATAGGTGAAGTAGTGCTTGTATCGCCAATTTGTGAACTCTATCTTATTTTCCGATCGCTCGGGACTTGCCACCTCGTCTCTACCCTGTGTGTGTGTGTGTGTGTGTGTGTGTGTGTGTGTGTGTGGGGGGGGGGGGGGGGGGGGGGGGTACCAATACTTAAGGATTCATCAGTGATGTCTGCTTAAACAGCGCCAAATCTTTATTACTTTCTGGTTGTGCAACGCAAAAAGTGACATCACTGTCGCATGCTTAGTAAAAAATGATTGTAGCCGTGTCATGTTTGCGGTAGCCCCAGGGGTGAAAATGAGCTGGAACTGTCCGGAACTACATTCCGTTAAAAGATTCACGACCAGAACGGCGTTCCCTTAAAAAAAAAGAAGAAGCTCCCTGTCAAACTCCCATGTTAAATAAAGAAAACAATGAACTAAAGTCACATTAGTTACATTAGTTATATCCGAGTGCTGGAACAATTCCAGTGTGCTCGTTTCAGTGTAATGTACACTGTTTTTCAGTGTCTGTCTGTGCCGTTTGGCGACAAGTCTGAGGGCGTCTCTGGTTGCTATGCAACGCGAGGCGAGCCGAGCTGAACAAATGCGTTTCTGGTTGGTCGATGGACACGTGGTCACGATATCAGCATCGCTAAGTCAGATTGGTTCAAACCACACGTGTTTGCTCTCACTGAGCAAAATTATGTTGGCACAATGCTGCGCAAAATATACGACATTTTAATAGAAAATGTGAAAGAGCTCAGCCAGGAGCTGAAGAAACAACAAGAAAAAAGTTAAAAAATGACATTCACGACCACAGAAGAATCAGAGGATGATGAGAAGCAGGTGAAGGGGCAGGCAGAGTCTGAGGAGTCTGATGTATCACTCACTGTCAACTGATATTTTGCTTAATAAATCTTTGAGAGATATTGATAATCTGTTTTTTTTCATATATGCATGCCTGAATAAGTGACATGCATCCGATACTGTGCTAAAAATTGCCCGAGACCAATTAAAAAGTGAAAAAAAAAAGTTCTGTTGTTCCGGCAAGAGTTTTGAACCACTTTCACCCCTGGGTAGCCCCAGCCTGTAGTAGCAGCACATACACACACACACCCTGATACAATCAGCGGAAACAGAAAGCTTGAGGACGCTGTTGTAACGATGGAAACTAATTAATTTGATTACCCGTTACTGAAAAAAAGTATTATTTTCAACGCCGTTACTCCCAACATTGCTCCCTGGTGAGGTGTTTTGGGCACGTCCCTCCAGGCAGCGGCCCTGGGGAAGACCCAGGACACACTGGAGAGAGCACGTCTCTTGGCTGGCCTGGGAACGACTTGGGAAAGAGGAGAAGAGTTGGACGTGACAGGACATAAAAAGTTCAACCTTTGTCTTGTCAGATCGCGGAGTATTTTTCCCAAAGGTCTTAGGGGTCCTCACAATGTTTTCTGGCAAAATTGAGACAATTGTTAATTTAGTTTTTTCTCAGCAGTGGTTTTCATCTTGAAAGCATGCAGCCATTTCTCCCCAATCTCTTTCTTATAGTGGAGTCATGAACACTGACCTTAACTAAGCCAAGTGAGGCTGCAGTTCTTTGGATGTTGTTGTGAGGTCTTCTGTGATTCTTGGATGAGTTGTCACTGTGTTCTTTGAGTAATTTTGGTTGGCCGGATACTCCTGGGAAGGTTCACCACTGTTCCATGTTTTTGACATTTATGGATAATGACTCCCGCTGTAGAATAGGCTTTATAACCTTTTCCAAAGATGATAGAACTCAAATACTTTCTTATACTTTCTATTCATGTGATTTCTTGATTAAGAACAGGTCTAGTAGTAATCAGGCCTGGGTCTGGCTCGAGAAATTGAACTCTTTTTTCTCCCTAAATAATAAAAACCTTCATTTAAAAACAAAATTTTGCATTCACTTGTGTTGTCTTTGACTAATATTGCAATGTTTTGTGTGTGTGACAAAGTGTGACAAACTGTGGAAAAAAAAGAAATCAGGAAGTTTTGTTTTTTTTTCACTGTATTTTACAACAGAAAGTTTGAATTTCATGTTGTACTTTTTATTCGCTATTTTTTCGCAGCACCGGAGTCACAGCAAATGACAATTAAGCAATATTATCTGAGAGAAACATCATTTAAACACAATAGTGATGTGATCAGGACTGAGGAGCTTGCAAATAAAAAAGAAAATGGGTGAAGAAAAAAAACGTGCAGCGTCAGTGGTCAGATCTTTCTGCTGTCTAATTTATTTTTTATTATATCAGCATTTATTTGGAACCAACAGTTAATTATCAATATATGCACATGCACCCTGCATTTAAAGGGGATTCTGCAATTAATTGGAACTCGGATGTTATTTGGTCATTTACAGTAGCTACTGTCAACTAAATAAATAGATTTGACAACAATTAAAGTTCAAGTAAAACTGCAGTCACCCAGTCCTCAGACAATTAAAAGTGTATTTGCAGCTAAAATACAAGCATTAACACTACACACCAGCAGACAAACAAATACCAGATTAGAATAATTTATTATAACTGTCATAATAATTTGCCTTAAAAATGTCATTTTCTGCACACACACACACACACACACATCTATGTTTTATATTCTGGGAATGTAGTGGAATGTCTTTTCATGATTCAGTTTGTTACCACACAGACATTGACATTATTTACTCTGCAAGATGCATTTGGAAAGATGTTTGACTGCAGTGTTTGCCACTGTAGACACAAGATGACATTTCAGTGCTGCAAGTGTCAGATAAACAGATTTGATGTGTGCTGGAATACCCTTCGTCATTGAATTGTATGAGCAGAGCCGCATTAAATCGTGATTCTTTCTCACTTGAGGAAGAAAGCATGAAATCAGAGCGAGTACTCAGCGAGATGTTTATGCCTATTCACAGTGTCTGTAAACCCTTTCGAGTCATATAAAACCACAGCGTGACGATATGTCCACACAGAAAATCTTCCCTAACTGCGGTTTATTATTCACAGGAAGATTCTAGATTGTTTCTGTGGCTGTGAATTGTGTCGCTGAAAAAACAGAAGATCAGATCAGAGAGTTTACTGGATGAGAGAAAGAGAATGAGACGCCCCAGGGCAGCTGAAACCTGGGCTTTGTCTAGCAGGGAGTATTTCCCCTTGCTGTAATTGTTCCTCCTGTTCATACTAAATTAAAAGATCCTTCATATGTGCTTTCAGGGTAAGTGATTTAGGACTAAACCCACACTGCATCCACACAGTCATTTAAAAGTCAATGTGAAGCTTATATAAGGATTCAGCAGTGTGTTAGTCATATCAAATGGATATCTGCCATGTTTCAAGTTAAAGGTTAAAGGCCTACTGATTGTCACACATCTAAGTCTGTGAAATCTGTTCTGCCTGAGGGCTCATACGGTGATCCATACCCCAAAAAAGGCCAATCCTTTGATGGTGAGAGCCAAGCAGGGAGGCAAAGGGCTCCATTTCTAGAGTCTTTGGTAAGACACTACCAGGGTTTGATCCCACAAAAACGAAGGACTTTGGCTCTAAAAACACCGTTGAAAGACTTCCACTTGATTGGATGCATTTAGATGCTGGAGCTTCATATTAGCTTACGATCAGAGCAGAAAATACTGGGTGTTACACTTCCACAAACATCCAAATGAATGTATCTCTCAAATACAACATTATTAGCACAAAATATTTGCACATGTTTTGTGCATTCTATCAGTAAGAGTCAACCATGGTTGACACTTATTTAACCCTCTATTGTATAGTGCTGCCATATGGCAACAATTATTTTTTCTTAATTTTTCTAAAAAGCTGTCATATAAAATCTATGTTTTTATGGTTAGGCATGAAAAGTGGGCTTTTTTAAAGTACATATGATTTATGAGGTCACATGACCAGGATATCCTGTTTGCCAGTCCATTTTGTTCATGGATATGGAAAGTTTTCTCCAAATAAAAAATGGAACTCACTATTTTGGGGAATGTTTTGATGTTATAAGTATTGCTTTGTTTTTTCTAATCTTTTTTTTTTGCTAAAATAGATTTGCTGCCATATGGCAACAATAAACAAATATGGAAAATTCCTAATGTATACAACCTAATGGAGTCCAATTGACTTACATAGCATGAAACTATTTGAGACTATGTTAACAACTTTTTCTTATATTTCTTTTTATTTAGACCATTAGTAGAGTAATAAAAACATCCAAAACATTTTTGACCATATCCAAGTAATATTTCATGAAATATAGAGCTAATAACAGTTTTTTGGAGTGCCAGCTGCTCTGTGGGTGACACAGACACACTCTGGCACACCCATAGCAACAGCATTGCTTCAGATCAACTTTTAAATAAGTGTTTGCACAGAATGAGGCTTGGGTTTTGTCCTCCATCACTTACATTGTAAGAGCATTATGAAGGAACTATAATGGTCAGTATGAACTAGAGATGGGGACTTGATTCTGCAACTTGGACTTGAGTCGCTCACAAGTGACAGTGACATTAGGGCATGTCTGTGAGCTGAATGTCATTCCCTGACTGCAGCATCTCATCTGCTCTGTGTGTCAGCTCAGCAGTGTGTCAGGGGCCGAGCCCCGCCCTCCACACACACACACACACACACAAGGTGGAGACAAATTGTTACAGACAAGTTATAACAGGAGCTGTCTGCTTGTAGCCTGTTTATCTAAATTAGGTTGTCACATGTCTTAAAATAAGACAAATTCCTGTAAACCGGTGAACTGCTGGCTGAGACAGCTCCTCCTCTGTCTCCCAGCAGCAGATGAAGAACAGGAGGACAGAAAAACTGACCTGACCTCTCTATTATGTCTGAATATCTCATCTTATTGCATAAATATTACTTGTTTTGAATGGTTTTATTACATAAAATAGACACAATAATGAATATATTGTGGCAACAAATACATTTCAAAATATTAGAAAAGATAAATTAACAGAAAAAGTTGTACACATAGTCTCAGGATAGTTTCATACTATGTATATAAGTCAGTGACAAAAAAAATAATTAAATAAAATACAGTTTTAAGAAGAGGGGTGACACGGTGGAGCAGGGGTTGGCGCTGTTGCCTCACAGCAAGAAGGTTGCAGGTTCAAGACCTCCTGGGTCTGGGACCTTTCTGTGTGGAGTTTGCATGTTCTCCCTGTGTCGTTTTTTTTTCAGGTACTCTAGCTTCCTCCCACAGTCCAAACACATGCTGAGGTTAATTGGAGACTAAATTACCTGTGGTGTGTGTGCCCCACAATTGGCTGGTGACCATCTGGGGTGTATCCCTGCCTCTCGCCATAATGCGCTGGGATTGGCTCCAGCAGACCATGTGACCCTAATGAAGAATAAGCAAGTATACAGTAGAACTGACTGACTGACTGTTTTAAGAAGCATTCATCAGGTCTCTCAAAATGAAATGTACATTGTGTGTTAATGTTGGTTTCTTGTTATATATAAAGTCCATTTTTTGACATGAAAAGACAAATGGTGTATGTCAGTCAGTCATTTTCTATACCTGCTTATTCCTCATTAGGGTCGCAGGGGTCTGCTGGAGCCAATCCCAGCACATTATGGCGAGAGGCAGGGATACACCCTAGATGGTCGCCAGCCAATTGTGGGGCACAAATGGTGTATGTATATATATATATATATACGAAAAGTGGACTCCGTGAAGAAAGCAACACAACTGTCGCTCAAAGAGTGTGTAGACAAAAAGCAGAAATACAACAAGGAACACCCAAGATCGAAAGCGATCAGTCAGAAAATAATGGAATGCATCGCACTGGATAATCAGCTGTTTTTCATTGTGCAAGATGCGGGATTCAGCAAACTCTTGGAGTTCCTCGAGCCACGCTTTGCCATGCCCAATCGCAAGTATTTCTCGGATGTTTGCCTCCCCGAATTATACAGTGCTGTTTATGCACATGTCGAGAAGCTAATCTCTGATGCTGTAGCCATTAGTTTCACTACAGATATCTGGTCTTCAAGCGTTAGCTAGGTTAGCATGCTGAGC
Organism: Lepturacanthus savala; assembly: GCA_030544235.1. NCBI lineage: Eukaryota > Metazoa > Chordata > Actinopteri > Scombriformes > Trichiuridae > Lepturacanthus > Lepturacanthus savala. Next base: position 2,959,188 of record CM060471.1, read on the forward strand.
TTGACTGTTCAATGGTTAGACCCGGAGTTTAAGTTTGTCAAAGCTGTGCTTCATTCTCAAGAGTGTTGTGGGCCTCACACTGCACAAGCGATCACCTGCCTTTGAAAAGATGTTTGAGATGTGGAAAATATCCAAGGTGTGGTATCCATGCTGGGGGTGCGCACTTCTCCTTTTGAACAGTAAACTTGAACTTGGCCGTTTCTCTCCCTCCAGACCAAAGGGGGAGCTGTCTAGTACTACAATACCTGTGCTAGACAGGGCCGGGAAGTTCAAATATGGGCCCAAAGTTGGCATTCGCGCTCTGGCTGCTGACTTTGGTGGTTTGGTTGTGTTGGTTGTCTTGCTATGTGGAGGCCCCGCACGGGCCGACGCAAGCTCTTTTCTTTTTTTTATTCTTCTTTATGTTCCCCTAGAATTTATATATTAAATAAAACTGGTTAACCTGAACAAAATGGTGTGGTCTCCCTTTATGTTGTGCCTACTTTGAGCCGAGTGGTCATAACAAAGGAGAAAGCACACGTAATAGTATGAGACAATGCACGCAACATGGGTACCCAGAGGAAAGGAAAATTCAAAGAGATCTCAAAAATGTTTCATTTACTTCTCCTAGACATTTGAGATCTGTGTGAAACCAAACTGAGACTAAGGCTTATTTCTCCTGTGTCTCATCTTTTTCTCCTGAGCAATGAGATGCACTAAATCTCAATTTAGTCTCCTCTTAAGTTTCAGAAGAGGTCTCAAAAAGCTCTAATTTACTTCTCAGTTTCTCAACTTTTGTGTCTCTGTGATTTCATTCAGAGAAATCAGAGAGCTCTCTCTATAAACTCAGTCTCTTCTCAACCGAGCTTCAGTTTATGCATCTCATACTAAGCTCAGACAGAACAAATGAAGAGCTCTCCACAAGTGCTCATTGATTTCTCAGATTAAGATCAAATTGACTTTATTGTAATCCACTTTTTTTAAATTATGCATTATTGTACGCAGAATGAATTGATTGAAAATTTAGGCTGCAAAGACCTTCTGCTTTTATAATAATTATATTTTCTATTCTCCTGCATGTAATTCAGGTTTTTATCATGAACCACAAAGTAAAATAAAAAAACAAAAACAAATGTATTGGTCATTTAAGAGCAATAAAGTTACTATATCAACAACATCCAATATATACGTCCAGCATATACAGTAGCACTTTCTATCACTTAAAAATACTACTACCACTACCATTGCCTCCAATAGTGAACACATTTGTGAATATAGTTAGGTGAATAGCTATCAAAACAATAAATAGAAAGTCACATTTTGACATTTACATTGTGGAAATTTTATTTTACAAAACACCAACAAAAACCAGTATAACAATGTTTCACTGGACATCTCAAAATCAATAATCTAACAATATTAATACATGTACATGAATATTGCAGGTATAATAATCTTTCAGGATCATAAAACTATATTAGTATCTAACAATGTTGCCTTTAAGATCAAGAAATACATTTCAACTACATCAAAGTTTAACTGCCAAAAACTCAGACCATTAGTGGTGCCAGTGTGGTCTATTCAGATGTCTGTATCTTCTCATGTTAAGCCCAAAAGTGACCATATGTGTGACAATAGATTAAATTAATAAAACTGTTGAGATCACTGACATTTTTTGTGGCATCACAATACTATCAGTCCATCAACTTGAGACTTTACATTTTCATTTTCTACTAGTTGGAACAATAATGGGCTCTTCTGTTTACAATAAGCTCATGTCTTTGACTTCATAACATATTTAGTCCCTTTCAAGTTTATTTGGGAAATGTGCAGCAAACACAATACCAGGCATTGAGGACAAATGAATGAACGAATGAATGAATGAACATCAACTTTCCCAAAATACTTTCAAGTCCAACTACTGTCCTTTTTACAGGAACTTCCATGAAGCTCACAATATGGAAACATGTTCCACCTGTCAAAGTATCCCATAGAAGATTAATGCCTGCAAATGCAAATTCATTCACAATGCAAGATTTATCTCATTTTGACCTTCATTGGTTTCTTTGAAGGAACACAATAATTCAATCTGGCCGTATTTGATCTGTCTACCATCACAAAATAATACTGTGGAATTGTTCCATCCTTTGGCTTTGACATACTGCTTGGAAGTGTAAACCGTTTTCCCAATTTGAGCTCTGTGATATGCCTTGACAACATTATTATTTAAACCTTGACCAAGAAACCGTTCCAGGAGAGACATATCATCAGTTTCAAGACATCTATGGAATGGTGCTCCTATCATGGCCACACTATTGACAACATTACTAGCTTAATAACTAATGCCATTTGTCATTCTGGCCAAAAAGTCGGCAGCTACTGTGTCCAGTTTTGTGTGATGCTAGGGAGAGATTGTATATTCTTTATAGCATTAACCATTTGGACAGGTATATTCTGGGTCCCATGTATAAGACGAAGTAAGTACCCATTTTTGTCTTCAAAGTGAAAGCAAGAGTGTGTCCACAGAGGTCCAAGAGCTCTAACACTATCTGCTAAATGGACAAGTAAGTGCATATTGGCTGTCATGTATCGTTCACCATAAAGTCCACTCATTTGAGAACAGAAATTCCAGAGTCGTTTTTCAGCATGATCTATTTGCGCAGGGGTTATTGACGCCATCATAAGAATGAAGATTGCATCACTAAGGAGCAGGAAATGGTTGTCGTACAGGCCTACAAGAATGCCTACACAGAACAAGGGAATCTGATCAAAAATGATCCACATAGGGAAAACTCTGTGGAAAACCACAAAAACATCAATAGACGCATTACTCCCAGTAGTACAGAGTGCATATACTGTAGTCTACACCTGTACCCTAGACCAAATCATAACTTTTTAGTCGACTGAGAAAGGTAGGTCCCTTGACCCCACGTACAATGCTGTTGGAATCAAACCACAAACCCCTTGTGGGTACAAAGCGGTCCTTTTGGATCTGTCTTCTGGAAAGGAAAGGCATTGACCATGACCTTTTTCTCCTGTCTTTACTGTTTGGCCTGGCTGTTCACACTTTAGACACCCAAACTGTCCATTGAATTGAACAGTATTAAGTACCAATGCTTTTGCGAGCAAATCGCAGGTCCCTGCAATGGTAAAGGCTTTGCATATGAAAGGCTCTTGAGCTCCTGCAAACTGAACAGAAATTATATCTTTCGATTTTGTGTTGCATAGTGGTTCAAGGAATGTCAACACTGATGGCTTTGAATCCCTAAACCAAATACCTGCAAATATCATGTTTTCATGTTTATATCATGTTTAGTGCATTCAACAAAGTTCAACTCGTTTATGACACAATAAAAAGGCCAAACAGAAAACTCTGAAGACTTAAAAATGGGTATGCCATCAGTGTTCCACATTAAAGAAATGTTTCTGGAATCACTGAGAGGCCCGTTGCAAGTAGTTAATTTCTGATAGACTTCTACTTCATATATTTAATACTGACACTTTTTATTAAACCTGAACACAAGTTCTTCCTTAGCAAACAATTTCTTCAGTTGTGCTTCAATGGGAACCTCAATGAAATAGGAAGTTGACCTCTCCATCAACACATCGGCTTCACAGGTTTTACACTTGGTGTCTGTACTCTCAATAGTCATGATGCATGCACTACAGTATTTGTGAAAACAGTATTTGTGTGAGAGGATGAATCGTCAAATGTTTGAATTTGTGTAAATTCTGAAGACATTCTGTCTGGATATCAGAGGGACAGTGCAGAGAGATTAGTGTAAGCAAGTCACTAAGAGCTTTTCCTGTTATGTGTCTGTTTGCAAAAGTCGTTATGAGGAGAAGCAACAGAAATTGGTGCATTTCTGAAAAGTGGCTGATCTCCAGTGTTTGTAGAGCTTTTGGGGTCTGTTCCCTCCTCTTGGTTTAATTCAATTCAATTCAATTCACTTTATTTGTATAGCCCAATTTTACAACACAGTTATCTCAAAGTGCTTTACAAAATCCAGTCCAAAGTGACCCAGACATCCCCCGTCCTTAGACCCTCCTTCTCGGCAAGGAAAAATCAAAAACCCAGTGGGAAAAAGGAGAAACCTCGAGGAGGACCACAGTGAAGGAGAGATCCACTCCCATGGACGGACAGGCTATAGATGAACCAGGACTGACAGACATCCATCTGATGATGATGTATTACTCTGTAAAGATGTTTCAGTCTGTAGAGATGCTGTAGGGTGGGGGTAGAAGGGTGGGTCCAACCAGGCAGGTGAAGGAGTAGTCGTTAGGTTCATCAGGGGCCTCGATGAGTCGCATCAGGAGTCGTCATCGTTGGGCCTCGTGCGGATGAACTGAAACAGTAGCCACTCCCCCGAAGGGGAGTGGGGAGAAGGACTCTGGGTGAATAGTGATGTAAAGACCAAGTATAAACTAGATACTGTTTATTAATGACAGTGGTACATGGTACCAGAAAGAGATGATAGGGTTCAGTGACTATATTTCCCCCAGCATTCTGACTCCTAGGGCAGCTTAGACTGAACTGTGGGTTTAAGTCTATCTTTAACTACCCTGACCGTAGGCCTTTTGAAACAGGAATGTTTTCAGTCTAACCTTAAATGCACAGACTGTGTCGGCCTCTTTAATATTAATTGGAAGTCGGTTCCATAAAAAAGGGGCTTGGTAACTAAAGGCTCTAGCTCCTACTGTGCTTTTATGGACCCGTGGAACTACCAATAGACCTGCATTCTGAGACCGCAGTGTTCTGTTTGGATGGACCAGAGCATCTTTAAGATAAGAGGGGCCCATACCATGAATGGTTTTATAAGTGAGGAGTAGGATTTTAAATGTAATTCTGAACTCAACAGGAAGCCAATGAAGGGCTTGGAGTATGGGGCTGATGTGCTCTCTTCTATTAGTTCCTGTTAGTAAACGAGCCGCTGCGTTTTGAACCAGCTGAAAACTTTTTAGGGAACTTTTAGGACACGCTACTAATAGGGAGTTACAGTAATCTAGTCTAGATGTAACAAACGCATGGATTAGTTTTTCAGCATCATTTTTAGACAGGATATTTCTAATTTTGGCTATGTTACGCAGGTGAAAGAAGGCTGTTCTACAGGCTTGATTAATATGAGCTTTAAATGATAAGTCTGGCTCAAATAAAACTCCTAGGTTTTTAACTGTGGTGCTAGAGGCCATCTTCACATTATCTAGAGTTACTAGTTGCTCAGATAGGGACTCTCTAACACTTTTAGGGCCTAATATAATAACTACTGTTTTATCAGGGTTAAGTAACAAATAGTTAACAGACATCCAGGTCTTTATGTCTCTAACACAGGTACTTAGTTTATGTACTAGCTTGATCTGATCGGGTTTAATTGATAAGTATAGCTGCGTGTCATCTGCGTAGCAGTGGAAATTTATACCATGTTTTCTAATAATATTACCCAAGGGCAGCATATATAGAGTAAACAAAATGGGCCCTAGGACTGACCCTTATGGGACACCATAAGTGACTTTTGTGTATGATGATGATTGCTGGTTAACGCTAACAAACTGGAACTTATTAGATAAATAGGATTTAAACCAGGAGAGAGCGGATCCTCTAATGCCTATGTCCCGTTTCAATCTCTGCAATAAGATGCTATGGTCGATTGTGTCAAACACAGCACTTAGATCCAGCAGGACCAGAACCGAGCCCAGTCCATCATCAGCAGCCAGCAACAAGTCATTTGTGACCTTGACTAGTGCTGTTTCAGTGCTGTGATGGGCCCGAAAACCAGACTGAAAATCTTCAAATAAACTATTGTCCTGTAAGTGCTGACACTGCTGTTTAACTACCACTCTTTCAAGAACTTTTGAAAGGAAGGGTAGATTTGAAATTGGCCTGTAATTTACTAAAATATCTGGCTCAAGAGTGTTTTTCTTTAAGACCGGTTTAATGACTGCGTGTTGAAAAGCCTGCGGCACGTATCCAGTTATTAGGGACATGTTAATTATATCTAAGATATTATCAATAATTAAGGGCAGCGTCTCTTTAAGTAGTTTAGTTGGAATTGGGTCTAGAATACACGTAGTTGACTTAGATGAGATAATGATTTTAGTTAACTGGGCTGGGTTTGCAGGGGTGAATTTATCCAGAAATATTACTGGGTTTAAAGGGGCTTCTAAGTTTACAGCCTGAGCTTCCTCAGCACTGATGTTAGGAAGGATTTTATCTATTTTATCTCTAATACCTATGATTTTATTATTAAAGAAATTTAAGAAGTCATCACAGCTGAGACTAACTGGAATAGATGGATCTACTGAGCTGTGACTGTTGGTCAGCCTGGCTACAGTGCTGAACAGGAATCTGGGGTTATTCTTATTTTCTTCTATTAATGATGAATAATACCTAGTTTTTGCTTTACGCAGGGCCTGCTTATAAGCCAATAGACTGTTCTTCCAGGCCCCGAGGGAATGATCTGTGCGGGAGCGACACCATAGCTTTTCTAATTTACGTGTAGCTTTTTTAAGGGAACGTGTTTCAGTATTATACCAGGGAGATAATGTCCTTGGTCTAACAGTTTTACATTTTAATGGGGCTACCAGGTCTAAAGCGCTATGGAGGGTGTGCATCGTATTTTCAACTAACTCATCACATGTAGCAGGACACAACATGTCTGAGCTGCTGTTCTCATAATTATATGTGGGAATTATCTCTATATATTTAAAAAAAAAACGGAATAGTCACATAGTGCTCTTTTTATTTCAGTTTTAACTACTGGTGAGGAATTATCATTCATTATAAACTGAAAGGTAATTAAGAAGTGATCTGAAAGAACTGGATTATGGGGGAGAACAACAAGGTCACTAATCTCAATCCCATAAGTTAAAACCAGATCCAGGGTGTGCTTGTGACTGTGGGTTGGTTTATTTACATTCTGAGTAAAGCCAATTCCATCTAGTATGCTGCCAAAAGCGTTACTTAGAGAATCACTATTGTTATCAACATGTATGTTAAAGTCTCCTACAATTACAATTTTGTCATAGTTTAACACTATACTGGACAGAAAGGTAGAGAATTCTGCTAAAAATACAGAATAAGGACTAGGAGGACGATAAACAACTACAAATAGGGCTGGCTTTTTGTTTGTCTGCCTGGAATCAGTCATTGATAAAAGCAAAGTTTTAAATGACTGATAGTTATGATTATTTTTGGGACTAACACCTAAACTAGAGTGAGAGATGACTGCAACTCCTCCACCTCGACCAGTGCTTCTAGCTGTATGAAAGTTAATATGACTAGGTGGAGTGGATTCATTGAGACTCACATACCCATCCTGCTGGAGCCAAGTTTCTGGTAGTGCTAAAATATCCAATTTATAATCACCGACCAAATCATTTACCAGCAGAGATTTAGATGCTATAGACCTAATGTTTAGGAGTCCGCATTTTATAAGCTTATTAGATGTTTCTTTGGTTTTGTTTCTACAGGGAATTATTTTTATTAAATTGTTTGTTCTCTGTCTTATAGGCCTTCTAATGCTAGGTTTATTAAAGCTAGGTTTATTAAAGCTAACTATACGGGGGATGGACACAGTCTCTATCTGCTTTCCTGAACCTGGGATATGTGACAGCTCAGGATGAGACGAGTGACTTACAGAGAAGTGTTTTACACTACGATTCTGTGCCCGGGCCCCCACTCTATCGGGTCATTTGGGTAAACTATGTCTTGGGGCCATATTTCTGCTTAGGACAGAGGCTCCTTCCTGAGTTGGATGGATGCCATCTCTCCGGATGAGCCCGGGCTTTCCCCAAAATGCACGCCAATTGTCAATAAAAACTATATCATTTTCGGGGCACCACCTAGCTAACCAGCGGTTAAAGGATGAGAAGCGGGAGTACATCTCATCAGCGTTTCTACCACTGCAGGCACGGCCAGCGGTCCCTGCTGCTACCTGGCTAAAGCTAGGCTTAGCCTCCAAAGCGCGGAGCCGTGCCCCTAACTCTGACACCCTGGCCTCCAGCCCTGACACTAAGCTACACTTTCTACAGCTACTCAGTAAAGGAGGCCGGGGACTCACTGAACATACAGCACACGGAGCAGAACAGACGGGAGGGAGAGAGCAGGGGGCTAGCCATTGCTCGGTAGAGCGAGGCTAGCAGCTAACGCTAATAGAAGAGAAGTTGATTAAGTAAAAATAAACCTTTTGGTTAAGGTTAAACACTATCCTTTAGCTCCGGAGCTTGGTGAGCCAACCGGAGTCTAATTCAGATAATCACTAAGTGCTCCGAATTGTAATTTGTAGATTAAGTTCACAATAAAGGAGCGCTAAACGAGAGCGTCTGGCAGCAACAACAACAGGCAACAAGTGAACGTAACACACCGGACGTGACGTCAACAGCTCTAAACAGTCCTCAAATGATAGGTCATCATCAAATAACACGTTTTCAGCTAAAGTCCCTTCGTCAACAAATTCAGGTATGTGATTAACAAATGTATCTATGTGAAAAGGCTGTTCAGGCTCTGGTTCAACATTAAGTCCAGAGTGATCTGGACACTCACTTGTGTGTCCATTGCACTGGGATGAAGGGTTGGTGTTATGGAGGTCACACAAATTTGTGATCGAAGAGTTTTCCAGATCAGCAATGTCATCAGCTTCCAGATTAGCGGAACTGGTCACTTGCTCAGCGCGGCAGTCATCTGACCTTGAGTTTGTTGATTCTAGAAAAAAAAAAGTCCTGATGTATTTAGCAATTTGTTTTCTTATAGCAATGAGTCATTTACACCAATTGTTCAAAAGCAGTATTGGTGCATTCATGGCTTACTAGATTCGACATGTTTATTTTTCTTTATACTTCTGCTAAACACATTACACATTACTAGACTATTAAAGTGTTATAGTTACTTGATCTGTCAATAAAACATTGACAAACCTAGTGAGGTTAGCAAGTCTCACATCAGTAACAGTGATTTATTGGATACATTAAATTTTCTTTGAAATAACACTGCAGTCAATCAAAATTTAAAGCTTTACAACATGCAATTTCTCGTCATGTCTAACAGAATTGTTTACACTTTTTGCATTTGTTACCTCTGTTCTTCGGTCCTTGTGTGTCCTGCTGAAAACAGAATAATACATTTAACATATTTGACACACATGCAATTTTATTAGGCAGACCTGGGTAAAATTAATGAGAAACCTTGCTATAAATCCCCCTTTCATGTGGATTAAAATGTTAATATTTTATTGAATCTGTCTGAGATACTTCTGTGTCAAAAGTATAGGTATATTACATATATACTGTATTTACATGTACTATGTACCAGAGGTGGGCTGATTATTGACGTGGCCAATTACCAGATCTTATTTATTTATCTGACTATCTAAATCAGTTAAAGTGATATTTCAACATGACAAATGACAAATTTGCCCATTGCCATAACTCCTATAGTCTTACAAAAAAGTTACTTACTTTCAGTTGTCAGCACAAGCGGTAGTTAGACATGAAAGAATAATGGAATATTATGAAGGACTACTCTTTTGAAATCACTCCACCCAGCAGCCATGTTTGGAATGTAGTTCCAGCTTTGCATTTATGTTTAAAACAACGCTGTCTTGTAATATTCCATTATTTTTTCATAGCGTGGTGAATGTGTGGGTTATAACATATCCACGAGAGCGTTTTGGAGTTGTTGGATTATGTATTTGATGAGTTTGATGAGGTAAAGCAGAAATACCGCCCACCCTCATTATATACAGGTAGCGTCAGCTGCACAGCCCTCCCCATGTCTAACTACAGCTTGCACCACAACTGAAGGTAATTAACTTTTTTGCAAGACTATAGACAAAAATGTTGAACTATTGCTTTAAATCGTATAGATAAATTAATTTAAAAAATGCTGCTTTGGCTGTGATGCTTCATGCAATCTGAAAGTTAAATAAAAATATAGTTACCAGATAAATGTAGTGCAGTAAACAAAATATTTGTCTCCAAAATGTAGTGGAGTGGAAATATTAAGTAGCAAGTTAAATGCCAACAGTTAATTACCAGTATGTAACTTAAGTACATAACTTGAGTAAATGTATTTATTTATATTAAATCACTACAAGTGGCAATATAAAAATAATAAAATGTTAATTTCCTTACCTTTCTTCTGTATCTTTTGCACGTATTTTGTTGGCTCTTCACTTTTCTCCTCCAGCGTGAGTCGTGCCTCTGTGCCATTTTCAAATATGCCCAACTGTTTGCCTGAAATAATTTCAACAGTAGAAATACGCACTTGAAAATATACATATATAAATGACATATTTTCATAGTCAGTCATTTTCTATACCTGCTTATTCCTCATTAGGGTCACATGGTCTGCTGGAGCCAATCCCAGCGCGTTACGGCGAGAGGCAGGGATACACCCTGGATGGTCTCCAGCCAATCGTGGGGCACACACACCGTTCACTCACACACTCACACCTATGGGCAATTTAGAGTCACCAATTAACCTCAGCATGTTTTGGACTGTGGGAGGAAGCCGGAGTACCCGGTGAAAACCCACGCAGACACGGAGAGAACATGCAAACTCCACACAGAAAGGTCCCAGACCCCGGAGGTCTTGAACCTGCGACCTTCTTGCTGTGAGGCAACAGCGCTAACCCCTGCTCCACCGTGTCGCCCTATTTTCATAGTACAATATATATATATATATATATATATATATTGATTGAATTGATTGATAGATTGAATTACTTTAACTTCTAAAATACAGTATATCTTGTAGAAGATTCTCTTTGATAATGGTGGTAGAGATTGCTGTCTAATACATCGGTCTAAAATTTCTCATAAGTGGTCAATTTGGGTGGAGTGATTGCAAATGCTTCATCATGATTGGTTAATTCACATCACGCTGACTTAACGATCGTCCCTTAATGGTTGAAATACGGAGTTGTGGCAGGAGAAATGGAGGAAGAAGGAGAAGGTAAGTTACATCTTTGTCAAGCGTAATTTGGGTAAAAGCGTGTAAAATTGAGATGGCAAGTGTTTGTTAGTTCGAATACTTTTTTTTAAGAAACTGGATGGCATATGTGGCAAATAGTGAAGCTAGCTAGTGAGGCTATAAGCATGTGGCCATGAACGTGTTATGGTTAGCTAACGTTAACTGGTAACTTACCAGACAGTCTTGGAGTTACATAAATCTTATATGACTGGAAAACTTTGTGGTCTCATAGTGAGACCATTAAGACAATTTTTTAAACCTCATCTAATTTAACTAACATTGTTAAAGTGACTGAACATCCTTTTTTGTCCGGACATGTCCACTTGCCTTGTACTACTTGCCTAATACTCCCCACAACACACCTGCACACAGTTCATTATCATATTCTGAGCAGTTCATTGTTTTATACATTATTAATAATAATAGTAAACGTATTTTGTGTAGCGCCTTTTATACAACAATTGCATCTTAAAGTGCTTGACAACAAATAAATAAAACTAAAATAAATAAATAAAACTCATACAGTAATCATTAAATAGAATTAAAACAAATTCAAAAGATACAATACAGAGTGCATGATTTAGATCAAATACATTGTATTGTATTAGCGAGGTATCTCCCTTATGTCTCAAGTATGACTCCCTCTTATTATTCTTTCTCACTTATTGCTCCTAGAAACATGAGAAACATTTTAGACAAGATTGAAACTAAAATGAGGCTGAGATGAGAATCTCAAATTTGTCTCATGAGCTATAGAAGAGCAAGGTTTGAGCAGTAAAATTTTCCTCTGGGTAAAGCTACATCGGAGTTTGGTGTGTCAAGTTTGCCCTGCATGGCACACACATTACAGTTAGCGGTAAACGGAGGTGCACTGTCTTAATGCAACATAGCAGATGCTCTGGCTGTAGGGAGGCGTGTAGTAGGCCACTTCAAACACTCATGATGAACATGATGAAAAGCCTGGTGGAGCAGAAGAGGGCATTGAGCGCATATGCTGCAGATTATGGCCTCCCTGCAACATTGAATTCAATTCAATGGGGGATTCTGGAGAAGATGATCAACCTTCTGGAACCCTTTGAACAATTGACCAAAGATATTAGCTCTACAGAGGCCTCTGCTGCAGATGTCATCCCTGCTGTGATGTCACTCACACGTCTGCTGGCCAGGGTTGATGAATCAGACAAGGGCGTGCAAGCAGCCAAACGTACCCTACTCAAAGCTGTCCGTGATCGCTTTGCAAGATGAACCACTGTATGCCATTGCAACTATGGTTGATGCTCGTTACAAAGATCGTTATTTTGACTCAGATAAGAAGGGGGAAGTACTGAAAATGCTGCTGAGTGTTGTGGATGAAATGGCTGATGGTCACCAGGAAGAGGCTGCTGATGCCAGGGCAGGTGGTGGTAATGATCACCACAAAGATGATGGGAACGCAGCACCTAAGAAGGCCCGGAGTGATAGCCTAGAGGGAATGTATCAAGAAATCCTGGCAGAGAATGAAATCATCAATCAAGCAACTACAAGCACCACAGCATCACAGGTCAGTAAATAATAAACTTATGGACAAATTATTTAAATTTGCTCAGTGCTTCATATCTAAGTGTACATTAGATGAAGAAAAACAAACATTGGCTTTCAGTGATTTGAAAGATTAAGAGAAATTTCTGTTGCTTTTTTTTTGTTTAGGTGCATACATACTTGGGAGAAGTCATCATCCTCAAGAAAGAATGCCCTTTGAGATACTGGAAGAGTAACCAGGCCCGTTTCCCTGCTCTTGCCCGTGTAGCACGCAAGTACCTCACTCACCCTGCACCAGTATAGACAGCGAACAGCTGTTCAGTGCTGTTTCGCATGTCATTGACGAGAAGAGGAATCGTATACATTGCGACAATGCTGAGATGCTTATTTTCATTCAGAAAAATCTTCCTCTTAAACAGTAGGATAAGAGGATAAAAGAGAGGTTAAAAAATAAGATGAGAAGAAGATGAAGTTTTGAATTGTTGTAAAATGTGAAAGCCAAATAATTTCCAGTTAGGGTAAGAATACTTACTTTAAGTTGTTGCATTTTAATTTAATGTTTTTAAGAAGTTTGAATGTGAAAGTTTTCAACTGAAGCTGTTTTTATTTTTTTTTGCCTTTTTTATTTGCACATGCTTTGTTACTTATATAAAAGAGGGAGCAGAAAAAGTTTGATTTAGCCAAGTATTTTATATCTCTGCACTTTGTTCTACTACCATTTTACCTCACTCCCAAAGTGTCATTTGTACCTCAAAGAGATTTTCACTTCAGTTTTCAGTACACTTGTTTACTTTAAATGATGTACATAATTGTATAGGGTCACAATGTTTGTTTGGAATAGTGAATTGACCAAATCTGTTTTGGATTTCAAATCTCATTTGAATAAATATGGCACTTTTCTATAAAGTTCAAGTAGTGTCCTTATTTTTTTTAAAGACGTGGGTTTGTGAAATGCATCTGGTCGGGCATCACAATATTGATATTGGTTGATATCAGATATCGGAAGTCAATCATCGGATATCGACAAAAAGTCAATATCGGACATCCCTAATATATATATATATATATATATATATATATATATATATATATGGCAGTGGTTACACCACATGGCAGTTTTGTCACTGACCCATACACTAGGAATTTTCTATATGGCAACAAATCTATTTTAGCATATTAGAAAAAGTTGAAAAATGTTATTAAATATAAAAACAAAACAAACTCACCCCAAATAGTGAGTTCAGTTTTTGTTTTGTTGGTGAAAATTTTCTATAATTCTGAATAAAAGACAACCTTTAGTCATGAGGCAGTGATCCTCACATGTCAAATGTCCATGAGCAAAAGGGACTGGCAAACAGGATATCCTGGTCATGTGACTTCATAAATTGTATGTCCTTCAAAAATAAAAGCCCCCTTTTCATGCGTAACTGTAAAAACAGATTTTATATCACAGCTTTTCAGAAAAATTAATTAGTAAAGTAATTGTTGCCATATGGCGACACTATGCAATAGAGGGTTAGGAAGGCATGTCATTTCTTACTCAAGTGAGACCACAATATCTTATGTTCATGTTATAAGGAAAATACAATTAACTTTGAATGAAATTGCTTTACAATAGCATTGAAATCCTAAGACATAATTGTGTATTGTTCTGAGCATGGTGGATGGCAGCAGATGACAGAATGATCATTACTCTAAAATAGAATTGAGACTTGACTGTGTCCTGCAAGACAACGATGTGCACACCTTCGGTATGAAAGCAGAGAAGATTACAGCAGGAAAAACGTGTGCATATGGACACTTGAGAAATTGTGAAGCCATGCTTAAAATGTTACATAAAAGGAGATAAATTGCAGCTGCTGCTATGATTGTAAACGAGATGGAAGTCTTGGCAGGCATAGCAACAGTAACTAGGGGGCACTGAGGTTAGAAAGACATCAGTTATATATGTTGTTGTTGTTAAAATCTCTCTCAGGCTGTTAATCAGTAGAACATAATAACCTCCCATCATGCTGAGATGACAGCTCTGACAGGCAACATTCACTTCCCGCTATTTAGCCAGTTAAATACAAGTGATATAAGCTGAAAATGGAATCCACTTAAAATTCTTCACAAATTCAGAAGTCAGTGTGGACTATGCTGTGTTTATCTTTAAACATCATATTTAGGGCTGCAAAAAACATTTTCATTATCCATTAAACTGTTATACTATTCACTATTATTTTCTCAATTTCTCGAAACAAAGTAAAAGTCCTGAATGTATGATGCTACTTCTGTAAAGGGACATGAGTATTAACCCTCTATCGCATAGTGTTGCCATATGGCAACAATTACTTTATCTTAATTTTTCTAAAAAGCTGTGATATAAATCCTATGTTTTTACACATTTGCATGAAAAGGGGGCTTTTTTTTAAAGGACATACAATTTATAAGGTCACATGACCAGGATATCCTGTCATGTGAACATGTGAGCATCATTGGCAAGGTTGTCTTTTATTCAGATGTTTGGAAAATTTAAAATAAAAAAGTTTATCTTACTTAACTTACTTAATTTTATTATTATTATTGTATTTATTTAATTTCATTTAATTTCAAAGATCTGTTGTCATACAGTAACAACTTGCAAAATTCATATATATATATATACAGTATATATATATGTTAGGGAATTTGCTGATTTGATCTTAAATACTGCAAATAAATATAGAAGCTCATCTTATACAAACAAGCTGTGGAATGTAGGGCTATAGATATTAGATATTCATAGAAGATATTCAGTTTAGTGTCACAGAGAAGAAGAAACCAGAAAATGTGTTCATATTTATAAAGCTGGAACAAGAGAATTCGGAATCAGTTTCTTCTAAAACTCCAACAAAATTTAAAACTGACTGATTAATGGACTTAATGTTGCATTACATTCTTCTTTTCTCCTCATTTGACCCGTGTCTATGAGGTGTGGGTTTTATTGTGCCATTGATGAAATAGTTCATTTCTAAGGGCTACTACATTGTGTGTGTGTGTGTGTGTGTGTGTGTTTGTGTGTGTGTGTGTGTGTGTGTGTGTTTGTGTGTGTGTGTGTGTGTGTGTGTGTGTGTGTGTGTGTAATGGATTTCTCTTCTTGTCCTCTCTTTTAAATCTGGTGGGTTCTTTTGTTTTGTTTTGTATTTTATTGCTTTGGGCCCTGAGGTGAAAAAGCCATTAAATCTGTGGTGGGCAACCTTTATGATCATTTATTTTATAGGAATAAAAATGAAAAAGTGAAAATGATGGTTCATGTTTGGGGACTCTCTAACCCAGAGGGGAGAGCAGGAAATCTGTGCTGTCAATCAATAGCAGCCGATCATTGTGATTTTTTTCCCTTGACATGATATCTTTTCTTCTTAAATTCATTCAATTAAAGGATTTTTGCATTGTGCGATTTGGCAGACAGTTTTTTCCCAAAGTGTCTAAAAAAGACATGATAACCAATCATGTAATGTGACAGAAAAAGTAAATATAAAATGTAAGAGTAAATATAGGAGCATAGGATGTGAGGAGGTTAAATGTAGGATAGGAGGAGGTTAAATGTCAGATGGGAGGAGGTTGAACTTGGGATAGGAGGTTATATGTAGGATGGAAGGAGGTTAAATAAAGATGGGATGAAGTAGTTAAAGTAGTAGTAGTAGTAATTAAATGTCGGAGGCCTTTTCATCAGTCCTCCTAAATGCAAACAAAAGGTTGTTTATCACCCAGGCTTCAACAGAGCAGCCAGTCAGTCATTTTCTATACCTGCTTATTCCTCATTAGGGTCGCAGGGGTCTGCTGGAGCCTATCCCAGTTGGTCGCCAGCCAATCGTGGGGCACACACAACATTCACTCACACAGTCATACCTACGGGCAATTTAGAGTCTCCAATTAACCTCAGCATGTTTTTGGACTGTGGGAGGAAGCCGGAGTATCTGGTGAAAACCCACACAGACACGGGGAGAACATGCAAACTCCACACAGAAAGGTCCCAGACCCAGGACCAAGGAGGTCTGGAACCTGCGACCTTCTTGCTGTGAGGCAACAACGCTAACCCCTGCGACACCGCCCCTCAACAGGGCACATTATACAGAAATGACTTGGAAAGCTCAAGCCGCTCCATTAAACTTAAAAAAACATTGTATAGGGAGTATTGCAGCAGTGTTGTAATTTATACATAGGCAAAGTTTTCTGAATCTCAGAAATAATTTGGTCAGGTGTGTGTGTGTGTGTGTGTGTGTGTGTGTGTGTGTGTGTGTGTGTGTGTGTGTGTGTATATGTTTTTTTGGGGGGAGGGACACTCATGCTTACATCCGGACATCTGGAGCCGATCCTCTGCATCACTATTACACATACAAGAGTATTAATTTAGCAAATTCGAGGTAACGGTGCACTAAATTGCGTGTCAGCATGTGACTGTGTCCTGTTTCTAATAACTGTAAATCCTCACATAAGACACCACAGAACTGTGAGAATAAACAGCAGGAATGAAGACTGATTAGAGTTAGTTATGGCTAGGCTGTTGTTAGTCATGTAAACAATCACAACAAACATACAAATAGCAGTCAAAGCAGCCGCTCATGATGCTCAAATGTCAAAATATGGAGAAGTCAGCTATCACAGAAATAATTATGTAGCTAACGGTAAAATTAACTTGCAATGAACTTTTAAACTGGTATAGTTTCTACATAGTGACAGCTGGAAGAAAATAACTGATAACTGTACCAATGTTTCATCATTTGATTATTGATCTAGCCCCACGATTGGCTGGCAACCATCTGGGGTGTATCCCTGCCTCTCACCGTAACGCGCTGGGATTGGCTCCAGCTGACCATGTGACCCTAATGAGGAATAAGCAGATATAGAAAATGAGGGACTGACTGATTATTGATCTACAGCAGAATGAGACACGAATTCAAATCCATTAATTACTGAAAGAACAGAACTGATGAGATGGAGCAATAAAACTGCTGTAGCCATGTTCAAAAATACAAGTCTTAATTATTTAGTTTGTGAAAGTCTGACGTCTTCATCAGGCTCAGGAGGATTTTCTATGACACATTTGAGTCACATTTACCTGAAGGAGTTGTTTTGACATTGATGAAGAAAAAAATAAATAAATGAAGTGTGTTTATGATTGATTTAGGATTCAGTAAGTTTAGTAAAAAGGGAAAAATTGTTATATATAATAAAGTACAAAGCCTGCAAAGGGCAGTTTTAGCAACTTTTGCTGACGTTTGATTCAAAATGGTTGACAGATGAGATAATTTAATTATTTAATGTATTTTTCGTATATTAATGTATTTATTACTTAATTAACATAATTTTAAGAGGCTTTTTGTGCATGTTGATCTGATACGTGTGTACAGAATTTCGTTCTTCTATGTAAAAGTACATGGAGGGGCCATTATTTTTTAAAGATTGTGAGGGGGGGCCAATGTGCACGCCAAATTTCGTGAGTTTTGGGGTATGTTCAGGCCACAAAAAGGCAATTAATTATGTGGAAGAAAAAGAATAAGAATAATCCTAAGCATTTCAATAGGGTCTTCGCTCCGTGAATGCCTTGCAGTCACTACTCAGCCCTAAAAGCAACAAGGAAACAGGACATGGATCTGGCTGTACACGTACATCCCAGCAGCTCAGTGACTTCACAAGGTCATCACATTTCAAGAAGAAAAAAAACCCTGCTGGTTTGTTGACAAGCAGATAAAATAATAAGTAACTAAGTCTGTACCTCCAGGCCATGACCTGCTCTCTGCCAACAGCCAGTAAAGCTGCTGATCTGGGAACTTTCTCTTTTTTCCCCCTCTGTGACATGCTTATTGTGAGTCACCGACAGCCCCGCTGTCAGCTCACAGATCAGATAAAACAAGATAAACACCAGATAAACTCCTCCTGTGGGGACGTTTGAGGTGGCAGCAAGGACATGAAAACAATCAATGATGAAAAAGTTACAGGTGCTGACTTCATCATGAGGTTGGAAAAAAGGAATGAGGAGATTAAACAAATGGTGGACAGATGTGATGAAACCGGTTCGAATTAAGGAAAAGATCATGGTTTAATAAATGCTGTCAAAGGTCAAAAGGTCACTACCAGGGGGCAGCGTTTCCACTCCTACACCCTCCTCTCTGTGTAGTTAATAACCAGCGATGGACAAGTTACTTCAAAACTGTAATGTGTAATTTATTACTTGTTACTGTCATTTCAAATAGATTTATTACATTACAATATTACTGTATTTAAAATGTAAGGCATTACTTTGCTATTGCATTACCTTTAAGTTACTCTCACCATAATAACTGTCAAGAGCAGAACGGAACACAGGACTCAGGCGCAGAGTTGGATTGGCAAACAGCCGGCTTTATTGAGTATCAGTAGGAAACCTCTTTCACAGTGTACGAAATAATGTGGCTATGAAAACTCCAAAACTATGACTATCTATGACTATCAACTTATCTATTACTATAAATCTATCTACGAATCTATCGATGACTGCGAACGGACTCAAACAAAATCACTTCTGAAAACTGGAGGCTCACTAATCTAATAGCAGGAAACAAAAATTCACTCCTGAGGAAAAAAACAAAAGGACTGAACTGAAAATCTAGGGCTAACTACCTCTAACTAAACTATGAAAATTACAAATCAAAATCACTCCTGAGAGGAAAAAGGCGAGAACAGGCAAGACGACAAGAACGCTATGGCTGTGGCTGTGGACTTAGAAGGGCTGGGGTGAACGCACGGGACAAAACACACTGTCAACGAAACAAAGGGAGACGTCGACTATATGAATACATGGAGGTAATTGGGAACAGGTGGACACGAGAGTTAGAGAGGAGGAGAGTTACTTTTCAAAATAAAACAGGAAATGACCAGACATGGAGACAAAACAAAAACCCAGCTTGACTTCCCCGCAGTGTGACAATAACTGTAAATATGGATTCATCAGTCTAAATATAGCTCACAGTGTCATTATTGCTGCTAGTCACAACAAGGATGTTGCTGACTAGTTTTCATTCAGCTGCTGATTCCACTGTTAAAGTGGTTCTCATGTCTTCAAGTTTTCATGTCTGCTCTTTAACCTCTTGATGCTGAAGAATCTCAGAGCAGGAGAAGGTTCATTTAGTCTGATTTGTGGTTTTATCTCCACTCTCATGCTCCTCTTGCTTCCTTGTTAACTTCCTGTTACTATGGCTCCTCTGTAAATGATAAATTACTGCTGCTACTTCAGGAAGTGGACACTTCTTTAGGTGGAGCACACAAAGTGCATTTGACTACAATGTTCTTCAAATCCTTATTTTTTACAAATATCAAGTAATGAGTGTGTGTCCATCTGGAGAATGTTCTATCCAACATTTCTGCAGCTTCACTCATCTCCATCTTCTGTCTGATGAGCCAAAAGGAAAAGGAAGTGAAACATTTTCGAGTGTTTCTCTGCTGCTGATCTTGCTGTGATTTGTATATAGAAAAACAAAATAATGACCACTTCAATCCAGGGTAAAATGCATTGTAATGCATGTTACTGATATTTGTACCAAATACAATATTACCCTTTTTTCTGTAGTACTTTACATTACTGCATTACGGCAAACATTAATGCACTACAGTAATTCATTACTTTTGTAATGCATTACTCCCAACACTGTTAATAGCTGATGGCACCGTACACAATGTCTGGACTCATGTCAATAAAATACAGTTGTAACACCAACACTGAAATAAATTTCTTCTCCATATTTCAGTGATTCTTCTTACTGGTGAAATATGTACATTTGGTGGGGCTCTCTCCTTCGCCTCTTCTCCTCTGTTACTCTTTATGAAGTTTCTTCCATTTTTTTCTCTGTTTTTTTGGGGGGAAGTTGCACAATGTAAGGGTCTATGGACAGGGGATGTTGTGTTGTACAAACTGTAAAACCCATTGAGGCAAATCTGTGATTTGTGATTTTAGGCTATACAAATAAAATTGATTTGACTTGACACCAACAGCCCGTGAGATTTTTCTTTGTGGATTCCAAAGTTTTTGTGTTCAGGTAACATTGCCGAAGTATTTGCATCTGCATGGCAACACAGTAAGGAGTGAACAAGTGACAAGGACGTAATACATATGCCACGCTGCTAGGTGGCGTAATCGGGGAGAGAAGAGAAGAAGAATTATTTCCAGATGGATCAGCCTCTAATTGGGCTGCATCAGAAACTACTTTCCACCTACGTAGTCTGCAGAATTGATGAATCCACTATGTCAGGGTTCTCAAACTCAATTTACCTGGGGGCCGCTGGAGCTAGGGTCTGGTTGAGGCTGGGCCGCATTAGGTTTTCCACACTTTTCCTGAAATTGTCTGTGCTCATCACCAATAATATATATAATATATATTATATATATGTAATATACATATATGTAATATACATAATTCCACTGTGTCTCACTGTTGTGTTGAAGTTCCAGTTTTAGTGTTCAGCTGACGTACAAAGACGCCATTTCCGCTGGTAGGTAGGGTCCTACGCCTGCATATGACGTCAGCATGGCACAGTTAGTGATTGGTTGAAGGTCAGAAACCATGGAAACACAAAGTGTTTGTGGTGGCCGTTTAATATTAAGTTAATTAAATAAAAAAATGTAATGAAGTTTGAAAAGTTAGGCTAGTGGCTAGCATGGAGCTAACGCTAACACGGATACACACATACAACTTCGCTTGTGTGCGTATGTAATAATATTAGCTCCATGTTAGCCTCTTAGCACTCATTTTCCCCATTCTTGCACGCGTGTTATGTCAGGTCTGGTGCTTCGGAGCAGCCGGCTCCGGTGACAGCCACACTTGTGGTTTATCTCTTTAAATGTGTGTTCAGCAGCACTGGCGAAGGCAGCAGCGGCGGCTTGTTTACATCCGTGGTTTACGTGTGTTCACGTGTATTCAGCACTGCTGAACCGTGGGCACAGTCACGTTGCCGGTATAGTCCGGGTGCTCCGAAGCTGTCGGCCTTCGAATGACACAGACTTAATTATTTAGCACGGAGGCAGTGCTAACTACGGTGGCCGGGAACCCTCAATGCTGCAAAATAAAAGAAACGCTGCAAACAAAAAGAAATAGCGCTGCAAATAAAAGAAAACTACACAACGGAAGTGAATTACCGGGGACTATTTTTTTATGTGAGCGAAGAAGAAGAGGTGTTGTAAAGCAGAAGTAATTCGGGGGGCAAATAATTGTT
Organism: Lepturacanthus savala; assembly: GCA_030544235.1. Lineage (NCBI taxonomy): Eukaryota > Metazoa > Chordata > Actinopteri > Scombriformes > Trichiuridae > Lepturacanthus > Lepturacanthus savala. The sequence goes on from CM060471.1 coordinate 2,980,858, forward strand.
ACTTCTTCGTATTCCTCCAAAAAATATGTGTTAACTTGCCAATGAAAATGACCACAACACACAGATCCCTCTCAGTCACGGGGAGAACAACAACCCGTGTGTTAAATAAAGATTAAAAAAAAAAAAAAGGCACATGCGCGGGACCTCCAGTTTTCTTCATCAATCATGCTTGCATAACCTTCCATAATGGTCATATAGCGGCCCCTACTGGAGAAACAATTATTTGCCCCCTAATTACTTCTGCTTTACAACACCTCCTTTTCCTTCGTATTCTTCTTCTTCGCTCACATAAAAAACTACTGGTGCACCGCCAATAATAGTCCCCAGTAATTCACTTCCGGTGTGAAGTTTCCTTTTATTTGCAGCGCTGTTTCTTTTTGTTTGCAGCGTTTCTTTTATTTGCAGCATTGAGGGTTCCTGGGCACCGTACTAAACTCGCGCGGGCCGCACTAACATTAAACTTTCATATCAAGGCGGGGGCCTCAAACCAGCGTCCAGCGGGCCGCATTTTGCCCGCGGGCCGTGAGTTTGAGACCCCTGCACTACGTAGAACCTTAGTCAACTTTCAACTAGTATGTGAACAGTACCTAGAATTTCAACTTGAACTTTCAAAACAAAACAGTGCATTCATACTAGCACATTAACCTTCCACTGTTAGTTCGCTGTTTCCATCCCTTATTTAATGGTTGGTTTTGACCCATGTCTTAAATCAGCTGTAAAATACACTTAAAACCATTATCTATCAACCAATTTGTTTCTCATCTCTTGGTTACTTTGTTAGTCTTCCTTAACCATGAAAATATTGGTTTTAATAGTTTTAGAGTTTGTCTCTCGGCCTTCTTTTTTTCATTATACAGTCCAAACAGGCTGAGGTTAATTGGAGACTCTTGTTCTCCCCGTGTCTGCGTGGGTTTTCACCAGGTACTCCAGCTTCCTCCCACAGTCCAAAAACATGCTGAGGTTAATTGGAGACTCTAAATTGCCCGTAGGTGTGAGTATGTGAGTGAATGGTGTGTGTGCCCCACGATTGGCTGGCGACCATCTGGGTTGTATCCCTGCCTCTTGCCGTAATGCGCTGGGATTGGCTCCAGCAGACCATGTGACCCTAATGAGGAATAAGCAGGTATAGAAAATGACTGACTGACAATTACATCTATGGTGTTACGGGTCAATTTCGACCCATATTTATTTACTTTAATAAAAAAGCTAAACATATTTATTTTCAGCAATAGAACTTTGATACAAACACTTAATTAAGATCACAACAAGTCTTGAATATCACTTCACTCATGATTTCAGTTCTGGCTTTAATTATTGCTTTATAATCTTATTTTTATAACTGGGTCATATCCGACCCTGACAACACAAAGGTCATGATTTCAACCAGAGCATTTTATAATTTAGTGAAAACACTTTTTATCTTGTTGAACTAGGGGTACGTGACAAAGTCAAACAATCTTGATGCAAATAAAAAATAACTAAAATGGGTTGGTGCCAACCCGAACACAAAAAATAACTGAGAGGAAATGATTCAGTAACAAGTGTTTGTAATAAGCCGCAGTAACTGCTGAGCACAGTTCATTAAACTCCCATTTCTTCATTAATAATCAATCCACACTGAAGGTATGTGGCCATTTCCCCCCAGAGTAAACACCAGCCTTCTGTAATGCTGCTGTGGCTTTACTGACCTCATAATATGCAATAACAGCTAAACCGGATTCATTAAAAACACATTTATTCACCTACATGCTGCACGTACCTAATGCTACAGGATGGCATAATAGCCAGGAACACATGGATAGACTGTATGGAGAGTCATCTGTTGCTATCAGAGACGACAGCGCTGCTCTCGACTAGATAATTTTAATAGAATAATTTGTTTCTGGAGGGGAAACAGCTGACGACGCTCAGGATTCAGAAACGCCACGCAGGCTGTTTTATACGGAGGTTATGATGATGAGTTGATGGAAGGATGTTTGTCTTTTCTGCCTTAATGTGGCCTTATCTCACAGGAGCAACAGCAGGAACAGCAACAACAGCATTTCCCAGAAGCCCTTGCTCTCTCTTTCACTCTATCCTGAGGAGATAAGCTGATGGAAATGTTCATGCAGGGAAAAAATAAAGAGAGGATGTTATGCCCTGGTCCAGGGAGGTCTAACAGACAGCATGAAAGGCCCCATTTCCCCCCAAGTATAAAACAGTGAAAAGTGGATTTAATTACAATTAAATGATGAGAAAAACTAATTTTACTCAAGGGTGAATTAAATCCAACATAACAAAGTCAACAATCCTAAGTGGGAAGTAATTAACCCTCTATTGCATGAAATATGATTTAGACATGGTAAAACATTTTTGGAATGTTTTTATTACTTAAAATGGCCTAAATAATAGATATATTGTTGCAACAAATTTATTTTAACATATAAGAAAACAAAAATGTATAACATCAAAACTGGCTTAAATTAATTAGATATTATTTTTTTTTTAATTATGAATAAAAAAACAATACGTAATAAAGTTTACTTTACACTGATAGGTGAGTTCAATTTTTTATTTGGTGAAAATTTTCCAAAATACTGAATAAAAGACAATCTTCAGTCGTGAGGTGTTGACGCTCAAATGTAAAATGTCCATGAGCAAACAGGATAAACAGGATAAATTGTATGTCCTTCCAAAATAAAAGCCCCATTTTCACTCATAACTATAAAAACATTGATTTTATATCACAGCTTTTTAGAAATAAATAAAGTAATTGTTGCCATATGGCAACACCATGCAATAGAGGGTTAATGTAACCTAACAAAACAAAGAAACCAAATGACAAAATACTATGAAAAAAATGTGTTGGTCCACCCACTAATGCTGCAACACAATTAACAGAGACCTGAACCTAAAAAGAATAAAGTGTGGTGAGAAGAGGGAGATAAGAACAGTAGCTTTCTCCATCTTGGATGAATATATAGCAGGCTGCCTCCTGGCAGCTCATCTGCTGAGCTGGAAACAACAATCACCAATCAGAGCCGAGGAGCTGATTACTGATCAGCCAACACAGAACACAAATATGACCACAGTCATTACTGGGAAAATAAATTATTAGTGGTCAGGAGCTGAGACAGTTCTTCCCTACAGTAAATATATTCAGTGTATCAGGTTTCTACAACTAAAATAGGGGAGACCAGACTCGGTTGGCACACTTTTCACTCTCTGCTATAGCACCCAGGAATAATTTATATGAAAATATAAAGACATGATCAGTTCTCAGTGGTGAGGTTGGTTCCTTATTGGATATTGACATTCTCTTCTGACTGAGCTTCAATCAGACATCTTGACAGTTTCAGCTAAACTAGAGTTCCGGTTATAGAATGTTCATCATGCTATAATTAACTTTCCCCGCACTCCCAAGTTTTTTTTCACCCTGTAACATGCTGCTCATAGATCACCTGCAGTCTTTAATCAGACTGAAACGTCATGATATGTACTTAGAAGCTCAGTCAAAAGCCAACGTCAGTATCCAATAATGGGCAACAATCATCGCTATCTCCATGGAAATTAAAACAATAACTATCTCCTGGACACACATTAGTATCTTGTAGCCATTAGCTAGTATCTGGTAGCCTTGCCTAATAAATTTTTTTTTCAAATATCACCAGAGGGCCTCCATAAAAATGGTCATACTTTTATGGCCCGAAACTACCAAGACAGCCAGGTAACAATATTGGAGTCTGCCTTCTCACACACTTTGATTAAACCCATTTCCCTTCCCCCTCCCTACCCAAACCCCCACTATAACTTGTTGTGATTGGTCTGGCGCCGTCAGAAAGGTCTCAGCCCTCAGAGAGCTGGGGCCGATCAGAGAAACACAAGTCAAGCACCACCACATTCCTGGCATACCCTCCCAGTTATCCCAGGAGACTCTGGGATGCAACAGGCATCTTAAATAAACAGAGAATTGTGAATTGTCTTTTCCAGAAAAATGCCTCAAAATCCAATCTGCCTTTTGGCTTGGTGACAGACGTGTATTAGTCCATGTTGATTCTTGCCATTTTGGCTACTGCAGTGTTTGTGTTTGTTTAGGCTGAGTCTGTTCTTTCAGGGTGCACAGATACCACATGTGTATTTCTCTTCATGCTGCAGGAAATGTTCATCATACTCTGTTTTCTTCTGAACTTAAGTAAAGTTTATTTTTTTTCTTCTTTTAATCCTGGCCCTAAGTTAATTTTTCACAAAAAAAGATTTGTGTACACCGGAGAGAGTAGCAGGTCAGGCAACTCTCAATCACAGCTGCCAGTCACAGCCCACACAGCAGACACCAATGCTGCTACAAGTCTTATTAGTGGTGCCATCATTTTCAAAATAACTTCCAGCACACTTATTATGAAGCTTGAATAAGAAAAAAGATGTCAAAGACGTGTCTGTTCACATCCGATTATCTATATATATATATATATATATATATATATATATATATATATATATATATATATATATATATATATATATATATATATATATATATTTAATGAAGTTGTTGCGTGTGGCCAGGATTCTGTCTCATTGGCTGTGCCTAACCTCTTCTCTTCTCACTCAGGCTGACACACCTGCTGTAGATGACATCATTATTTGCTCCACCTCCTCTATAAAAGCCAGCATGTGCAGTGTCATGGAGGACAGACACCGAACCAGCAGCAGTGCTAACTGTGCTCTTTTGTTAGCCTTTTGTTTCGTTTGTTTGTTACTTTATGTTGACCTAGAGATGGCCAGCAGTTCCAGTTTTCGTGCTTAGTTTATGGTTTTGGTTTCTTTTAGGGGAGGGGAGGACCAGCTTCGACGTCCCTATAGGGGGTGGCCTGGGCCTCTCCTCATTTTCTTGCTTTTGGCTGGTCTCTCCAGATCCTCTTGGTTTTGGAGTCGAGGTTGGTAAGAAAAGATCTAATTTAACACAATTGTTTTTCAATATTGACATTATAATTTTACATTCTATTTTTCATTTCACCTTTACCTGTCGTGATGTCCCTCTGTGTCCCTCTAAAATTTGATGTCCCTCTATGTTGTGGTTTCCTGTTTTGAGCCATTATTCCTCTTTTTTTTCATACAATGTTTGGAGACCGCAACAGATGTATTTTGTACATTGCTTTGTTTACGGTTATGTTTTATTAAAACCTCAGATTGATTACATACATTGTAAAATCAGATTTAGTCTTAGTGTTTTTTAACCCAAAAACTGATTGGAATCCAACTTACACCACGCCAAACACCCATACCTTCTTCCCTTAACCCCCCTTATCGTCCAGCCCCCCCCACTCCACCACGCTGGAAAGAACCATCATCAAAAAGTCACAGAGCCCCCCCACCTCCTCTGAAACATGTCATCTGTGAGTCTGACTGATATGTGCCGGGTCCAGGCTACAATACTAAGATCAATAATGTTCTCCAGGAAAAGTCAGGGCCCTATGGAGTTCAGGTAGCTTTCTCAATCCCTGTGATGACAGGTAACAGAAGATCGGTTATGAGAAAAAAAAAAGGGGGTTCAATTAAAGCGGACAACTTATTAATGATAGCATATCAACCTCGAAACATTCCAGTGTTTCCTTGTCTTCCACAACCAGCTGAGGAAAACTGTGAAACACTGAGTCTGGCCTTACTAAATGTTAGGTCCTTAGTGGGGAAAACCTTCTTAATTAATGATTTTATTATTCAACACAACCTTGATTTTATGTTTTTAACTGAAACATGGTTGAACCCGGATAACAGTGCAACCATGCTCATTGAGTCAACCCCTCCAAACTTCAGTTTTATAAGTGAAACTCGGGTGGGAAAGAGAGGGGGTGGAGTTGCCATATTGTTTAATGTCTCCCTCAAATGCAAACAGATGTTATATGGACATTTTAATTCATTTGAATATGTCGCCCTTCAGTTAAATTCCTCGCCCCGGGCAGTTTTTCTGAATATTTATAGGCCACCAATATATTGTGCAAACTTTTTTGATGACTTTTCTGAACTGCTGTCTGTAACCTGCATTGACTTTGACTATGTCATTATTGTTGGTGATTTTAACATTCATGTGGATAATGCTCAGGACAGCAGTGCTAAAGAACTGTGTTGTGTCCTTGAAAATTATGGATTAATTCAACATGTAACGGAACCAACACATATCACAGGTCACACTTTGGATTTAATTATCTCTAAAGGTTTAAACATTTCTAAAGTTGAGGTGACTGATGTTGGTTTGTCTGACCATTCCTGTGTGTTCTTTAAGAGCACTTTCTCCACACATAGAAGTGTTCAAACAGAGGTAATATCAAAACGGTACATCACTGATAACACTAGAGAAATGTTTATCCAGGCTTTCTCTCCGACACCTGCCACCCCCTACACTACAGTGAATGAACTTTTAGAAAACTTCAACAGGAAAGTTACAAATCTTATTGATGCCTTTGCACCGGTGAAAGTGAAGATTATCTCTGGCAAAAAGAGATCTCCATGGAGAAATGAAATGCTGGTCAGAATCGGTAAAAGAGAATGCCGGAAAGCTGAACGCAGGTGGCGAAAAACTAATCTTCAGGTGCATTATGACATCTATAAAGAGAAACTTAGGCTTTATAATCTTGAATTGAGAAAAGCAAGGCAGTCCTTTTTCTCTGATATTATCTCCAAAAACAAAAATAATTCACGTACTCTGTTTGCTACTGTCGATAGGCTAACAAACCCCCCTGTGTCAGTAGCCCCTGAACTTGTATCCACCAGAGCCTGCAATGAGTTTGCCTCCTTCTTCACTGAAAAAATTTTCAAAATTAGACAAGCAGTCACCTCCTCCATGCCAGGTACAGGATATGTGTCGTCCCAGTGTGAACTCAAAATCAGTTGTGATGGCATGACAAAATTTAATCCAATCAACCATAAAAATCTGGAGGACATTATACAACATCTGAAATCCTCCTCTTGCTGTCTGGATATTCTGCCAACAAGCTTTTTTAAAAAAGTTTCTACCTGTATGACCTCAGATCTCCTGCACATTGTAAACACGTCACTTGTGTCAGGTGTGTTCCCACAGGCCCTAAAAACTGCAGTCATCAAGCCACTGCTAAAAAAGAATAATCTGGACAATACAGTAATGAATAACTACAGGCCCATATCAAACCTTCCGTTCTTAAGTAAAATAATTGAAAAAGCAGTTTTTAGACAGCTGACTAACTATATGACACTGAACAACTGTTTTGATGACTTCCAGTCAGGTTTCCGACCCCACCACAGCACTGAGACTGCTCTAGTTAAGGTCTGTAATGACATCCGCATAAACACAGACAATGGCAAAATTTCAGTCTTAGTATTACTGGATCTCAGTGCCGCATTTGACACGGTTGACCACAACATATTATTACACCGACTGGAGAACTGGGTGGGACTTACTGGCACAGCACTAAAATGGGTTGAATCCTACTTAAAGGACAGAGACTACTTTGTGTCTATAGGCAACTACACATCTGAACATATAGACATAAGCTGTGGGGTCCCCCAAGGTTCAATTCTGGGGCCTCTACTATTCAACATTTACATGCTCCCACTCGCTAAGATTATGAAAGAAAATAAAATAAGTTACCATAATTATGCAGATGACACACAAATTTACATCAGTATATCACCAGGAGATCATAATCCAATACAAACACTGAGTAAATGCATTGAACAAATTAATGATTGGATGTGCCAGAACTTTCTCCAATTAAACAAAGATAAAACTGAGGTAATTGTTTTTGGAGCCAAGGCAGAACGATTGAAAGTCAGCGCTCATCTTCAATCAGCAATGTTAAAGCCTACAAACCAAGCTAGAAATCTGGGTGTAGTTATGGACTCAGACTTGAATTTCAATAGTCACATAAAAACTGTTACAAAGTCAGCCTACTACCACCTGAAGAATATATCAAGGATTAAAGGCCTGATGTCTCAGCAAGATTTGGAAAAGCTTGTCCATGCTTTTATCTTCAGTAGACTAGACTACTGCAACGGGGTCTTTACAGGCTTCTCTAAAAAGTCAATCAGACAGCTGCAGCTGATTCAAAATGCTGCCGCTCGAGTCCTGACTAGGACTAAAAAAGTAGACCACATCAGTCCAGTTCTAAGGTCCTTGCACTGGCTTCCTGTCTGCCAAAGAATTCACTTTAAAATACTCTTACTGGTTTATAAAGCCCTGAATGGTCTAGGGCCTAGGTATATTGCAGATCTGCTGATCCCTTATGAACCATCCAGACCTCTTAGATCATCTGGATCAGGTCTGCTCTCTGTTCCTAGAGTCAGAACTAAACATGGAGAAGCAGCGTTCAGTTTCTATGCCCCACAGATCTGGAACAAACTCCCAGAGACCTGCAGGTCTGCCACAACTCTCACTGCTTTTAAATCACAGCTGAAGACTTTTCTGTTCAATGCTGCCTACTGCTAATATCATTCTGAATTACTCTGCACTGTACTGTAACTTGTTCTTTGTTTTAATTTCAAAGTTAATTCTTAATTTTAATTTCTTATTTTTATTTTATATTATATCTATTTTTTTATTTTAATCAACTGTTTTAAATTGTTTTAATCAACTGTCTTAAATTGTATCTTGATGCTTTTAATGTTTTATGTAAAGCACTTTGAATTACCTTGTTGTTGAAATGTGCTATACAAATAAACTTGCCTTGCCTTGCCTTGCCTTGCCTTAACCCAAAAACTGATTAACATTCTTTGTTAAAAGGACACTCATTTTACAGCTTATTTTATAATTTTTTGACGATAAAACCTGCCTTCTGCCCCTCATCAGTGTATATAACTGTCTTTCTAGATTTGTTCTTGGTCGCTCCTTTTACACCATTACTGTATCATGTATAATTTAATTAACCCACACTCAATATAAGAAGACATCATTACTGGTTTATTTTTAAATATCTACAGTGCAACTATCCTGCTTATTTACAACAGTTTTTCATTCTATATTCTACAATATATCAATTAAGGCGCTGTTTCAATGTTTCTTCTACATTCCTTTAGTGAACAAAACAATTGGTGAAAGATTCTTCATGTTTAAAGCTCCATCAGATTGGAATAACCTCCCTTTAAATATTTGTTCATTGACTTCTTTTCATAGGTTTAAATGGGCTGTGTCTTCTTGTTCTGCGTTAAATGCACATGTTTCTGGTCATCCTTTATCTTTTATAGCACATTATACTTTGCCTTTTTTGTTGTTTTTGGTATTCTTTAGTGTTTATGTCTGTAGATTGTTTGTGCATTTAAAAATGAGAGGATTCCTCTCAAGGGGTTTATCCTACTCAGTAAATGTTTGAATGAATAAATAGTATTATCTTTTTACTAGGTTTGATGTATTAAAATAACTGCAGCATGATTGACTCGATACATAAAAATAATTAATCATTAATAAAGTTTCATGTTATAGTAAACAAGATGATGTTTTTCACAGATTTGAAATGCAATTGTCTGTTGCCATAGCAACTCATCATCGTCATCATGGCTGTCACTCAGCTCGGCCTTCAGCATGAAGACAGAGTGACATCACAGCTGACCATCACTCCTGTCTGTGTTGGGGTGTCAGCAGACAAATGGGGACATTTTTCAGCGTTATCAGAGCATCAGGCTCCGATATTAAAATCCCAGTGAAGACGGGGGCCGTGTGCGGGAAGGATGCAACCCTCGCCAAACGAGATAAGGACAAACACTGAGGTCGAGATGAGGAGGCAGCTGTCGGCAGACTCAGAGCGTCTAGACTGAAGCTGGAAAAGGTCGTTGACTGGATGGAGGAAAGTTGGATACATATCGAAGGGGAAGGACGACTCGGTTTAATCAATGTGATCCAACAGTTGCAGTTTGATGGTGCATATAAAAATGTCTTTCATTTAATTATAAGCTCTATAGTTTATGTCATTGTTTCAATTAACGTTATTACATTATTGGTAAAACATGTTTTGAATGTTTTTAGTACTTAAAATGGCTATATATATATATATATATATATATATATATATATATTGAACATTGCTATAACTACTATTATTACTTTTAATATAATTGTTTAAAACATTTATACATGCTGAGGGCATAAAGCTGTGAGACAAGTTGCAAAGGTAGAGAGAGAAGACGACAGGGCCATATTATTAAGGTAGTATAGTATTTTTTTTTTTTCATGTAGCCTCCAGAAATTATTTTCTGAAAATATATTGCTTATTGTTCCCCCCCCATCAATGAAATTAAATTTTCCCCCCAGGCAGGAATTTTGTCTGAAGGTGACACAAACTAAACATGGAGACAGAACGTGACAGAACAAGGTAACTCCTACCAGGAGAGGACACAAGGAGTATTAATGTTCAGGTTTGAGTTATTTATTTACCATGTTCACATTTTAGGCTGATATTTACTATGTTTGTGTAGCAAACAAGGGTAGTACGATGGGTTATGAGGAGAATATTTTGTAAACTCTAGTTACCAAAAAAACATACAAAACTGCTACTAAGGCACTCAAGGGTTGTTACACTAATGAAGCTGGAGAAGTTTAACAGAGAAAATTATTCTTTATTACAAAACTATGTTTTAACCCTTGATTGACTTTACTTAAGACATAGGAAACATGCTTTGAATGTTTGTATTACAAACTAAATAATAGATTTAAGAAATAAACAACAAAAAGTTGCAAACATAGTCTCAGGATAGTTTCATGCTATGCGAATCAATGAGACTCCATTAGGTTGTATACACTAGGAATTTTCCATATTTGCATATTGTTGCCATGTGGCAAATAATCTATTTTAGCATATTAGAAAATAAAACATAACCTCTTTCCAAACACACTTTTCCAAAAAAATGTTAATATAGTTTTTTATGTGCATGTTTGTTTGTTTTTAATAGATGTATCAACTTTAATATAGTTTAGTTCGATTTGTCATGTCAGGCTACTTACCATGTACATTTCTGTTTCAGTCTAGATTTGAAGTATTGTCTCATCACCATAGAAACCACAAACTAATCAAATCACCATAGAAACCATAAACATAGTCAAGTACAATTATGTCAACAGTTTAAATCCTTTGTAATCATTGGCTCTAAATTCCAGAGGGGCTGGGACCCCAAACCTTAAATGGCCCATTTTACCTGATTTCACCCTATTATCAAAAATAACCAGTCACATGACAGCCTAAATACTAAATCAGGGACTACATGAGTAAACTAGAACCAAGGTAGACCAGGTGGTAGGACTTAAATTAACAAAAGTATCAACTTATGTAGATATTCACACTAGAGTCCTGCTCTCCCTCACAGGAGCCTGTGTGAAAACGCTTCTCTGATTGGCTGGCAGCTGTCCATCAAAACTGTTAATGCATATTTATTTCAGTTCTAGTTGAATCACCTGTTTTAGATTCACCCAGTAGAGCACAGCTGTCAGACCTACTTGTTATCAACTGCAGAAAACACAGCTGAGTTGTCAGCTTAATAAATTACAAATGGACCAGGAAGGAAAACACATCAATGATGACACATCAACACAACACATCAGTGATGACAACCCAGAGATATGGACTAGAATACGATTGTTCCAGTCAATAGTCAGGCCCCTCAGGCGTTTCTAGGGAAATGGAGTTAGAGCTTGTGATAATTTTGATTGTAAATCACATGGAAAAAAATAAATGGTCCTATTGTTGTTGTTTTTTTTGTACATGACCATTGCATAAGCAATGAGTAATTTTGTGTTAAATGGTTTTTATGTGTGATGTGAAGGTGAAGTAAAGTCCGACATTTGTTTATCTTGCTGGATCTGAAAAGTGTGCTTTTATTTTGTAGGAAGCTTTTTTCCTTGGTGGAGGAGCAGCAAGAAGCTTCCTGCAGAGTGTGAGGGATTACGACCAGCTGTGTGAGTGTTCATGTGTATGTGTGTGTTTATGTGTGTGTATATGTGTAAGACCCTGAGGATTTGTCTGTTTTGTTTTTTTAATCTTCAGCAGCAGGAAGAAAAACTGCAGTCTGGAGAATTCAGACAGGAAGAGAATTAATCAGGAGAGATGTCAGGGAAACTTACACGTACCCGTCCCTCCCCCTACACCTACACACACACACACACACACACAGGGCTGCACTAAGTACGATTCTCAGCTGCAGCTGACTGTAATTGAGTGCAGTTCTGATGCTGCAGGTTCATTTGGAGTCTGAACAACAAAGAAAGGTGTTTGTGTAGTTCAGTCTTTCACTTCAAACCTTCACTGATGCTAAACAACCACAGAAGAAGAATGAACCTACAAGCCGGTCGTTTCACTGCCTGTCGAACACAGACAATCCTGTCTGTCTATAATAAATCAAATCAAATCAAATTTAGAGAGAATTTATAGAGTATACATAAAAAACTTGCAATTGATCAAAGCGATTTACATGTATAGATGAAACAATAAAAATAGAAAGAGCAAGAAAACATTTAAATTAAAATAAAACATAAAGGAGACAGCAGATACTAAAAACACAGAAACGTGATGTGATGTAGCTTTTATGTAGCTTATAAAGCCTTTATGTACAGGTATGTTTTGGGCAGATTTAAATGTAGTGACAGATGGGGAGAATTGGAGAGATGCAGGGATGCTGTTCCAAAGTGTGGGGCCTACAATAGAGAAAGGACAGTCACCTCTGAGTTTGAATTTGCTGTGTTTTATTGTTACAAGGCCCTGGTTGGCTGACCTGAGCATCAGGTTAGAGGTCAGTGAGGTCGGTGGAGTCCAGTCCATTCAGGGATTTATAAGTGACGAGAAGTAGTTTGAAATGGATTCTGGATCTGATGGGTAACCAGTGTAGAGAGGTTAGGATGGGGGTGATGTGGTCTCTTCTCTGGGTTCCTGTTAGAAGTCCAGCTGTGGCATTCTGTACTATTTGTAGGTCAATAATGGATGATTAATTGATTCTGGTGGATAATGAATGGCAGTAGTTCAAATAGGTGGAGATGAATGCATGGATGACAGTTTCTAAGTTCTTGAAAGAGAGGATCGGAGTTTTGCAATAGTGTGGTGTTAGAAGAAACTGTTTTTTACTACAGAATTTACCCGTTTATTTAATTTAATTGAGTTTGGAATGGAAAATGAAACTAAGGTTTTTAACATATGGTTTGATGAAGGGGGAGAAGCTGTCAAAACTGAGATTGGATTGATGTTTTGGGGGGGGCAAAAATGATTTCTGTTTTATTGTTGTTGAGGTGGGCGACACGGTGGCGCAGGGCAAGAAGAAGGGTCTGGGACCTTTCTGTGTGGAGTTTGCATGTTCTCCCCGTGTCTGCGTGGGTTTTCACCAGGTACTCCGGCTTCCTCCCACAGTCCAAAAACATGCTCAGATTAATTGGAGACTCTAAATTGCCCGTAGGTGTGAGTGTGTGAGTGAATGGTGTGTGTGCCCCACGATTGGCTGGCGACCATCTGGGGTGTATCCCTGCCTCTCGCCGTAACGTGCTGGGATTGGCTCCAGCAGACCCCTGTGACCCTAATGAGGAATAAGCAGGTATAGAAAATGACTGACTGACTGACTCCGGCTTCATCCCACAGTCCAAACACATGCTGAGGTTAATTGGTGACTCTAAATTGCCTGTAGGTGTGAGTGTGAGAGTGAATGGTGTGTGTGCCCCACGATTGGCTGGTGACCATCTGGGGTGTATCCCTGCCTCTCGCCATAACGCGCTGGGATAGGCTCCAGCAGACCCCTGCAACCTAAATGTGGAATAAGCAGGTATAGAAAATGACTGACTGACTGTTGTTGAGTTGAAGGAAATTTGCTGCCATACAGGATTTTATTTTATTTATGCAGTTGGTGATGGTGATTTCGGAATTGTCATTGGGTTTGAGGGGAAGACAGAGCTGGGTGTCATCAGCATAGCAGTGGAAAGAAATGTGATATTCTTGAATAATTTGACCAACTAAACCCTACTTTTAACTCACAGGATGATTTATTCCCACATCTGTGGTTTGTTGCATTTATTGTGTTTGGATGTTTCTACTGCAGGAACTGTTTTTTGTTTTTGTTTATCTGATAAACAGCCAATAACCACCATCAATAAATCCACAGACTCAGATTTGGTGTTCATTATCTTTATTTCAGCATTCGTCTTCTCAGCAGCATCAGAGACATCTCAGCCAAAGACAACAGATAAATATTAACTGATAAGATCCCAGCGGCCACAGAGAGCTGCTGCACATTAATCACCATGAACACAGACTCAGAAACAGGATTTGACGTCACAGGTCTGACGCGGGTAATTTAGAAAACGAGTGGATATGATTGAATATTCTCAAATACATCAACAAAGCAGAGATTTGATCGGAGTCAAGCCAAAGCCAACAGGCGTCCTGACCAGTAATGCTGCTTTCATGTCATATGGAGAATCACATTGGCAATCACATTTAAAGGGTTCAAATTTTGGAAATTAATATTTGATGTTTACGATGACAACTGAATTTGTTCAAAAGATTATATAAAAATGATAATATATCATTTATAGCGGTCTTGTGGAAATTTGTCTTTGGCAATCCAAATGTGAGTACTTTTTCTTTTTTTTTTTTTTTTTTAAATCTGTCTCTGCATGAAAATTAAAAATGCATAAATACTGTATTAAATGACTATCTCCTGATATGCTCCCTGCAATAAATCCACTTGGGATTTTTATTTTTATGAAAATAATTAGAAACGTGCTTACTTAAAAAGAATTAACACCATGTAAACAATGTGGCATTTAAAGGGCAATATTATGAAAATGATTTGTTTATTCTGATGAGGACTAAAGTTTACTATGATATTTTACCAAATAAATCAATTTGAAAGCAATATTATGGTCCCCATGATGAGGCAGTTTTAGGGAGAAGACCTTTTGGTACTTGCAGGAAAAGTTAAGGGTGCAATGAGGGTTAAAAACAAAGCAGAACAAAAAAAAAACAAATAAAAACTTCAGGAAACAAACGTATGTTGTCTTTTCCACTCAGACGACAACTTCACAACAGTGACCACATATTTTCCTCTTGGTCAAATGCTAATATAGCTATATATGCTATTACAGTGGGGATGAAAACTGCAGTAAGATGCCAAGTGTAATAATACAAATTATACTTATAGGTTGATTTATTCTTTTACACATTTATAACGTGAAAACTAATTTCCTATCAAGGTTCTCTAAAATTAGTTTTTAGTTCCCAAAAACCACAGGAGTCAGAAAGTAAGGTCAGAAATACAAGAACCTTGAAACTGAAGCAACCAACATCATTTAATGGGACTTTTCCTGTTATTTTATCATTCATGAATTAATGATACAGGTGGTAAACAAGGCCACAACTGTTCATAATGTCAGCTGCTCTGCAAAATCTCCCTGAAATGGTCATAGGGGACATATGCCTATCTTACCTTGATTTAAATACAAAGAATATTCCTTCACTATTCATTTATTATTGGAGACTTGAATTGTATGTTTGCCTGTAGACAATTTTAACTTTTTTTTTCTGTTCAGTAGGTTAAAGCAGGAACCTGAATTTCCTTCAACATTAATAACATATCTATCCATCTATCCCATTACACTAAATATACTAGTAACACTTTATTTGACAGATCCTTTAATTTTATACCTATTTCCTAGAAAAGTGATGAGTAATTTGCAGATATTTAACAGTGAAGTATTTTATAGACAGTGGTGCAGTCTGGTACAAACTATGAGAAAATGTTTGTTGTGCATACCTAAACCATCTTAACGCTTATGTTTGCTTATCATTTGCATGCCCCATCCTCTTTGTAAAATGTCAAAGTTAAATTCCTGAAGTTTACTCATAAAAGGTCCAGGAAATTAGTATAAACTAAGAGACTAAGTGCAAAATGAAGCTTTACAACTAATATATTGTTAGTGTAACAAATGAACACTGTTTCTGTTCACCTTAATAGCGCCAAACTACACACAGTATCCTTTCAACTTCCTAAGACCAAGTTTGATTGGCATGATTGTCTCATCTAAAACCGGTTTTATTTCCATATGACATTAATGCAGCATTAAAGGGTCAGGTGTCAAAAAATACAAACAAAATTTTTAAACTGTCATTGAGAATTGAAGCTGAACGAAGCCCCATGTTGTCTCATCTATTTAAAGTGCATTTTTCAGACTGAGATGCTTTACAAGCTCACAATTCAGTGTTAATAATAATTACAGTTATTAAGACTTTGTACAGTTTATCACATAAATAAGAGTAAGCGCAGCTGCGGTGAGGTAAAATACTGAGTTCTCCATAGTTATTGCACTCAACATAAATCAGCAAAAACCAGCAGGTGACACAGGAAATGGCAGAATGCCTGTCAGCATAAATACCTGTCCAAGTTTTCAAGTTTTCAAAATAAAAGTTTCCCCCCAAGATTACAGAGAGAGAAAGTACAGTACAGAACACAGCAGAGTGGATATACTGTATAGTGTGGTACAGATTTCAGATATGAAGAGTGAGTAAATACAGCATGAGAACAATATTAAACGTCCATTTAAATACGTGTAATTACAAGGATTGAAATATAATTGACAACAAAGCATCTTATAGGTGGAAACTCCCAACTTCTCACCCACAAAACACTGAATATTGTAAATTCTCAAAGGAACATTAGGAAAATTTTTGTTGTTTTATTAGAAAGCCTATTTACTGATCAGCTCCTGTTAGCATTTGCTGTTGTACATAATGTAATGTGCATATACTGTATGTCCTACTAATTCAATATAATGTCCATTTTCACAACAGTCAGAATGTTTTTATTAAACAATTAATCCTAATCTTTTTTACTTTGATGTTTTTTCAATCACTGTCAAGATACCACAAATTCAGCATTTCCTACTCAGAAATGTCACAATAAAAGCTTTCTCATAGCTTAATTATTAAATAGTATATATATACACACACACACACTACTCACAAGTTAGGGATATTGTTATTTACATATATATGGCACATACTGTACACAGTGGGACCAATATGTGGAAGACACAAGATGAGCTGTGTCTATCAGCCCAATACAATTGCCTCCCTACCAAAATCTCTGAAGTAAAACAAAAACTGTATGTATGAAATCCACTGAGTCTCTCCCTATATCACTAACTCACTGTGAGTAGTGTGTGTATATATAGCAGCAACTCAGTTGAGCCTCTGTCTGAAACAGGCCACTTTAACTCTCGCTAGCCCACTCTGTTCTTATTCGTCAGTTACAAGAAGCTTCCTCCGGCTCCAGAGACTACCATGGATGTATTATAGACCTGGATAGGGTACTGCCTCTCAGCAACACACAGATCTTTCCCAGTGGCCACTGGTGGTTCTGCAACAAAAAAATCCCATGCGACCCAATAAGCATTTTTCCTATAGACCACAATGAAAAACAGTTAACAGAACACTCCCAGCTATAACCCTGTTAATTACTAATCTTTTTATTCTATATTTTTAAGTCGTTGACTTTTTATTCATGAAAAACCTTTCTAACGGTCAGTAAACCTCTGTAAAAGTCTCTATACCCAGTGTGACGTCATATTGAAATGAACGGCAGACATTTTCAGGTTCGGAATCCAGTTTTTATAATACATCCACGGAGGATACATACACAAACTAAAGTAGTAGAATTTCCCTTCTTTTTCTGTTTCTTTCTTCTAAATGCAACTCAAGACCAAATATACTTGTTTTACATATGTTTAAACAGAGAAACTTTCCTTGTGAAATACCTTTGGCAAGAATTGAGTTTCATTAACAGAAGCCTTACAGTGATAGAAAAAACAGCAACGCAGATAAGAGTGGGATTAATCAGTGAATGACACCCTCATTTATCTGTACATCATGAGTAATTTAGCATGTTTTACATTTTAAGCCATAATCTGAATAGTCTTTAATTTGAGAATTTGCAATATTTGGTCTTTTCAGTCAAAACTGACACTTTTCACCAGACTCATTTCTGTGTTCGGTTACATTTAAAAACCTGGCCAAACATGATTGGATATTTAAAAAAAGATACACTGCAGTATCAGTAATGTGACAAAATGATCACTTTTAAAACGAAAACCAAACGTGGAGCAAGTGTCTAGCTTTTGACCAACAGTAGAAACAAAGATCACTTATATTCAAAAACATGTGTATACAGTAAGAGAAGAGCACAGCGAGATGAGCTGAATGAGACGTTCTCTGAGATCTCCAACATCAGTGTTTGTGTCACACGTCTAACACACTGCAGAGTTTCAACATGTCTGCAGGTAACGTTTCTTACGTTTGTATCATGTAAAAGGAAATAAACTGGATGATTTCTCCTCCATTTGTCTCAAAGTGGTTATTCAGTGAAGTTTAAGGGTGCGTACTAGATTATTAAGTTAAACAGCAGCAGCAGGTGTTTTTGGTAACATTTTTTCTAAAGGAAAGTAAACATCCAAGTAAATATTTAATTGTCATTAGAAACCTCATGATATCCTGTTTCTTCATGGACAGTTAAAATGTAAGGTTATCTTTTATTCAGAATTTTGGAAAATTTCACCAAATTGAAATCACTATCTAGGGGACGTACGTAATTATGTTTTTGAGGTTATACTTTTTTTCTAATATGCAAAAACAGATTATATTAGGAAATAATATGAAAAATTCCTAGTGGATATAACCTAATGGAGTCATTCACATTCACTGACATAGCATGAAATTATCCGGAGACTATATTTACAACTTTTTCTTATATTCTTTTTTATAAGAATACGTAATAAAAAAATTAAAAAAACATGTTTTACCATGTCCAAGTAATATTTCATATAATAGAGAGTTAAATTGTAATATTGCCTGAAGACAAATTTCATATACACTTCCTGTTTGCTTGCGTGTGGCTGCATCCAGCTGCTTGGTCAGATGAGGATTTTAATTGGACGATGGACTGCGGGGAGGCAGATTAACCGGTATTTCTCTCTGAAAATGAATCCCTGTTTAAAATGAAATGACCTTCAGTTCAAAGGGAGAGGCGGGGTGAGAATATTCACCAGGTAAATCCAGCATAAGCTTCAGCTAAGACACTGTTAATCTGCTCTTCTTTAGCCCCAAAATCCTCACAGTTGCCTCTCATTTCCTGAGGCTGCTGATAACAGAACTGTTTATCAGGCCAGACACATGCAAGCTGCTGCTGATGGACAGTAAAGTTTATATCACAGATATTTTTTTATTCTCAAAGTTGCATGTTTCAAAGAGATGGAGAGATGGTATGAAGATGAGATGATAGAGAAAGGAAGGATGTAGGAACAAAAAAAGGTGAAAACTAAGAGGAAACAAGACCTATGAATGAGAAGAAAGCAGAAAGAGGGTAAATGAGAAAGGAAGGTGACAGGATAAGAGAAGGAAGAGGAGAAGAGGTGAGGAAATTAAACAAAGTGGTAGGGAAGGTAAGGAAAATGCAAGAAAGACAACAAAGGGGAGGGATTATGAAAGAGATAGAGGAGAGAAAGAAATGTGGAGATGAGGATGGAGGAAGGAAGAGGGATGTTAGAGGAAGGAAGGAATTAAATAAAAGGATGTGGTGGGAGGTAGCAAGGAAGCAAAATAACAAGATGGTTGGAGAGGAAAGGAAGAGGAAGAGAAGAAAAGAAAATTATGAGGTATAGCAGGATAGGCTAGGAGAAGATGCTGAAGAAAATATGGAGATAAGAAGGACAATGAGGAGGAAGAGAAGGTGAACAGGAGAATAAGAAGACATGGATATTATAAGGGGATTACTGAGATTTGCCTTTTTTAAATGCCTGCATTCCTTTTTTCTTTAGCTTATATAATGTATTTGTAAATGTGTGTGTGTATTGGAACAGAAGGAATAAACAGGGAAGGACAAAATAAAATAAATAAGTAAAATAAGAAGCCGAGCAGCGGGGACATGCAGTACATTTTTCTAAATCCCCACGGCGCTGTTGCTGTAGCTACTGAGGCTGTATCGCCCTGGAAACCAGGTTTATCTAAAACACCTGAGTGGTACCTGCTGTTGCTCCCAAGTGTATCTCAGTGTGTGTGTGTGTGTGTGTGTGTGTGTGTGTGTGTGTGTGTTGTTGATGCAGTACTTAGAAGAGAAGGAGATATAGTAGGAAATGCGGGAGGGAAGAAAAAAGGAAATAGAAGTGTTAATATAATACAGGACAAGAAGAGAGGTGAACAATGCTATTCCAAAAATAAATAAATATAAAAGACCAATTAGAGCCGACAGCCTCCTCCTCTCCCTGTTGGCCTTGTTATCCTTCCCTAGTGCAGCTTCTCACAAAAACGTTGGATGGATGAGCATCAAAAGAAAAAGATGAGACAGGGTTCATGGCCTCAGTAAGAAAAGGACAGTCACAAGAGGGACTGGATGAGAAAGGATGAGAAGAGAGGAAGCAGAAACAGGGAAAACACATTAAACTGTTGATAGATTAGCAAGTCTGTATCTCAGATTTATTAAGCAATGAATTTAGATCACAAGTTCACTTCTTTCAGGTTTTTGTGTTTGGTCTGGCCTTGCCTTTTCCTGTTCTATTGATGGTTTTCCATTGAACAAGAAAGTTTTTGATCTCATGTGAAATTTGTGTTCATTCTTTTTTATTTTACATGAATAGCAACCAATTTCTGGAAGCTATAGGGGATCTGAAGTATTAGAGAACAAATAAAGATGCAATTTTAACTCAGAGAACCAGCCACTGAGATAAATCACAGCCCATTGAGTGCTGCGCCATATGATCAGGTTCACGTTGTTGAGACCTAATCTCTGCTGAAACAACGTCCGTCTGATTCATTCACAGCCTCATCAGACCACAAAGACCTTTGGATGTAAAAAGATTAAAGAAATCTTTATCTTTAACTTTATCAGTATTATTATTAATAATATTTTAACTTTTAATTTCATTTTTATGTTTTATTTTACTGAAAATTCCTAGTATACAACCTAATAGAGTCCCATTGACTTACATAGCATGAAAATATCCTGAGACTGTGTTTTCTTACATATTTTTAATATATACATTTTGTAGTAATAAAAACATTGAAATTGTTTTACCATGTCTAAATAATATTCCATGCAAGTGTGACAATGATGCAGTGTTAGTTACTGTTACTGTTAGTTACTGTTACTGTTGCTAGGTAAGTTAAGCTTACTGGGGAACAGTAAAGTAAATTAGTCCTACTAATTCAAGGTGGCACATAACCTTAGAAAGATAAATAAAAAAACAAAGAGAAATTAGCTTTCATATTCATATTCAGAACATCTTAAAAATATGTCAGCAAGCAAACTACCTGTCCTATTTCTTTTCTGAATCTCGCTGGAAAAAAGAAGCAAACCTGGCTAACACTGTTGATAACTAGCTGCACATCTCAGGATACAGAAGAGGGAAAAGTTGACTTGAGGTTGTTCAGCTGTTATTGGAGCACGGAGCAAAAAAATGGGCGGGACTTAGAAAGGGTTAATTGACTCTCCAACTCCTGCTGCTGCTGCTTTTGTGTCTGGTTAAAAGTAGTGTTTCCATTTTGTTTCAAATTACCACCATGTGTATATTTCCTATTTACAGATAGCAAGCAACTCATATGGTTTCAGTTTGGAGATTGTCTGTAGAACTATTAACATCCTCAAAAAGGCATGAAATGTCAAATTAAGCCAAGTCTGCTTTTTGCATATCGTCACTCTTTACCACTGGTGTTGCTCCTTGGAACAAGGACAGCGCAAAATGTCTTTTTCTCTGGGTTGAACTGATGACCTTCTTGCATATTTTGTTGCATATACTGTTATTATTATCAGTGCAAGTGTTGGATGGAGGGGGCGCTGCAGAGTGAAGATCTCCTTTAGTATGATCAAGGGCATAAATGAAGTCCAGTCCAGTTAGTAAAAGGCCTCTGTGTACTTCAAATAAATAGGTATGCACAGCCATGAGATTGTTTGTCATTTTTCCCAGGCACAGATGTTAAAATAAATGCTGCTTTTATCTTCGCAAATATGACGATGTCATGCTTTTCTTTGCCATAAAAGATAGTAAATTGAATATTTTGTGCTGTTTGAACAAAATTATAGTTTTAAAGACCTTGATTCTGGAAACATTTTTCACCATTTCCTGATATTTTGATGACGTTAATTATTCATGTGGGTAGTAGAAGTATGTTTACACAACCGTACACTTTGATAATCCCTAAGAAAATGGGCACAATTGTCAGATTATCTGTTTTGGAACTTCAGATGCTATTCAGGACTATTTTGAGGGAACCAAGAAGCTTTTGAGGAACATAGGGACTAAACATCTCTCGTGTTTCGACCAAATTTGAATCTGATTATGTAAAATTATGCATTATCTTAATTTCTTTGGGTTTAAAAGTTCCATTTTGGCTGAAAAGGAACTTTAAATAATCTGATGAGGACTTTGAAGCATACAGAAAGCTTGACAAACAATCATCATTCATATTCTCACTGTCTGGTAAAAACCACTGACTTGTCATATCTTTAGAAAATATGACCTTGTTTTCAGTTTCTTCCCAAAGCTTTGAAATACTTTCATGAAAAGACAAACTGTTGATCTTACTTCATGAATAAAGTAGTCACAGAGGTCGGAAGAAAGAGGTTTTCACAATCAAGCAGCAACATAAATGAATTTAGCATTTTGGCTTCAGACTGTTGGAGCTGATAGAGGCCTAAAATGATTCTGTCATCTAAAAGCAAAAAGGAACTTTTTTTTTTTTACAGATAACAGAATTTAAGAGTAAATCTGAACACATGACACAGAACGTAAGAAAATGAGTTTCCTCAAACATGGAGGAACAATGAAGTTGGATGCTCTGACCTTTGTGTCTTGCAGAATAAATGGATGGATGCTAGACGGGTTGCAGTGTTTGAGCTGGAGATTGTGATACCAGTCTTTGTGTTTCCAGGTTTCTCAGGTGAGGAAGACTCCATGTTGACCTAGTGAGATTTCAGGGAAGGAAAGAAAGAGGAGAAAGGGATGTGCCACTTCTCAAGAATTTTGTCAGAGGGAAAGAGACTCAATCAGGCACATGAGCGATCAGATCAATTCCTCACACAGTGAGGCGAGGAGGCCAGTTATATTATATCTAGACATCAACAAGCTTCCAATGTGGCTCTAAATCTGTTTTGTTATTTTACTTTAATGGAAATAAATAAATGCGACATTTAATGTATCATAATTAGGGCTGTCAGAGTTATCGTGATAATAATTCTATAAGATGGATGCCAACTGCTGTAAAACAAGGAGAAGGTTCTTTTATAATGATCTCTCTAGTCTCGCCTTTACTTTAGCTTCTAGCCTCAAGTCTGATGGCAACTACCAAGGATCAATGGATGAAGACAAATGTGCTTTGAATGGTAATTTCACTTTTAAAGTTCAAGACCAATATTATTAATCAATACTGTGGGTAGAACCCGAGTTACCGCTGGAATACGTCTATTGTTAATAATGTATATTGTTCATGTTTCTCTCTTTAAAGGCCAAATATATGTAAACAATTTAATTTGGGGGGCATTTTTTACATCGAGATACCTGAAAAACTATTTCTCTAAACAATAAGCTCTGGCCCCTTTTTCAATCAAATGTGAGGATTTGATTTAAAATCCAAAGACCGAATTTTTGAACCAGTAACAGCTGGTAACAGCTTAACCCTCTATTGCATGAAATATTACATAGACTTAGTAAAAAATGTTTTGAATGTTTTTATTACTTAAATGGCCTAAATAATAGTTATATTAAAACAATATGTAAGAAAAAGTTGTAAACATAGTCTCAGGATAGTTTCATGCTAGGTAAGTCAATGGGACTCTATTAGGTTGTATACACTAGGAATTTTCTATATTTGCATATTGTTGCCATGTGGCAACAAATCTTTTTAAAAATATTAGAAAAAAAACATATTACATCAAAATTGCAATCAATGTAAAAAATAAAGTTTACCTACCCTACATAGTGAGTTAAATTCTTTTTCATTGGTGAAAATTTTTAAACATTCTGAATAAAAGCCAATCTTCAGTTGTGATATAATGAAGCTCACATGTCAAAAGTCCATGAGCAAACAGGATATCCTGGTCATGTGACCTCAAAGATATACAATCTTTGAGGTCACATGACCAGGATATCCTTCAAAAATAAAAGCCCCCTTTTCACATCTAACTGTAAAAACTGAATTTATATCACAGCTTTTTAGAAAAATGCAGATAAAGTAATTGTTGCCATATGGCAGCAGTATGCAATAGAGGGTTAATGTGGCTCCAGCCTGCAGGCTGGTTTACACCATGGAGGATCAATGGACAATCAATGGTCTCTGTAAGATAATTCGCCTCCACCGTATCCAACATACACAACCTGTGTGATGACCAAAGAGGTAAAGTCCTTTTTTTATTATCTCCATTTTCTTGGGTTCCTGTTTACTTCATTTATGGGTCTTTTTTGTTTTTATCGTCCTGTTTTCATCCCAGAGCGTGAGATATATTTCCATATGAGGATGGACCCAATTACATTGTGCGATTAGCTTTTGAAGCGAGGCATCCAGGGATTAGTCTCTCGTCAGTACTGAAGTAATGGAACATTCATCTGTTGCCTGAGCGCGAGTTTGCCATAAGTTATGAGTGGAGCATATTTTTCAAAATGCTAAAGTACTTTTAAGGGTTTTCCAATTATCTTTGTCATTGCTTTGCATTGTTTATCGGGTTTCCAATAATGAATGCAACTTTGTTATAAAACAAACTTCTTGCAATCCCATCCTGATTAACACAAAAAGGAGATAAAAAAATGCAGTTAATTTGTGATTAAGTTAATCGATTGACAGCCCTAATCATAATATAATAATTTGTAAAAATGTTGGTAACACTTTATCTAGATTTTTATCTTTTGGGTGTTTTATAGAATTTTGTACAAATTGTGCAGGAAAAAGGGACAAACAGGTCAAGACAAATGAGTTCAAAGCAGTTCATCTCTATAGGAAATTCCATTAATTAATATATTAAGTATATATTTATATTTACTTGAACACTTGCTTACAGACAAATTTCATATTTCCAAATCTGGAGATCTGCGAGCCACAGCAGCAAATAACTGGACTTAAATGATTAGAAGCAAGATAAATTACATGAATCTTTTCAGGGGACACTGTTATCAATTCAATAAAATAAAGTGTTACCATGTGTTTAAACCTTTATTATCAGTCAGTGTTCAAAATATTAATAAATAAATTAAGCGTTTATATTCTAATCTCATTTACAGCTTAAATAATTTAGTGATGACTTGATCACATAAAGCAGTACTAGAAGATTTATGCCATTAAGTAGCCAGTTTGCAGGTGAAATCGTCAGTGATCAGCACTTGGGGAAAGCAAAAGCTTCACTGAAAGGACTGGCTATGTTGTTTCCATATTAATCTGTGGTTCGTTGGCTCATAGCGCTGCTTGTTATGAAGGCAGCTCAGTGGCGCCTCAGTGGCTCTTTGGCTTGGGGAGGCGGGACAAGCTGGAGCCAGGTGTGAAGGCCGGTGTTTTGATTTTAACACCAGAATTAGAGCCACTCTCTGGGTCAAGAGACGCTGACTGCTGCCTGGCCGCCTTGGAGCCAGAGCTGGAGGTCTGAGACATGAAGAGGCGGAGTTTGGACGGTTGAGGCAGCTGAAGGGATCTGATGTGGGTTCCTCTTCTTTCATTCGTTTCTCCTTTTTCCTCCTCCTTCCTCACTCTCTTCCTGTCGTTCTCTCCTCCCTCAGCGGTGGGGTTTATGGTCTTGGATTGGGTGGGGTGGAAGTTAGCTGGAGGCGGACCTTGGGTTGGAGGTGGAGCTCTGCCCATCAGTGGTGCCCGGTGATCCTGGCTGGAGGAGTGACATATCTGTGGCTGAAAACAAAGAGAAAAGGTCAAAAACAGCCATCAGGATTCAGAGTCTCTGATCCATGCTGGATTACTGTGGACCTCAGAACTCCAATAAAAATGAGAATAATGTAAAAATGATCATTCCTTCTATAATCGCAAATCATATAGCAATTTCAATATCATTCAAAATAATCACAATCATTTTTCAAAATCATTCAGCCACAGTTTTACTAGGGTTTGCCCACTTGAGACCATGAAATGTGTTTGAAAACCCCCAACACCCCCTCAAAGCTTGTAAGAGTTAGTCTAGTTAAAACCATCCTGATCACAGGAGTTCACATTTCTGTCTGGTCTTCTCTCCACTGAAAACAATTTCTAGAAATTGTAAAGTAATCTGGCCAATCAGGGACTGCATACTGTAACTGACAGCATAACCGACCACTCAGGGAATACGTTGCAGTCTCTTGCAAAACTAGAATGGTGGCTCCCACAGCAACAAGCGCCAGTGTTAATGGAAACAATTACTTTATCTTCCTTATTCTTGGAAGTACATACAATTTATGAGGTCACATGACCAGGATATTCTGTTTTCCAGTCCTTTGTAAATATATCTATAATTTAGGCCATTTTAAATAAAACATTCAAAACATTTTTTTTACCATGTCTAAGTAATATTTCATGCAATAGACAGTAATGTTACAGCTACATGTGCAGTTATTGCAGAAATAGACTCGATAACAACAAAAACTATTTTTACTGTTCTCCTGACTGGATTTAGGAGAAGGTTGATTCAATAACCTGCTCTGCTAATTAGTTGAAGGAATTCACATGGAAGGAGACAGGTAGAGCAAACAGAAGTGATCAGAATGATTTTAACCAGACTAGTAAGTGCACCTTTATGTTAAACTAGAATAGCAAATATAGTTTTTTTTTACATCTAGGTTATATTTGTAAAAAGGATGTAGGTGTTCCTACACTGAAAATCTCGGGCCTGACGGCCTATTTCTGCAGAATATAAAGCATCGTGTTGTTCTGAAAATGGCCTGTCATGTCTGAAAAAGCTGTAAGGGACTTTTAACCTAAAAGACGCCTCTTCGACTAACAATTACACAATGAAGCACACAAACTCCTTTTCATACAGGGAGTATGAAAAGGAGTTTGTGGGCTTCTATATACTAT